>VWYH01008684.1:938651-956282 GCA_013399365.1 Pampusana beccarii
TTTTTAACCCAGACAAACTTAAACCATACCAAGATGCCTCCTTTTCCTCTGATTTGCACTTTGAATAGCTATCTGCGACAGTGCTAAATAGATGAAAAGCATTATTAACAGCAAGAGGAGTGAATTCTGCTGTGCTGGCATTTCCAGTGCTCTTGTACAGGTGGGACTTTATGGCACAGTGTGCAACAGTTGCTATCAACAGCAACAAGCACAGATTTACTGGAGAGCAGGGAAGAGGCAGGAGGAAAGAGCCTCTGCTCTGATCAGCTGGAGCCAGCCACAGCAAAGTTCACACCGTGTGATACAGTTGCCTGCCAAGTCCCTGTTGCAATGGGAAATAATATTTTTTAAGTGCCACTGTAGGGAGTTCTGCAGCACAAGAATGGGGCAGCAAGTTTTCTGCCCTGCAATAGTTTAATTTTGGCTTAACTTCAACAAAATTGGGTTGTATGTAGAAAAAGAAAAACAAAAAAAACCCAAAACAAATACACACAAAAACCCCAAACAAACAAACCCCGTGAAACCACAACGAAAAAAATCCCCAGAACTATGTGATGGTAGGAAAAGTAGTCAGATTTTTGTTTTAATTTTACCCAAGACAGTTTGTATTAATTCAAACAGCCTAGGTCTTTATTATTTGAGAACTGAAATGAAAGTAGGCATAAGCCCTGAGCAACATTTCAGAGTTACGATCTTAAACAGGAAACAGGAAGATAGTAATAAAGTATTGACTAAGATACTTGCCCTGAATATCTAGACAGTCAGCAGCTCATAGCTCATGGACAGGTAAAAATTCTTGCTGATAGAAACAGAGAACACTTAGACTTGCAGTCCTTGAAATTTTGTGTTACAGCCCCTGAGCTAAGTTTTTATGAAAGACCATGTGTTCTAAGAGGTGTTTTAGCGTAAAACATTGGTCTTTCATGAAGAGGTGCCTTTAATGCTAAAGTTAGACTAGAGACTACCACACAGGATGCATATTGCGTCTGTGCAGACCTGGACATGGTGGAGCCCTTGAATGCATATTCCTTTGTAACTGCAACTAGAGAGGGTTACACTCTAATCATAATTATAAATAATAATTACTAAAAAAGCAAGAATAGGTTCCACGCATGATTTCAACATTTTTCTCAAACTGGCACATTGAAAATTCTCTGTCTCATATCTTACTTACGCTAGTAAATGCTTTCTGTGGCCATTCTTCCAGATCTTATGATTACATTTCCAGACTCTCAAAAATTACTTTTCTGCCGCATATCAGTTTCAAGGAAAGCTTGAGTGGCAAGAGGAAGGAATTTAAAATAGTGACCTTCAGAGACACTGAAGTATTCTAGAATTATTAAAAAAAAAAAAAAAAATCAGTGGGTATTTCCAAGTTGTACATCCAGACCTTGATACCTTTTGGCCCCTCAGATGGTTTCTACACAATGTTTAACAAGGTTTCAAACTATGAAAATCTGAATTGAGAGCAACTTTTAAAGCATGGTGTGTAAGAGGCTTTGTAAAGTACATTAGACTTCTTTCTTTTAACCCAAGAAATGTTTTGGCCTCCATAGTGTGCTTAGAAAACATTTTTGGCAAGATAGCTCACTTCATTGGTACATATTGTACAAGCAGACATCACATTTAGAAGCCAGCCATGTATAACCAGAACTCATAATAGCGTTCAGCTTTCAAAATACTAACCTCAACCCAGGAAGCTAAAGAAGCTGCCCTGCTTATGCAGTCAAGTGGACAGAACCTCATACAAACACTCAGGAACAGCTTTGATACTTTACAGTTTATGGACACTGACAGCACAAATGAAAAAATGCATTTGACCTTTACTCATGATGGACCCCTGACTTTGGGATCCTTATTGATGAGGACGGAAGGTAGTATACGCACTTCTGCTTTGTGGGATTTTTTGGGAAAGGAGAATCAACGCTGAACTCAGATTCTGTTAAACAGAGGAATAGCATTCCTGCTATTCAGGAGTGATATTCTATAATCTCATGGTATTTGAATTCCAACACAGGCTTGTTTTTCTGCCCACACTCATTCAGAAGAAACATTCAGAGTATATGTGTTATGAATTGAGCAGCTAGGCTTGGTGCACACCTATGCCCTCCATCAACTGGGGATATGTTTGAGGACAGCTGTAAGAAAGATTGCATTTGTTCCTGTTTTCAAACACTTGCAAGGTGTCCAAATACACAACAGGGTGGGACATACACCAGGATGAACGCATGAGTAGATGGACTATAACAAACTTTAAAACTGGGCGATACTTTCAGGGAAAGCTTTGTTCCTATGGGCAGTAATCATAGTTTCAAAGCTCCTGGTTAAAAAAACCCAACCAAACAAACAAACAAAAAAACCTCTTAGAATGATAGACTAGTTGGGGTTAGAAGGGACTTTCAAAGCTCATCTAGCCCAACTCCCCTGCCATGAGCAGGGACATCTTCAACTAGATCAGGTTGCTCAGAGCCCCGTCCAGCCCAGCCTCGCATGTCTCCAGGGGTGGGGCATCTGCCACCTCGCTGGGCAACCTGGGCCAGTGTTTCACCACCCTCGTTGTAAAAAATATCTTCCTCATTTGACAGAAGCAGAGCAATGAAACTGATAGAGCATTTTCTATTTTGAAGTATCACAGACCATCCCACAAAATAAGCAGCCCTTACACTGCTGACAAGCAGTATGACAGCCAGTTCTGACTGAAGGCAGAAAGGTTAGAACTGTTATAGAAAACAGCTACTGCTTTAAGATCAGTCCATCAGAAATCCTCTCTGTTGACCTAACTCTGCCTCCACCAAAGCTGATGGACGCTTTGGTGGACTTTTGAATCAGCAGAATAAAGCTCTACATAATTTTACCCTCTGAACCTCCCATTTATCGTGACCACACTTCACAAAAAAGGTTTTGCTCTTTATGCAGAGGCATCTGCACCGAGCTTAGGGAATCCAATACCAGACAAGCTGAAACACATTTAATTTATTTATATTACATCTACTACAAAACATCTGGGCTTAATGTAAAAGTACATCATAGCAGACTAAAACAGTGCAATCACAAAATGGCCCCTAATCTAACCTAGCACCTTCCCTACAAATAAATAAATTCGCCATTTACAAAAAGGCAAGGTTAGAGAAACGAGTGCAGATGTCCTAGGTTGCATTTGTCAAGCTGAAACTTTTCAAGGCTTTGAAAATTTATAGCCAGGAGGCAACACAATGACCAATCACAGTGCCTTCCTGCAAAACACCAACCCTAGGATTCCACTCCATGTTTTTTGTAGGAGATGTAGTAACTTGTGGTAGAAGTAGAGTTTAAGATATTACAGTGAGTAATTACACTGTTTGAAAAATATTTGTTTCCCTTAAAAGGAAGCTACATACAAAGCAAATAACTTTCTGCATTACTGTTTGCAAAGAGCCTTACTGCTCTTTCTTTTCTTTTTTCAACATATCACCTTTATGACATTTAGTACTGACCAGATCAAAAAGTGAATTGACAAAGAACACACCTACTGTGCCGGACAACATGGTAAGACTTTTTGCAACATGTACAAACTGTTTCTACCTGCTCTTCTTTAATGTTCGTATTTGAAAGGAAAACAAAATGATAAATATTTTGCCATTTTACCTATTTTAAAATTCCTCTGTCTCCAAGACATTTTGGAGAGAAATTAATTTTCCTGCACATTTTGTTTGACAGAAAAACAAAATCTTTCTGATTCATGTATTCCACAGATGTTAAAACTGCGATTGCTAATATTGTCCATTGTAAAATTATAGACTGCTTTCAATCCTTAATGTGATTTAGCAAACTTGACCTAAGCATGTCCTTTTATGTGAACGACATTAGCATTGAACTGATGTAGAGCAAAAAAAGCATCTGTTGTGCTTTCTTGAACTGATATGTCTGGTTGTTTTTTTTAAAATTAGTTAAGAGAAATAACAAATAGAAATAATAAAAATATAACTGAAATCTACACACTGATTCAGGTCAAGCACGTTTGTCTCAAAGGTAACTGGATTCAAGTGTATTTCAAGACTGAATTATGTGTAATTGGAATCTTTGGTGATAAGACCAAGACTTTCACTTTAATTTCCTTATAATTTGCTACAATTGATTAACAGATACTTCAGGCTTCCCAAATATTTCCATTAAAATCTGTTTGTTTTCATGAAAAGTTCTTTATGGGAATGGCTAAACTCAAACTATACCCTGAATCAGCTGGATCAGGCAGCTTTTTAACATTTCTTTGAGCCCAGGTTCATGAAGTCCTCAGCATTTATCCACAACTTGCTTTGAGGCTTCATTAACGATATGTTGGGGACACCAAAGGACTGAATGGTCAAATCTGTATCTCTGGTGCAGCAGTGGAGTGGAAGGCAAAGTTTAAACCCCAAATGTTGAAAACATGTTTCAGGAAGCTACAGGGCTATTTTGGGCAAGAGGATGAGGAAATTCTATAACACCAGCCTATTTTACAAAATCTCATTAGGTCATGCAACCTTTTTGACTTCTAATAACAAACCCACAGAAAAGAATCTCAATTACCTTCAGAAGTACATGAGTAACTCCCTGGTTCAAATAAGTACCAAGCCTGTGCATGTGCTTTTGAGTGCAGTATTTATGAACATACTACCAGACTTAGATGCTGGCAGATTTACGTGCTGGATGCAATTCTACGTTTTGGTAGAAGGTGAAGATGAGCATCTCCTGTCTCGGAAACAGCAGCTATTCTGTAATCACAAGAACAGCTTTTCTCAAGATGCGTTCTGGATAATAATAGGAAACCTCAGATCTATTATGAGACATGCATTTGTTGCAACCTGTAAATCAATGGCATGTCAGCTATGCTTTGTCTGAATAATGGAAGACTGATATTTCTAAATTACATGTTAAAAGAATGAAAATGCTATAGGCTTTCTTGAGGATTTAATACACTGCTGAACTGAGATCTTAAAGACACTCTGGCAATGCCAGGAAAAAAAAAAAGTGATAAACTTAAAAATACTTTGAACATTTTATCATTCCAGCTCAAGAGACATTAAATTTGACTCTTTGTTATTAATTAAATATTTGCAAAATAATTAAAAAAATATTTAATGTTGAATAAAATATTACAACAACTTAATAATGAAACTGACACAAATCTGCATGGTTGGAAGGAAAGAGAAGTTAATTGTTGTTTTACATTAACTCTGGTTCATTTTCTCCCCAGATTTCTACAGAGATCTGCTGGCATGACATGGAAGGATTTCAAAAGTCTAAAGAAATCAGAAAAAAAAATAGTATCAATTACTACAGTAAAACTTCGAAGTGTGTACTGGATTCTAAGGTTACGTTAAGACTGTTCAATAAAACAGGTCCAGGCAGTACGCCTGGCGGCTAAGTGGCCCAGTCTGGATACATCCACAGCACTTGGCCTGGGTCCTTCCCACCATCTCACCTCTATCCTTTACATTGTGCAACGGTGGTGCTAAGGCATAATTACAATTTTGGTGTGTTTTTTTTCAGTTCAGTATGCCTGAAACAATGTGTGGGTCCACCAGAGTGACATTTTCATCATCTGAGTCTGATGCATGTGTTGCATGAGGACACAGAGATGTTGGGAGGTGCAAAGCCTACTGGAACTCTGAGATCTGTTCTAGCAAGAGGGATGTAAACAGTCTCATCTATATTACCTATCAGAAATGGTTTCTGCTCCATGCTTTTCCAGTGCCCAGCATAGACATTGCCTTACAGAACAGTATTTAGCAAAGGCCAAAACAACCACAGAACGTACTCAAACCTAAGCAGCAGTCTTTGCTTGAATACACTCCCTAGACCAATTTTATTTAGCAACAGAGGCACAGCCCAAATGATTAAAGGAGCTTTACCACACCCACAAGAACTGCAGGTTGTGATAAAGGTCAAAATACCATTTATAGTATGCAAACTTGGATTTCTCTCTAATTTTGTTATTATTATGGCCCACCTCCAAGGTGTGTGTTTTGTGTGTGAAGGAGGCCATGTGCTCTGGAATGAGGGGAAGGAAAAGGGCCACCCAGTGGGGACGCATTCCTGGAGTTGCTCCTGCTCTGCTCTGTGACTACCCGATACAATTTCTGCTCTATCACAATTTCTCCATGTGTAAATGATGATCCCTTTTAAAGAGATCCAAAAAGGGGCTGGGACTGTTTCATGATGTAAAGAATAACAAGATAAAAAATGAAACTCTTGCAGTTTTAACATTAAAAAGGTATTTGTTATGAGGGATAGCACTAAAACAGATGGTAATTTGCTTTCCACAAGTGCTGTAGTTAGGAGTATCCTGGCTTTTTCATTCATTACAGGCAGCAATCTTTCATCTCTTGAAGGGAGAGAGAAGGTGCACTTTCTTTTGATCCTATTGTTATATGTACATATCTATATCTGTCTTTTAACATTTAAACCTTATTTCTTTTTGAATGCTTGGTGAGCCAGTATTGCCTCACCTAAAAGTTATTCATATTTAGTGTGAAAATGCCTGCTCAGTCACCAATTAGTATTTAACCTTTAAGAGGAAAGTATGAGAACTCAGGTGGGAAGAGAGACCAATAGAAGAAAATGACCCAGGGCTATCTTCAGGGTTGATTCTGACTGCACCTTAAAGCATGTCACATTGGTTAACAGTTTCAAAAAGTATTTAAACTCAGCTCCAATCAAAAGCAGTAGCTTCAAAATAAATTCATTTGAAAATTAGGACTTTCACCCAACTAAACTTAGATCTCAAATCCAGATATGAGTTCTAAAATAAGTCTTGATTTTTTTTCATACTAACTGAGGTTAGTACAAGTTATGCCACTGTAAACAAAGGAAGAATTTCACATAAAGTTTTTGTATGTTGTGGTTAAATCCAGTTATTTCCTAAAATTAAGGGTAATTCCTCACAATGAAAAACACAAGGAAACAGAAAGGCAGAAACTTCTTAAAAGAGGTCAGAAGCGAATTATACTTAGCACTGCCCAAGTATAATGTTAGGAATCCTTTATTCCATTGACATTATGACTTTACAACTTAAAATTAAATAATGAAAAAGAGAATAACTATTCTATCGAAAAAAAATTCCCCGAAACCAGATGTGATGGCACTATGGTCAGAAAATGGTCTGCAAATAAAGTGGTTAAAAGTACATCTTCGGTTACTTTGACTTTTTTATTTCATTTACAAATATCTTTTACTCCAATGGCTTATAAAAGTTTGACATGTTTTTTTCAATGAGTGTTGAAGACTGAGATATGGTTCAGGAATTTTATCACCCCTAAACTGAAAGGAGCTAAAGAGAGCTACAACATCCTTTTCTCCTGAATGTGGGCTGGGTAGCACCTTCTCCCTACCTTCATCCTGTCTGTCTGGAGTCGTTTGACCTTCAGATTTTCCGTGACTCCAAATGCTGGGTTTCCTGAGGTTCTCCCATGGAAGTAGTAAGGTCCATGGAAGCACCATAAATATTGCAAAACACACCTGGGAACTTTCACCACAAGGCAGCCTGTTAGGGGGCTACAGACACACCTCTCTGCTTCTGATCACCAAATGGGCAGAAAGAGGACCAAATAACTTGTGGAGTCAGAAAAAGCTGCTGCAGGCAGACCTGTTCCCTCTTTCTACCTCAAGGATCTGTAGTTTATGAGAGAAACTTTCTGACCACCTCATTTGCTGAAGCATGAGCCAGACTGGCCTCCTCAGGCAGTCACAGCACTGTGTCTGGTAAGGGTTTCTGCAACCACGAACCTGCCTGCCCTTGGGTTGCCCCTTGGTGCAATTTGGCCTCATCTTGTCAAGCTAAGGGCTGGTGGGGGCATATATGCACGTGGCAGCTGATGAGATATGCCATGCTTTAGCCCATTTCCCATGCCGGGCTGCCCCAGCCAGTGAGTGGCTGCTGAAGTAAGTGTCACCTGTCACCTTCTTCCCAGCTACCTAGTGGCAGAAGAGCCTCTCCCTCCAGCAGGTTATCCACAATGATTAGGGGCTCTCTTCAAAGAAATTGTTGCCGAAGCCCTTTTTCCACCAGCCAAGCAGCTCAGCAGATAAGGTCTGGCTCACAACTTACCCAACCCATTCATTTTGCTTTTAAGTGGTGTGACCAGCTCTGAGAGTATTATAACTGATCTGTCTCACAGTTCAATGGTAAGACAATTTATTAGAGCTGTATTTTCAAAATAGAACTTTTGCACTTTATTTAAAAGAACAACAGGAAGTCTTCTAGCAGTTCAAACTTCTTGCCTTTCAAGCCTGCGAATTGTTCTCTAACCCTTCTGTTACAAATGGTCAAACAGAAGCACTAGATTTAGTTTCTTTCTACCTCTTGTTATTCCATATACCTGTAACTGCTCCCTTTTTAAACTCGAGAGAGATAATGTTCGGACCATCCCTTCTCCTGTGGAAGATAGGCCAGGTCTCAGAACATTTTGGCAGGATCAGCAGTTGCCCACGTATGGAAGTCCTGCAGGAGAGACGTGGCAGAATGTGTTCTGACAATACAGTAGGAAATTTTTGAAACTTTGTTGAGCTAAACCAGAAAAAAACCAAACTATCCCATTTCATAACTGTGTGTCACAGGACAGCTGTTCCAAAATCTGTTGCCCTTTAACATCCTCTTTTATTCTAGGTTAACATCCATATTTGATTAACTCCTATTTCTCATTTGCATCATCATTGTCTTAAGGTACACAGTACATCACAAAATATTATTTTGTTGACAGGCAGCTTACTTATGGCATTATGCTACTGACAGTGTGCGTTTGTGGCAAATGCTTAAATCCTTAGATAAAAGGTAATATTTAAAACATATATTGTGCTATTATTAAGTCTTCCTACTCCAGTAGACTGAAAATTAAGAGATAATTGATGTTTATGAGTCTGACTTTCTATAACCATATTTAAAGCATTGTTTGTTCCATTAATTTCTGTATATATTTTTGCATGTTTCTCTGTGTAACTAAAATTCTGATCAAGAGAACCAAACTTTTAATATGGCCATTCGCTATCACTCATTAGTAGCCAAGGCCATTATTTTAGGCACCTTTTAAATTATATATTTCATGGAATGGAGAAGAATTTCATGCAGAAGAACACGCTGCTTTTCATGTTTCCTTATTTTCAGAGTTTTACTGGGGTTCCTGGTTCTGTATGTTCCTAAATTTACAACAGTGATAATAATAATAAAATTTTTAAAACTCCCTAAATACATCTCACACAGAGGAACCTTTTTTTTAAACTGGTAAACACCTGAATGTAAGTGTTGTGGGGCTTTTTGTTGTTTGGTTTGGTTTTGTTTGTTTTTGTTTTTAGAGAGCACTTCAAAAGAAAAAAACATACATATGTTGTGGCTGGCCTTTGTTATTCAGTTAATGAAGAAATTAAGTCATTGTTTGGACAGGCCATTGAGCAAAAAGTAGCTGAATTTTTTGAAGGGAAATCAAGTATTACAACACATGATTTTTATCAGTTTTGATTTGTAGGAAACATATAGTGAATCCAAAATAATTTCAAAGTAAATATATTAAAAAGCTTATGGAGATTGTCAAAAGAGATTTTTTTTTTAAAAAAAGATTGCATAGCTACTGTTACTCCCAAACATGACATGAAATATTTGGCTACTTCAAGCATACAAAAATATTGAAAGTTAAAATGTTCTTTGTTAAAGAAAGTGTAATAAATTCTGTAAAGACCTGGAGACTGTGCCACCTAGGGAGAAATTGATTACAGAGGTCCCAGTTTTATTGTTAGTTTGCAGAGAACTGTATTTTACTTAAGACAAAGTTTAACTGTGTATTGAGGCAGAAATAAACAAAAGCAACCCACTTAATATGTATACTGATGGCTTTTGTATAAGAAGAGTAAAGATGGAGGGCTGAATTCAGCAAAGAGCACGGGTGCCAGGCAGCAAGATGCACAGCACTTGAGAGGACTGTATTATAGCTGGGGAAGGCTTGTGCACCTCTGCCAGCTTTTGCTTCAAAGACCTGGCTAGGAGTGGCCTCTTTCAAGAGCCAGAGTGACCCTCAAATGCCTCCTCAGAAACCTCCCTTTGCTCTGCCAGGTGGCACGTGCCTCCCATGCTCCTTGGGTTCCCCTTTCCTGCTTGGGGAAGAGGTGGATGTGGTGGTGCCTCCTTTTCTAAGCCCATGGTTAGATGGAGGCGCCAGACATGTCTCTGGGCTGGAACTGGCATTTTCGCCTCATCTTGGGCCTCAAGTTATCCTGGGTGGAGGCTCAGCACCCTCAGACAGTCCTGAGTCCCCCCCAGAAAGCCCCATCAGGACCTGTGGGGACAGGATGCAGAAAAAGGTAACCTGGCTAGTGGCCAGTAGGCTAGTGACCAAGGTAGCAACAACGAGGGCAGAGAGGAAATCCTGAGGTTCTTTCAAAGCAACAGAGGTGCAATGGTGAAGTATTATTATTACCATTCTTTTTTAAATCAATCCAAATCCAAACACTCTGCAGAAATAAAATCAGGTAGCCATTCTGAGGAATGGATTTTGTCCCGCTACGTTTAACAAGTCTCATCAAAAAAACATGCAGAAAGAAATGATCAGTAAGTTCTTTGCAAGCAGTGTTACAAACCATGAAAAATTATTTTTGGAACATATGAAGCATTGCTACGCTAAAAAACAGCATAAGTGATGACAGGAAATTAATGCACACTCAAGATCTTCCGTTTTGGATAGCTAGGTATCAGGAGCCAGAGGTGATAGAAAACAGTTCAAACTCTAAAAACAATAATTTCTTTTTGGAAATAATGTCTTCTTGGGGACATAATCGGTTCTTCTCCAAAGCAACAGTGTTACTTATATAATAATTTCCAAAGCAAAGAATCTACTCGCAGATCAACAGCAAATCACTAATCAGTTGCTCCAAGATAGGTAGCAAGCACAGTGCCAAAAAAAATGACATTTGTATGATGAAGCAAACAAATCAATGAGCTCAAAACCACATCCTGTATCCACCTAAAAGAAATCCCTGAGAAAGACAAAGACATGCACAACCTTTATTTCCATGTCAGAATTTGGGGAGGATGGTGGAATGAGGACAGGTGCCCAGCTTCGTAATTTGAAGACAAATGTTCCCAAACAAAAATATTCACCAGAGAGCATGGAATTCCCTGGGTAGATTCACTACCAGCCAGATTAGCTGACCTGCGCTGTAGAGGGAAATTTTGATTGGCTTTCCAGACTAAGTTTGTAGAGGAACTAGGAAATTACTTTAATCAGCAAATGGCAAAATTGAAGCTCAAACTTAAAAAAATTACCAACCAGCCCAAAAAGCACCAAGTAAAATAACAGCAAAAATCTAGTGCACAAAGCATAATAGCAGTAATTTCAAATAGAGAAGAAGAACAAATCTGAGTTATTACAGTTAGATTCACAACCAGTAGTCAATATTGGTATGCCATGGCTCTTTTCACATGACAGCATTGTGTATTTGGCTAAAACTGTAATTGTTCTCAGATGAGAAAACCTAAAGTGAGGATGAATGAGACCATGAAATGTGCAGAATGCTTTTAAGAGATGCCAAACAGATCAATGTCATAAAAAGGGATTGATTTAGACAACAAAATTAGCACCCAGAACTGTGAAGCATTTTATCTTATATTCAAATAAAGAAATGAAAGATTTAGTAAAACAAATAACTGCCGGAATAGGCACTTACTGACCAAGTTAATGTATACAAGAAAAGATAATAGATGTGACAAAGTTTTATATCAAGATTCAATTTACCAATTAAAGAAATGCAGCACAGACCACATTGTCAAACTAGGATGCCTTCTCTCATTGCTCTTGTTTGGCTTTGCCATCAATGCCACTACAAAGACGAAGTGCAGGTAAATGCAACACGAATGTTGCATGATTTGAGAATATTACACCAGGAGACTCACAGAAATAGTGAATGTGATAATCTATAGCTCAAGTGCTTGAGAACTTGGTGTACATGCAAGTACAGACAAAGATTTTTGCCATGGTTGCAAAAAAGAATCAAATGTATTTTTTTTTTCTTTTTAAAGTGATCCGCTACAATCTCCACACACCCCACCCCAAAAGAAGAATCTATCAAGAAACTGTGCAGATCCCAACACTAGCCTATGTAAGAAGTCCTAATGGGTGAATCTTGAAATATGGAAGGTATCTCAAAATATGGGAAGAATTTTAATGTCATAAAAGGTAACAACTGCATTTACAACAATAAACTAGATTTATTCATAAGAAGTCTGTATTTTAAGAAGTAAACTACAGATTTTCAATTTGATTATTGTTTCCATGTTGATACATGGATGTGAAGGTTGCATCGGAGATAAAAAACAAGTGTCTATAAGCTCCTGAAAGCAAGTAGTTAGGCATTTGACGGAGCAAACCTCTGGCAAGTATCAGATTGAATCTGATAGTTTCACAACCAAAAGTTATCCAGAAAAGTAGGAGGATATTTCTAGAATACATGTTAAGAATGAAGACAGAGCATCTGCTGGGAAAGGGATATATAGGGAAGCTGGGCCAAAACCCACTACTCAGCACAAGAAAAATGCATGGGGCTTTGTAACACAGAGTACAAGCATAGAGTGACGAGAAACAGGTGGGAATGTCAGGGGTCCTGCTCTTGCCTGTAGCACATCTAATAGGAATGGTTCACCTGTGATACAGGCTGAGGTAAACTTTGACTGGACTGAACTCCAGTAATTCACAGCTCCTCTGCTGGCACATTTACTCCTAAATGGAAGGAGAGAGAAAAAGGAAGATGGTGGGGCTGCCACTGTAATTATGGCCCTTATGACTTTACTAAACAGTGTTGCAAATTCCTTCCTCTACGCTAACTCATAGCCAGGAGTAACTCTGGTTACCAACACCTCCATTCACCAAGAACTGCAGCTCTTGCCTTTGTCCAGCGCTTTATCTTCAGCTCTTGCACTTGCTGTTTCTACCTGGGCCACACATAATCAAATCTGGGAGTGGGCAATGAGAAAGCTCCTCTTTGCTCCATTCCTCAGAGGGAATGGGAAGGCATATGAATGGGTAATAAGCTGAACAAATGTATCACTCATTAACCATATTGTTCGTTAGCAATAGTCCCTTCCAGTGCACCAGTTCACCTGCATGCAGATCATCACTGATTAACGAGAGGACATTTCCAAGCAAAAATGATTAATGCAGTCTGACCATCCTTGGCAGCTATTCTTGAAGAACTTTTATTATGAAGCAGGAAAGAAGAGCGAGTTCTTTTGCAATCCCCTTGGAAAAGCAGCTCCAGCTCTACTTCCTCGTAGTGTAATGGAAGGAGCAAACTCTCACTGCCCCATGGAAAACATTCCCAGGCTGTGCTTCTTTGCACACTGACCATTGCTGCCCAGGAGCATCCTACGCTTGCGACTCTTGACCTCAGCTTCGTTCTAACCATCTATCATAATACGGTGGTGTGATTACATAAAATATATCCTGAAGTTCCCCAAGGCAACACAAAAGACAAACCTACTCTATTCTACACATTTGGAAGACCGTGATTGTATCAGAGGAAGCAATGAGGTGTTCTAGCTAATCTCTAAAATTATGCCTAGACACTGGATTTTTCTTTGAGTCAATATTCCCTCATTTACATGAAAATTCAGAACAACTAAAAGGAAATGAGACTGCAAAATGTACTAGCAGTTTAGCTCACGCTATGGGAGAAACTTGCCAATATGACTGCAAAAGAATAACCTGTCATAATTTGTCTTTTGAGGATCTACACCCTGGTCTGAAAACTAAGACAACCAAGACAAATCTAAGACATGGATTATCTGTCAGTTTGACAGGATACCACCCCTCAGCATAACAGATAAAAAAGTTTCTCTCCAGTCACTTTGTAGATTCCTGCCCATGTTCTTCACATGCTAAACTGGGATTATCATTTTCCACACTTACATGTTGAGGGACCAAGCAAATCCCTCCACTATCTTATTTTTACTGGGACTGACCTCCAAACAGAACAGGAAATCTCTGTGTAAGCAAATTCCCATAGCCAGTCCCCTTGCTGTTTAGTCTGCATTGGATTAAGCAGTGACTTGCTTGCTTCTTTGATTGGCAACTATAGTACTATAAAAACAAATGTACAGAACAAGTCTCACCAGAAAAGACTCTCAATCTGCAAGCCCTTTCAGCTTTATTTGGACTGAAACTTGACGATAGCTCCACTACACAGGAAACACTCACCCTTCCTTTCTAATATGGCACTACCAGGAGGACACTTTTTCCTCACACACCAAGTAGCAGAGGGGGGAGTGCAGGAGNCCCAAGGTGGTTAGGGCTCTGTCTTTGCAGATGCTGTAGGAATTCACAGACATGCAGAAGGGTCTGTCCAGCATTCACCACTGACAGAAAATCTGAAGGTAACATACATGAGACAGAAAAGGAGTTAAGTGCATTATTATTATTATTATTATTATTATTATTATTCAGTAGCACATCTATTAAGGCACACAATATTTTGAGGGGTCCACAAACTGAAAAGTCATGAAAATGAAATACTTCTTTTTGAGGCCAAATCAGAGATGTCACACAGTTGAGCTGGCATTAAACAAAGGAGCCACCAGCAGGTGCAAGGTGCAAGTCCTGTCTTCCTCACACTGGCATTCTGCGCATTTGGCACTGCTGTCTGACTTAAACCTCATTGGCCATGCCAGTTTATTGCCCTGTTGCTTGTCCAAACACGACCTCTGCAACATACTTGCTACTGGACTAGCTGTTGGAAAAATGTGGATTCACCTCCTACTGTTACCAGTGCAACTACGGTCGGAGGATATATCGAAGAACTCAAAACTATACAGGCAGGCACACAGATGTGCACAATTCATCCAAGTCTCAATGGCCACAGACAATATTTCTCCCACTTTTTTATCACTGAGATAAACTATAGATCCGTAACAGATTTGAAATTTTGCAGCCACCTACCTGTGCATGGTAACATGTCTGCAGAGAGTCCTGAGAAAGGTGTCACAGTCAGGAGGCATTTGAGCTCTGTCTGGCTACCCTAACTGCTGGTGACCAGCTACGCATGACCAGGTTAGGCAAGGTCCAGGCTGAGGTCTCTTACTTAAAGTCCAACAGGAAGAACACAAATAAACTTCTATGGGATCCTCTGGCTTTTTTTAACTAAAAAAAGTGAAGGTGGCCACTTACTGCATAGTAGTAGGGTGTTAAAGCCAGGAAGCACATGGAGGGCCATGGTGTCTTCTTCTCCCTCCCAGCCCTAGATATGGTCTGACTCTTTACCTCATTTTCCTTCTGCTGGGTGTCTTACCTGCTACATTTGGCATTTGCTGTGTTGTTAATCTCCAAGATTTCATCTGACAGAGAGAAAAGCAAGAACAGAGAAAGAAATACCTGCATCACATTCACATGATTCATTTTACTCTGAAGCACAGTTGCCACACCTGCTTTCATACGAGTCACCTGAAGGCAGTTAAAAAGATACTGGAAAAGTTAATGTATGTTTCTGACAGAAATCACCTGCCCTCTTTCCTTTGCTAGCAACAAAGTAGCTGTCTCACATTGGCTTACAGGAGGCACCTTCATCTGGTGTAGGGTACCTGAGCTAGCCCCTTCTCATGAACATCAGCTCCTGTACAAATGGCCGCAAGCTGATTTTGCAGATCAGCCACTGAGATGCATCTGTGACAAAGAAAGAAAAAACAGATTTCCTAGTTAGTGTCCTCTGATGTCTAAACAGAACCTTTGCTGGAGCTGCAACAGCTGATCACTCTGAGCAGGGCTTCTCATGCAGTTTTCTCCCAGCCAGCTCTGGGGATGGCTGGATCCCTTCACAGGATGACATAACTCACCAAACCTGCAGAAAGCAATACCTGCCAAGAGGGAGGGGGGAGAAAAAAGAAAAAAAAANTACCAACACCTCCATTCACCAAGAACTGCAGCTCTTGCCTTTGTCCAGCGCTTTATCTTCAGCTCTTGCACTTGCTGTTTCTACCTGGGCCACACATAATCAAATCTGGGAGTGGGCAATGAGAAAGCTCCTCTTTGCTCCATTCCTCAGAGGGAATGGGAAGGCATATGAATGGGTAATAAGCTGAACAAATGTATCACTCATTAACCATATTGTTCGTTAGCAATAGTCCCTTCCAGTGCACCAGTTCACCTGCATGCAGATCATCACTGATTAACGAGAGGACATTTCCAAGCAAAAATGATTAATGCAGTCTGACCATCCTTGGCAGCTATTCTTGAAGAACTTTTATTATGAAGCAGGAAAGAAGAGCGAGTTCTTTTGCAATCCCCTTGGAAAAGCAGCTCCAGCTCTACTTCCTCGTAGTGTAATGGAAGGAGCAAACTCTCACTGCCCCATGGAAAACATTCCCAGGCTGTGCTTCTTTGCACACTGACCATTGCTGCCCAGGAGCATCCTACGCTTGCGACTCTTGACCTCAGCTTCGTTCTAACCATCTATCATAATACGGTGGTGTGATTACATAAAATATATCCTGAAGTTCCCCAAGGCAACACAAAAGACAAACCTACTCTATTCTACACATTTGGAAGACCGTGATTGTATCAGAGGAAGCAATGAGGTGTTCTAGCTAATCTCTAAAATTATGCCTAGACACTGGATTTTTCTTTGAGTCAATATTCCCTCATTTACATGAAAATTCAGAACAACTAAAAGGAAATGAGACTGCAAAATGTACTAGCAGTTTAGCTCACGCTATGGGAGAAACTTGCCAATATGACTGCAAAAGAATAACCTGTCATAATTTGTCTTTTGAGGATCTACACCCTGGTCTGAAAACTAAGACAACCAAGACAAATCTAAGACATGGATTATCTGTCAGTTTGACAGGATACCACCCCTCAGCATAACAGATAAAAAAGTTTCTCTCCAGTCACTTTGTAGATTCCTGCCCATGTTCTTCACATGCTAAACTGGGATTATCATTTTCCACACTTACATGTTGAGGGACCAAGCAAATCCCTCCACTATCTTATTTTTACTGGGACTGACCTCCAAACAGAACAGGAAATCTCTGTGTAAGCAAATTCCCATAGCCAGTCCCCTTGCTGTTTAGTCTGCATTGGATTAAGCAGTGACTTGCTTGCTTCTTTGATTGGCAACTATAGTACTATAAAAACAAATGTACAGAACAAGTCTCACCAGAAAAGACTCTCAATCTGCAAGCCCTTTCAGCTTTATTTGGACTGAAACTTGACGATAGCTCCACTACACAGGAAACACTCACCCTTCCTTTCTAATATGGCACTACCAGGAGGACACTTTTTCCTCACACACCAAGTAGCAGAGGGGGGAGTGCAGGAGAGAGCAGGAACACCAGAGACTTTCTGTAATATGTCTCAAGTTCAAACTGTTGAGAGAGGCAGAATCTGACAACACTATTTATTTAACCTAAAGTTAATTCTTTAATTTATAAAACCCATGGTTTATACTATGCTTGAAACTGGGTGAGATATGGAAAAAACAAAGCATCCCAGACATTTTACACCCACCATACTGTAGAAGCTGGAAGAAGTAGACACTTGAGCAGCGGAGCACTTTGCTTGTTATCTCATGGGATTTGACACACTGCTGGTTGCTGACCCTTGGCAATACTGTAACACCAGAAGCACCCCCCTCCCCTCCTTCCCC
>VWYH01008684.1:957569-1018712 GCA_013399365.1 Pampusana beccarii
ATCCCTTCACAGGATAACATAACCCACCAAACCTGCAGAAAGCACTACCTGCCAAGAGGGAGGGGGGAGAAAAAAGAAAAAAAAAAAAAAGCTTTTCCGGCATTTGAGAAAGTTAAATTGCCTCAGCAGACCTCAGCATGCCAGAACTGCCACAGGAAAGGGCAGGGCTCATGACCAAGGGGTGTAGGACAAGGAGCAGGGCCTCCCCTTTTCGGCAGTGGGAGGGGTTGTGCTGGTTTGGCTGCCCCTGGAAGCACAGCTCGAGCCTCCTGCCAAATGCCTGGATCACCTGGCTGGAGATAGGGATCCTGCAGTGCTCCCAGGCCCACACTGCTGAAGCTGGCACTGAGGTGGGCACCGCAGGGTGTTCCCAGGCAGATGGCACAGCTGGCCAGGCAGCAGGGCATGGGGATGCTCACTAGCTGGGGTCGAGCTCCAGGGATGTCCCCTCACCCAGCTGAGAGAGGCAGGTCTACACCCTGCAACAGAGCAGCACCCTTGGCTGGGGAGCCCACGTGATGCACTGGACTAGAAAAGCATTCTTGCCTTCTACTTGAAGCACAGCCATGAGAAGGGATGTCCTCTCTCTGGCAGAGGGAGGACCTGAAGTCATGTGTCCTGCCATCATGGAGGGGTTAGACTGAGGTGAAACCACTATTTCTACCAGCTGTGCTACTCTTTTTTTTTTTTTTTTTTTGTGGTCAGGGACAATTGGGGCTCCTCAAGGATGTCTGTCAGAGCCCTCATTCATGGATGCCATCAGGGGTTAAACATGAACTGAGTGTCTACTTACGGAGCTCAGGACGGAAAGGAGGGAATAAAATAAAGAAGAAAGAAAAACCAGAGGCGGTCCCAGGCATGCCCAGGAGCAGACCTTTGGACACCTCAGGAATTTTACTGGCAGGAGTGTAGGCACTTTCAGACTTCAGACGCCTCCAGGGTTAGGCAGTAGCTGAACAGGGGTTTTGAGGATCTAAATATTGGCTGCAAATGCCTACAGAGGCCGTTAGGCAGAGCTTACATACCTAAACCTTTTTTGTGGCCCTAGCCCTAAACTAATATTATGGAAAATACCAGCAATTATTAGGTACTTCTTATCAGATTGGATACATATTCCCTTTGCATAACTTTACCATGGCCTCATTCATGTGGTGCTTAGAGAGGATGAATACCTGTTCTACATGAGTAATTATGCCGAAGGCTCATGTGAGGAAGGTAGTTTATGACCGCTGAATAAGGCCGGCTATGTTTATCTATATAGCTTCATCACTTAAACTAAAAATTGGTCTTACTGCTAAATCTCCCTTGCTGCTTCATTTGCCTGATTGCAAACAGATCCCAGAATATGCAGTTGCACTAAGATGATTGATGCCAAGATGCTGCACTGAAAGGAAATATTCTTTTAAGTGTTATCACGTCTACAAGCATAAGCAAAGCCATATCATGTGACAAAATGTAAACAGAGCATTTCTTAGAAAAGCCATTTATTTGCCTCCATGATTTATTATTCAGTGACACGTAGGCTATTTTTTCTTTGTTATTGGCACTCATGTTCATAATAACAAGGTACTTGACTGGAAGGTATTTGACCAGCCTTTCCAAAGTGCTATGTAAGCAGTAATCAGAGCGAGCTAGGTTCGTGAGTCAACAAATTGCTCTCCCATACTGATCAAACAGTCTTGGCATCTCTATCAAAAACAAAAAAAACCCCACCTCAACTAAACAAAACAGATTTTGGACTACCCTACCGAGGTCTTTAAAATTATTTATTGCATTTGCATTTGGCAGAGTCCAGGCTTAAAAAAACCAAAGGTGCCAGTTATTTTATTAATAATATTTTACATGTGATTTTAATTTATGTTTAGAAGGATAAATGAGTTCGCCAGTTAGCCTTCACAGTTTTCGTTGCCATAAATTGGGTTTCATTTGCTCAACCTAGGGACAGATGCTTCTCTCATTTTACACTGTACCTCCAGAGCCTGCAGTAGAAAGCAGTGTAATGCTTGGGTCAAAGCTAGTCGGGTCAGCAGAGCTGAGGTTTACTGTGGAAAGTTTTCATTCCAACCCACACAGGGTTGTTATTATTAGAGCACGTAACAATCAGATACACTGCAAAAGCTGCAGGCTTTAACAGAAGGAACTCAAATCTAAGTTTCTATCATCTATGTCTGTCATATGGGCTCACAAATCCAGGCCCTGAATTTGAAACATATATTCCCATGCTTAGTCTTGCTGCTTCACTCCGTAAATTATTGCATTAAAATGAAATATATGTATTTGTGTATCATCTCACTGCTACTGTGTGCAAAGTGAGTAGGGATACATGAATAATTGCATTTATTTTCAGTGTGACTGCTGATTGGAAATATTTTGGAAGCTTGGATTAAACTGAGGGAATGCCTCTGCCCCGTGCCCCTCCCCCCCTCCCCCACCTTTTGCATTGAAAACCTCCTTCTGATCCCCAAAATGAAACACTTCATTTTTGGACACATGAAGTAAAAGCAAAGGAAATGAAAATGCTAGATTTCACAAAGGAAGACGTGGTGTTCTGCCCTTTTTATCCAATGGCCAGGATGCAAGAGAAATCCTTCGGCTTCCTAAGGTGTTTGAAGCTGCTGTCTGTCCGCCCTGGGGATGCCACTCAGCATCCCTTAGGTTGAGAGGGACAATCAGACTGCGATTTCCTCATAGCCCTCCAGCTGTGCAGCTTTCCTCCATGCTATCTGTTTTGTGCTGTGCCAAACATGGAAGCAACACGCAGGTAAATGAAGTGAGGTGCCAGAGCCCGAACCAGCTGGCTCCAGAAGGACAGGTTACCCTGCTGTAGGCGAGATGCTCTCCCAAGGTACGGCAGTGGGAGTGGAGGCACTTCCAAGCACCCTCCTTTTGGTCCTATTTCAGTTAGTCTGTGTAATTAGATGTTCCTTGAACCAGGGGGTTGCTTATTTTGAAGTAGGGAGTCCTTCCCATCAGGCTACACAGTTATGCTGCCTTTTAAGTGAAGGGTTACTTCAGCATTTGGTTTCTACCAAAGTGCTATGAAAATAGTTTCACTTATTGCAGGACCACAAACATTTGTTAATTACGGGTCCAGGGTTTATTTATTTATTTATTTTAATAGCCGGGTCTTATTGACCTTCACTTAGACACATTTGAATATTTTACAGCATATAAAGACTGCTGTGTTGAAAAGTGCTAACAGTTGCCATCATGGGAGTCTTGGACTCAAAGACAGTTTGCAGACCTCATTAAGCCAATGAGCTTGCCAAATGCACTCTTTTCAGTTCAGTGGAAGCAACACTTCATATAGTAAAACAGCTGCTAGCAACAGAGGCTGCCTTACATGGGCAGAGAAAGCTAATCTTACCCAGGGAGACGTATCTCTTTTGGTACCAGAAGACAGTGGCTCACATTAGAAACAGAGGGAGCTGTGAGAGGAATGCTGAAAAGCAGCAAGGCAACATAGCTTCTTCAACATGGGGCTGATCAGTGAAGCAGAGTCAGGATCTCTGAGCCAGAAATAAAGTCGCCTTGTTTTCTTCTATCCCAGTAAATATAACTTCCGTAGTCTCCATCAAGAAGCATGGTTACAGCCAGAAATCTTGGAATCATAGAAAGGTTTGGGTTGAAAGGGACCTTTAAAGGTCATTTAGTCCAACCCCCCTGCAATGAGCAGGGACATCTTCCAGTAGATTAAGTTGCTCAGAGCCCTATCCAGCCTGGCCTTGAATGTGTCCATCTTGACCAAAGCAATGCAAGACTGGCAAAGCCTCTGAAGCCCAGTTAGTGGTAGAGGGTCTGCACTGAGTCACTGAGAAGTCCTGTCTTGTGTGTAGTTTATATATAAAAGCATATTTTTGAGAAGTTTTGAGAAAGAGAAGCAGAACCAGCTCCTCAAAGAGTGCTAAGATGCTCCAGGCATTCAATAGATCCAAAAGCTGGACTACATATCTGCATTCTAAATATGGAGGTAAGAAAATGCCTTGGATTAGACAACACTGTTTCTGTGCATAGAACACTTTTCAGCTGTTTGCATGAAGGATACACTACAGGCACCCAGCTACATCAATCTGAGAAAAGCAAATCAATCTTATATGATCACAGTAATATACACAGAACAAGACTAGTTCAGAAGCTTCCAGTCTAAAAAAGTGAGATGCATAGATCATAGTAGTGTGACTGGTATTTTATTAGGGAAGTCAAAAATAAGAAGGCAACACACAGATTCACAAAAGAGTTCAGGCTACTGTATTCAGTACTATTCAGGCACTTTGTGAGGTAAAGGAAAAGCTGAGAAAATTCATGACAGGTATCCTGATTCCCAGGCCAGTGCTGTCCACAAAGTCTGTCGTTACCCTCGGTTGTATTATCCTCAGCATAAGATGTTTCCAATCAGGAGTATCTTCAAAGGTCAAGTCCCCTTTCCACTCTATTTGGAGTGAAGTTCTGAAAGAATCCCTCATGCTAACTCAGCATCACCCCTCAGGATCTGTTTGGCCAAAACCACTCTATTCGATTCAGGATTCTCCCTATATTTGTATTCAACCATATATCCTTGCAAGCACTAACACAGTGTAAAAGGCAGAAGCTGCAAAAAAAAATTCACGAGAAGCACAATATAAGTTAATATCTCTCTGTGGCATGGCCATTAACAAGTGTTACAGAAAAAAAGAAAACAAACCACGATTTGCTCTGGAACATAAATGCATGATAAAATCCCTGAGTGAACATTTTGAGACATTGTTTTTACATTTAATTTACAGTTTCTAAGTGTTTATCACTTCAGGTGGGATTTTACATATTGACCATAGGTAGGACACACCCCATTTTATAATTCACTTATCTTACTTAAATAGAAGACAGATAGTGACTTCTATACGTGCTCACACCTTGCTAATAGAAATCAGTGATGTATTGAAAATTTCCTTATCAACTTGAGTTCCCACACAGGTGTTCTTGGTGATAAACTACTGAATGATATAAACAGTGATTTCAGGTTAAAAGTAACAATTGGCTAATGGAGGGGGGGGTGGGGGAAGACCCACACAAATTAAAACACATTTCCTGAGTAGGATTTGGAATTCTAAATACTCAACTATAGGAGCATAAGTGTGAATTTTCTCGCTGTGACAGTGAAGCACAGAGTCCCTAGGATTTCTCTTTAGGAATGCCTCCTCTCACAACCCACAGGCATCTTCTCCTGTGTTTTGAGATCTTGATCTTGAAGGCGACTCACAGATATGATAAGGAAATGTATGAAATTCCCTCTGTTTTTAGCCAATGGTATGAAAATTAAAAGAAAATAATAATTTGTCCATAATAATTTGTTATCATAGAACGGCTGTTCTGCAACTATTCCTGAACGGGAGTGACAGGCGAGTAATTCTGGAAGAAGAAATTTTTGTTCTGAGTCAGCTTTATTCGTTTCCAGTTAGGTCTCCTGTGATTGTTCTTTAAGACGTAACAGAGAGCATTTAAATGTATTTTAACCAGCTTACAGTCTCACCTGTGTTGCTACCATTGTGCAATGAGTATGTCGAATCACCTCAGATACGCTGAAAATGGTAAGAATTTATGCTCTACATCAACTACCAGTATTTTCATTTTTGTGTTCTGAGGAAAACTTGTATCCTCGAACCATCACTAGTTTCTTCCAAACAGACCACTAGAGGTCTAAAAAATAAAGCAAATGCACACCTGCTGTCGTAAAAGTGCACCACCAAGTTTTTGCTCTTGCGAAGGCCTCAGCTTTCTGGCCAGTGTCATTAGGGACAAAACTGGAAACCGCAGCACGTGATGATATTTTTGAAAATCTATCTGCTGGCAAGTCTTCAGTATCTGCTTTTATTATCCAATAACGGGATCAACTGAGATTAGTAATACCTAAAAACTTCCATGAAATGTAGGGGAATAGAGTATCATTTCGACAGAAGCATGAATTCAAACTTACGTTTAATTTCACAAGAAATATTTCAAGATCATCTCTAGGGCTTTCCCTCGAACAACACAGTCTCATGTTCCCTGCCAGGACAGGGCTCTGGGTTTGCATTTATTCATATGTCACTAGTAGGTTTCAGTGGCTGCACTCAGACAGGTGGGCATCAACGTCACTGGACAGGAGTACCACACTCCTTAGTCTAAAGGACAGCATTGCCATTCTCTTATCAATTCCCTACAAAGTTTCTGCCAGCTTATGAGGAATGAAAGGTACTTCCAGAAAGTGGTCATTTTGCTTGGGGAAAAAAGGGATTTTTTTTTTTTTCTCAGTGGCTTATAGATCTATTTAGGACTACCTAGTCATGGAGTTCTATTAAGTAAGGAAATCCACCTTGCTTAGATTTTGGAGGTATTTTTTTGTATTTAAAAACTTCAACAATATCAGATCTGTCAATTTTTCTCTTATTTCTGCCTCACATGCTTTCTGTAACTGTTCTGTGCCCAAGTCTGCCTCCATGTAGAAAATGTCATGCCAAGTCTTTCCGCAATCACCTATATTCCACATCTAGATGTCTATTCAACTTCTGAAACTTGGAGTTAGACACCTGGTTAATAAGTGAAAGGATACCTAAAGGAAGAGATTCTTTGTCTTCCTTTTATCAAAGCCTAGCCAACAGTTTTAAAAAGTAATCTTGAATATTTTCCATAAGCTCAAGTGTTGTCTGAATAGGTTTCTTTTGTCATCTACAAGAGTACTCAAGTTAAAGGCAGAGGTTGCCAAACCTAGAGTGTAGGATTTACTAATGGTAAGATTCAGTGGTCAACACTTCTCAAGAAATCTTTTCATAGGATCAAGACACCATTGGTGTAATTTAAACATGCATTAGCTAAATTGGAATAAAGCTCTTGAAGTGTCTTTGCATTCTTGAGACCTATTGTATTATTTTTATCTGGAGTAGCTACAAGTAGTCACATAGGTATTTTTCATTCTCACTGCAGTTCTTGTAACATGAATGTTGGCTGTGGATTATGCCTCATCTTCCAGTACCAACATTGCTCTCATGTCATTGACTCTGCCTTACTTTGCTCAGTCAGGGTCCAGTTGGATGCCACCATCTGTCAGAGTCCACAAGGAGGCACGGGGTCTGAGAGTGGATTCTCATGAGAAAGACAGCGATGTGAACAGGAAATGTCCCACCAGGAATCCCTCCTTGGGACAGGCTCCTGTGGAAAAGAACAAACCCTTATTGTCACTATTGCAGTTTTAACTCTATATTCTTGTGCTCATCCTTTGATTCATTCTCTCTTCCCCCACTCTATTCCCATACAACGGGTGGGAAACAGGATATTTTGTGAAATTCTTTCCTTCCTGTGTGGGTCTACATGACATCTTTAATTAGCAACTCTCTGCAATGGAAGTGAAGAAATAAAAAGCACAACTGTCCTGCTGAGGAGATCACAGCAAAGTTGCTTTTTGAACAGGTATTTAAGGCATCACTTTCTGCCATTTACAAAGAAAATTTACGTTAATATGTAAAAATATCGCACACACACAAAAAATTTGAAACACACTTCCCTGCAGAATGAGTGGTCAGGAAGAGCTTTACAAACATTGTCCCTCTTTGTGTCCCACTGGAGAAGCTGGGATGCAGAAGAGGTATAGGAGGGAGACCTTTGCCTGCTTCCCTGGGCAGAGCTCTGGCCAACTGGCACTTGACATTTCGTCTGGAATGAGTAGGAACACATGTTTTGTTAATAACTTTACCTTGGGAGCTGATCAGAGCAGAGTGGCCTTCTACAGACAACCACTGCGGTTGCAAGGACTTTTCTAAGGGTGGGATTTGACATTATGGAGGCACAGATAGCAGCACTGCCTTGCAGGGAGATCAAAGTAGAGACAAGCCTGGCAAATGCGGAGGACCTGGACCTGATCCTTCCCTGCCTTGCTCTGTAGGATGAGAGGTGTAAAATACTATAAGTCTTATCTGGCAGGACTGTCAAACACAAACAGTCCAACTGATAGCCTTCAGCTTCTGGATGTCCCACAGGTTTGGCCTATTCCTCTCTTGCAGACCTACCGAGCTGAAATTTCATTTTCCTGCTGATATGGCTGTATAACCCCAGGAGACATTAAGATTATTCTGGTTTGTGTTTTTCTTTTTTTTTTTTTCCTCTTTTCATATTTGTTTTTTAATTGGTTTGATTCTCTGATGTTTTACCTGGCGCCTGACGAAACTGATTTACACCACTACAGAGCAGCACATACTCATTTTGTAAAAACAAACAATAACCACACAAGACAGACTGGGGAAAAAAACAGGCTCTGTTCACCAGTATGGCATTCCTTCAGCACTTAAAAGGCATGGGTATGAACCAAGAAAACTGCAGAACAAAGTACAAGGTTGTACTGTTGGCAGAATGTCTGTCACACTCCAAATGTGAGCTTCAGTGTGCAAAAACATGGAGGATCTCACAAGGCTGTGCCTCACATCTGAGAAGAGTATCACAGGAAGAAATAAGAGGGTTTTTTTTTTTCATGCTGAACTTGTGCGCCAAATCTCTTGGCTGCTGTTTGGCATCGTCACAGCGACATGTTTGTCCACAGCTACTTCACAATATAAAGCAACAAGAGGCACTGCCTCCTGATTTTCATACAGAGTTAATAATGAAAAAAGAATGTGCTTGATCATATTCATACTGGAACTACATGTCCAAAGTGAAGTTTCCACACCCTGACAAATCAGCTTGCAGCAGAAAATGATAACTGCCATGGGTAATGACAGACCTATAACTCTGAACAAAGATTACTAGTGCACGAATATTGCTAATGGCATTAAGTGTCTTTATCACATCTTGTAAAGTGTTATCAAACTACAGGTGTTAAGCAGGTAAAAGCTATAGCTTGAGGCGATAGATAAGAACTTTTCACTTGGATCTTAAGCACAGCTCCCAACTAGAGCTTTCCTTAGAGAAAGTGTCAGGATATCAAAGGGAAAAAGAAAGATTTTTTTTTTTAGGCCTTGGGCAAAAGAGGGAGGGGATTCTGTAGATAGTTCTAGAAGAAGGGCTATAAACCTCTCAGAGTGACTTCCAATACCAATCTGCTCCCAAATCACAACCAGATGTTGCTCATATTTACAGAAGAATCTGCCATTGAAAAAAAAAAAAAGAGAGAGAGAGAAAAATTGCTGGTATTATTAACAGCTATGGGTTGTGAACTTGTGAAATATATGTGGAAACAGAGGCAAGCATATTTGAGCTATGGGAGCTTACCATATACCATAGGCACCCAAAATAAATGCATGGCAAAACTACACTGAGACTTGTTTGCTGTACTGGGACCTAACGCACATTGCTCAGCTTGCTCCAGTCCTGTACCACAGCAAGTGTTACGTGTATTTAATACCCAAAAGATAAAGAAATCAATTTCAAGGCTATAATTGAAAGCCACTATAAAATTCCACTATTACTGCTATGCCGTAAATTACACGTGTTATTGATTCCTCCAGCCTCTTTTACAAGTGGGGTGACTTGGTGGATTGGGGCCTCAGCCTTTTATCTGCATTCAGACCCACTCTGAGGTTGGGAGGGAAAACGAATCTGGTGGCTTTACTCTGAGCCTCTATTCAGGTGCGTTACAAACCCACCAGGCTGCTCAGGGCTCCAGCAAAAGTGGGCTCTGCAGAAAGGGCAGAGGTACCTCCAGAGAGCTGCACAAAGCAACTCTCAGAGTGGGCCCATTTTCTCTTTTAAAATGCATATATTCTTCTCTGTAAGGGCAGAAACAGCTGCATGTATAGCAACAAAAAAGAAAATACCTATGCCTGGCTCTAGTTTTAACCATGAGTTTTTATTTTTGAGAGCTGAAAATCAATAATTCAGAGCAACCAAATTTTTCTCCTGAAACAAACTTTTTTTAAAAAACAACTTTCTTTATGCTTTCTTCTCACTCCAAGAAAAAGAGGATATTACCAAAAAGAAAGATTAGCATAAAAGGGATAGTTCCTAAACAGCCTAAAAATGGGGAAAAATAAAAGCTGTTTTCACTTCTGTAGTCAAAGACTTCAACTCACTTTTAAGAAACAAAAGCTTTGACAGCCATTTTACAGCCTGCAAAGAGAGGCGGAGACATACCCAGAGACCTTACTTCAGGCAGACATCAGAAAGCAGAGACCAGAAACTTAGCCTCAGATTTCCAGTTCTGAATTCTACATGCCCAGCCTGAACTCTAGACAATGGGAACTGCAAACAAAACCAATCATGAAAAGGGAAAAAAAATTAATAATAATGCTCTGCTAAGTGTAAGCTCTGCAAAATTCTGTACATATAAACCGATATCAGAACTATCAACCTCATAACACCAACCACTGCAGATGAAACTAAGCCAACCTCTTTATACACAGGTGCACTTTCAAATGAGCTGCTTTTGTCAGGATTTCAGCCAGCACCTGACTGTACTGTAGGTTTGGTTAAAAAAAATTTTAATAACTATCTGATATAGCAGTGAACATCTCGTAGGGATTTTCAGCTATCACAAAGAGTGTTATTTTTTTTTTTAATCTAAAGGTATAACCATTCGCAAAGGCAATGCCCCTGGGAAGGCAGGATTTTTTTTTTTTTTTATGCCCAGATTGATGGTGGATCAAAACTCAGACCTTGACTCTGAGGCCTTTGGAGATGAGACAATAGCCTTGGACTTGTGAGCCTGGGTCATAACTATGCCATGGTGTGGTCCAGATATGGAGGAGCTAGCTTTCCAGAAGCCTAGCCACAGCATTAAGTGATATATTAATTTATCCCATTTATCTCCAGTTAATTTATCCCATTTACTACCCTAAAATAACAGTAGTTGTTCAGCCCCTGATCTGAATAGCCCAATCTCAGTTACCAAGCTTGACTGATGGGAGTAATTGAAGCAATCTTACTTGATGTGTTTGCCTTAAATGATCTGGCAGTCTGATTCAGATAAGATTTCAATCAGTCTCTGTGCTTTTGATCTCAAATTAGCTTCAAGATTAACTCAAGCTTTGTTCAGACACCATTAAAAAAAAAAATAAATCCCTCAAGTATATCCTGCACCATCACCATGCTCAAGCCCTCTTCCTGATTCCACCAACTTAATTAAATCTCATCTCAACTCAGATCATCTCCATCGTAAAGTGGTGCTAGGAATGGTTTGAGCTGCAGAACAGCACTGGGAAGCTGAGGGGAGCAACAAGGCAGCACTTTCAGAAACTCCTGTGGCTGAAAAGGAAGGAGAGAGACCTTTCTGCCTCTTTCTTTTAAATGCTGTCATTTGACAGATGCTTTCTTGTCTCTCTGATATACAAAGAAAAGCACCTCTGAGCAATAAGATCAAGAGCCAACATGCCCTTCCAGCAAAAGTGACACTGGATTACTGAATTAATTTATACAAGACACTATTCAAAAGGCATTTCTACAAGTGAAAGCTCAAAGTGAGCCTGAGCCTTTAAGGAGTTCTCCTTCTGCCTTTTGTTCACTTTGCAGAGCTGCTTCAGACAGAAAATCTTCTAATGTTTTGAAGGCACACTGCTCAAGACATACTGTTTATTTTAACATAAAAAGCCTTGGTTTTGTATAAGTATTTGTTTTTAACAGCTCTGTTCCTTTGTACGTTCCTTTTCCAGGTAAAGTACAGGTGCTTCAGGGCAACATCTTTTCAACAGTGACTTAGGAGCCAAACTACCAAACGTGGAGCGCTTAGCACGCCAGTTTTCTAGACAACCTGGCAGCTAAGCAGACAGACAAATGCCTGTTCGGATATTTCAAGTTACTTCTGTAACTAATCACATACAATAAACTCTCCCAGGCAGCTTATTTACAACCTGAGGTAACAGTATACCTCTGAAAATTGTTTTCTAAAGGTATTCTGGCTCACATTTCTCTTTCATGCTTAGGCTTTGTGGTGTAATTTTCCATTTTTAAAAGTGAAGGAGGTATCTTAGCCCAAGTTTTCAGAAGTACATAGGTGTGAATAGCTGCAGATGTGCACCCAGGTACCACAGGCTTATTGAAATTAGCACCTATAGTGTGCAGGTCTCTTTTTATCATTTACCCTTTGCTACTGTTGAAAGGAGCAATACATAAACACTTTTGAAAAAGCTAGTCCTAAGTAGCAAAATTCCTTTAGAAGGTGTGTTTGAGGTTCTTAATTCCCTTAGAAATGCTCCACTTTTTTACCTCAGGTCTACAGAAGTGTTTGTATATCACCTAAAACCACAAAGCCTGATTTTGATTATGCTGTGGGTACTACGGCTAGGTTATTATTTTAAGATAGCATCATGGAAAAACTTCAGTTGTAACTTAATTAATTTAAACATTATCATTATTTTTGAATGGAAGCATTTTATCCAAGCAAAGGATCACCCTTGAATGACTATATTTGTACTGCAGCATAACTGTGGCTCTAGAGTTCAGCTAAGGTTTGCAGTCAGTTATTGTATTAACACTTATGTTATACTGCTGCCTACAGGTCCATATTTAAAATTAGGTTGTTATGCTAACTTATGTTTAAACAAGGGTCCTGTCCTAAAGCTTAGAAAACAGGCAAGATAAGAAACGTATGTGAGAGGGTATCTAGTTGAACCCAATTTAAATTTTCATGGTTATGTTTCTGTATATAATTGAATGTAACCCTTCCTCTGTCCTGAAGCAACTACAGATGGGCTGGGTTTGCAGGAAAGCTGCATATGGGAAAGCAATTCAGAAGGAAGAAAGGGATGATGGTGGTGCCTCTATTAGGGGTGCTGTGGAGGAAAGCACAGCAACACCTTGAATGTCAGGTCTCCACACAGCAGGCAGGTATCTGCTGTTCTGTGCTGCGGTGTTTGTCACAAACTCTGATTTTCACTGGTGGATGACTGCAAATCTTCTAAAGCAAAAAAAGACACATTTTGAAATTCCCATGTGTGTGAGTTGTGCGCAGAATATATGCACTGTCCTTTCCTAATTTGTAGTTTGCAGATCCCTTACAAACAGACCGGTGATCTCAAGGGCTTCTCATGTTGCATCTCACTAGAATACTGGAAACCAACAGTAGCACATGGCCACACGTTTTATCAAAATAAAAACGTAATTCTGGGGGAGGTTGGCGTCCAGACAGGCAGTTTTCCTCTCCAGTTTATGTACACAGTTCTTCTCTGGGTGACTAATTACTATGAACATATTTTAGATTTTAATATATTTTCTGACTTTAGGAGAAAGAGATTTCAATTAGTTCTTATAGAGCAGGGCTGTCAAACTCATTTTTACTGGGGGCCACATCAGCCTCACGGTTGCCTTTAAAGGGCCAAATGTAATTTTAGGACTGTATAAAAGTAACTACTCCTACATTTGAATGTAACTACTACATTGAAATGTAACTACTCCTACATTTAAATGCAACTACTACATCGAAATGTAACTATTCCTACTGTATAAATGTAGGAATAGGATTTTTATGCCCAGATTGATGGTGGATCAAAACTCAGACTCTGACTGTGGCCCCTTTGGAGCTAGAGACAATAGCCTTGTATAAAGCCTGTATAAATGTAGCAGTAGTTACATTTCAATGTAGTAGTTACATTCAAATGTAGGAGTAGTTACTTTTATACAGTCCTAAAATTACATTTGGCCCTTTAAAGGCAACCGTGAGGCTGATGTGGCCCCCAGTAAAAATGAGTTTGACAGCCCTGCTGTAGAGTAGCTGGGCACTTCTGCAGGCCTCTCCTCCTTTACAAAACTGATTGATTTTGGCAATTCAGGATGCTGTTGATTTCAGCTAAAACTAGCAGCAGCTGAAACGGTGTTTCTCCATGCACCACAAACCAGTCATTTTTTGCAGAAGAAGATTCCTTTATTTGAACAACTAGCGAACTGCCATCCCCTAAGATCATGTAAATTAATAGAAACGCCAGCATTTAGCGCTCAACATCCTCTGCACCCTGGAGGCTGGATAAGGTATTAGTCACCTCTAATTAAAGTTGCCTGGTGCGAAGCCTTCCCCAGTGACTGCCACAATACAGTTTCCTATGTAATAATTGGTCAATTTGTTGCAATATATCAGGATTACTGAATTATTAGTTACAATTACAACTGAGGACTCAATAGAAGTGTCATAGCATGGGTAAGTAAACACTACAAAATTATGAGGGATGGGAATACCTCTCTAACAGCTACAGCATATTAGTAGTACAGAGACCACAAACCATAACAGCTAGGCTCAATGATAAATTCCTGCTTTGAAAAGGTGAAGTTGAATATCTGCCCTTTGTTGGACTGCAGTCATCTTGGTGACATACTCACTGGTTTCTGCCCACCAGCTGGGAAGCATGTGTGTTAGGTCACAGAACCATAGAATGTCCTGAGTTGGAAGGGACCCATAAGGAACATCGAATACAGCTCCTGTCCCTGTGTATGACATTTAAAGTAGGTAAAAACCATGCGTTCTGCCAGATTCAACTTTACAGCCACCACTGTGAAACCATCTGCAGAGGCCATCCCTGAGGATACACCTTCCAAAGATCTACGAAAGGAACTTCCTAAAGGTCTGCAGCCCATTTTCCAATGGTGCTTCAGTGATGGCAACTCGCATTTTCAGAAGTGGTCTGAGGGATCATGAACCTACCTCCCACATACAGTCACCAATGCTTCTTTCTCCAAGGGCCACCTCCACAATGAGTATTTAGACAATTGATTCCTGATATCATTGGCTGGTTATGAGTTCTTGGTGAATTCACCCTTTATATACTTCTGAGAATGGCAATGCAAGATCCTCTATGGAAGAAAAGTTCGATAGAAGTGCCTACTGCTTTTCATTGCACTTTTCAAAGAAGTATATAGTATTTGCTGTTAATACTTTGATGAACAGGAAAGACACTTTTCAAAACTATTCACAATTTCAAAGAATGCCTTAATTTGGAAAAAAAAAGTCTTTTTTTTCCTCTCTAGATCGTTTCTAGAACTTTCAGGGAATCCAAAGAAAAAATGTTTCAGCAAAGATATTTCAGGTTCTAATCTAAGTTTATGGTGTATTGGGAAATGGTCTGAGACTTCAGTAAGTGGAAACGTGACCAATAAATTTCAGCATATACTACAAGAATCAAAGTATAATTAGGGGATTGATCAGGCTTTTTTCTTATCTACCTAATATCCAACCATGGCCTCATAGGGTGAAAGTATGACTCCATTTCTTTAAATCAAGGAACAGGTCATTAAAATTCAGGCTGTACAATCAACATTACACTCAATTAAGAAAACAAGAGTTGAGAACAAAAAGAGTTTAACTCCACATCAGAGACATTTCTAGAAACCACAGACTTAATGACCTATCTTCTCTCCATAGGTTTCAAATGAAACAGAAGCTGAGGCTTTATTTGGCACAGCCTAACCCTGTTCAATGGGGTATGGGTTCCAATTAAGTCACCCTTGTGCAGGAATTTGAAGTCAAATATTTATAAACCTTTGTGGGGGGGTTTTGGTGGTTTGTTGGTTTTTGGGTTTTTTTTTTTGGCTTGGTTTTTTTTTTGTTGTTGTTGGAGTTTTTGTGTGTGTGTGTGTGGCGGGGGTTGCATTTGTTTGTTTTTTCTGAATGGCCACAGTGGCCACACTACTGAAACCAGCAGGGACAGCTACGACAGCCTCCCAAGCCAACAAGATGAGTCACAGCTCAGGCTGCATGCCTACTTGTGGTCTGCTCTGAGAGCTCATAGCTGCCTCAGTGGAAAAGAAAAGTATGTTGAAGCTCAAGCTACAACGAAAGTGACAGGTGACTTCTGAAGAACAAAACTGTGGCTGTAGCCCTACACCCTTTTCTGGAAATCTGGCACAGTTGTTTGTGGGAGAGAAGATCTCGATCAGAGCTGGCTTGGTGACTGTGGAATAACTCCATTCCGAAACTGCAGGTTTTCCAATTTTTTCACATGGTCTTAAAATTAAAACAAAAACTTTTCAAATGGAAGGGTATGGAATTGTGTTGAAACATATATTTCTGAGTTAGAAAGATCAAGTTTTCAGTCAGGCTTTCAGATCAGACATAACCAAAGACCTCATCCTGGGATACAGAAAACTCCTCGTTCATTAACACCAGTCCCCCTGCAAAAAAGTTTTGGCATCCAAGAAGCAGTATATTTCAGTTAAAATATATTTCATCAAACATGTTCTGACCAATTCCAGTCTTGCGATGACATTGTGTCACCAGCTTGTGGAAAGATCACTATTATAAAAAAAAAACAAACAAAAAAAAAACAAAAAAACAAACAAACCAAACCAACCCAACTCATACAAACGGAAGATTGGAAAAGAAGCTGAAGAACAGCCAGTCACTCAGAATACATTTGTCAGCAACATTAAATATAAGTTCAGGCATATTCTGTTTCATCACGTACTGTTCCTTTTAGGGGTGAGGCACTTACAGTCATTTATCTATTTTGGAATGAGTCTGCAAGACAAACAGTTTATCTTCAGCTTGGCAAAAAAAGTTACATTAATGTCCATCAAGACGAAAGCAGTGTGAAACGAAGTTTTACAGTTTAAATAGTGACTCTGTTCTTCAGCTGTATGTAAACTATTCTTCTCACAGGACACAATCAGATACCGGTGTCTCGATACAAGAGTTCCCAGCAACCTGGAAAACACAAACCCATGTACTTAACGTATATATATACACATGTACATACTTACACACACACATATATAGTATATAGTGCATACATATGCGTTTGCATGGACACACACACACAGGCACAAACCACATCTGGAGTTACATTAAAATATTTCTCCTGACTCCTCAACAACCACAGTTAATCGGTTTCCCAGGAAGGAACAGAGTGAGGCTAATGTCAGCAGTCTCTGATCACCAATGTTTGTACAAAGTGATTTTATGTTATGTTTCATTTGCACTGGAGATGAATATCAAGTTAGAACTTTTCCTCATAAGAATTTTTACAGAAGAAAAATGTTTGGAAGGTTGAAAGGTTTTCCCAAAGGAAGGTTCAGGGAAAAAATGGGAGCTTATTTATCTTTTTCAAAAGTTTTGCAAGTTGGAAAATAGAGAGAAAATATTAAACTCGCTTCTCACATCATTGTGTTATCAGGTACAGAAGAGAGTCTGTATTGTATTCTTTTTGCTGAAGTTAAAATAAATTTTTAAAAAAATCAGAGAAAACGTAGTGTGTAAAAGCCAGTCTCCCCACCAGTGAAAACATTATCATTTTTCATTTGAAGTGTCTTATCTTTTTATCAGGAAGATGAATTGAAATATGATGTACATTTTCCATTGACTTTGAAACAACATCTAAAAAACACCTTAGTTTCATGGAGATTTCGTAGTTTGTTTTCTTATTTATTTTTTCACAAAATGTTTTTATTGAAACAAATTTCAACCTCTTCTAGTTTGCATTTTGGATTCTCTTGAAATCCAACTTCAAAACTTCAAAGCAAGCCATCTCCACAAACATTACTTTTGTAAGATTTTGATCAAAGCCATGGAAATTCCTGGTTCCACCCCGGAATAATGAATTGGTCTGGGTTTCATTTGAAATCCAGCTCTGAGGAGTCAACTTACCTATCTGGTTTGCAAGAATCATGCTGTCTTCACCTGACCTGAGAGCATCCCCTTATAGCAAAGCTCTCCTCCAACTGGAATGCTTCCACACAGCACTGTCCCCATCCCATCTATGTGGGGGGCCACCAGCGTTTTGCTGTCAACCTCCAGTTTACCAACCTCCTCCAAGTTCAGAAAGCTCCTTCTTTCTGTGTCTTGAAGATCAAGGTATCTTAGCAATTCACCAGCTCACTGTGTTTGCCTGAAGAGACCCTCCCACTGTTCTTTTATCCTCTGAAGGCAGGCCAATTTTCAACTGCAGCCTGCCCGTTGCCTGGGTTGACCTCTGCCTCATTTCACGAGGCATAGAGACTCCAATACACCTTTCAAATAGTGTGTCTGATCACACTCCTCTGGCAGAACATTAGGATGAGATTCCCCAGGTAAGTGCCAGCGTGAAGCTATTGTCATCTTCCAGGGGGGAACACCTGGTAGGCAGGCAGGAGAGTGAGGAGACCAGTCATGATGGGGACAGAGAAAAGGTAGCCCTGTAATAGCACAGTGACAACACTGTCGCGATGCCTCTGCAAGGTTGTGGCGTTGCAAAAATGCAGCATTTACACTCACAGGGACTTCAAGACAAGAATCTTAACAAGCATTTTTCAGCCCTTAAATATTGTGCGTATGACACTTAGGTATGTGTTCAAAACGAAGACCTTTTTCTGCATAGTTTATATTCAAGTATTCTAGATTTGAATCTTCATATTTCAGTTCGAGGTGTGTTGTCCTACTGTAGGATATTTTTTGCATCAAGCTGGTAGCCTCCTGCTCTTCTCTCACCAACTCCGACCACATGCCAAAGCCCTACGTAATAACACAGGCAACAAAACTTGATTTACTTCAATTTATTTTTTAGTTTCCATCCTTCCTGTTTGTCCAGATCCAAATGCGAACTTCACTGTGCATGAAAATTTGAGTCTTGCAGTTGGTCCAGATTGCAGTCAACACTAAATTTGAGGGGTAGTAGTTCAGAGAAGCCTGGAAGGACTGACTGCAGGGATCTAATCAGTCCTCTGGACAACCAGAATTCCTGGGGCTCAAGTTATCAAGTGGAATTAAACAAACAAACAAATGAAAACATCAAAAAAACCCTACCACAACAACAAAACACACAAATACCCAACAAACAAAACCAAAACCCCCAAACTTCAGTGTTTTAAGTGATTTTTTTTTTTTTAATTAGAAAAACACACAGAAGTTCAGAATTTGCCACCAAATCCCTACTCCTTAGGACTACGCATTTCATGTCCTATGCATGCATTCCTATGCATTTCACTGTTTTCTCCCAAATCCCAAACATATATTTAACTATCTTCTGCTGAGGTCAATGGGATTTAGGCAGATTCATGCCCCTGCAGCACACAGAAACCCAGCTCCTCTGTACTGACAGCACCTCAGATCTGTTCCACATCGTGACCTGAGAAACAAATTGTTTCAAGGTGTGCAAAGCATTTGCTGCTTGCTGCTGTTGGCAGAGCAAAACCACCGGGGAGCTGCTGCCAGGTGAAGGAAAAACTAAAATCCCCCTGAGGGGAAAAGGAACACACAGGAAGAGAAAGGGAAGAGGGGCCTGAGGTGCAGGGTCCCCGCTCTGATCCAGCCCTAACAAGCTGAGCTCTCTGTGGGTGCAGGGTTTGGCCACACTTGCTTATCTCCCTGTGTGTATCTGTGTGTCCCTGTACGTGGACAGTTCTCACTTGCTGAGGGTTGTCCACTGCCATTCAGTGTGAGCCCTTGTGAAGGTCTTTCAAAAGCAGTGGCTCATACTCTACTTCCCAGCCATTATTTGCCTGATGGTGTGTCAGGTGAGGGCACCCAAAATCACTCACTCTTCAGCAACACAGGTACCTGCGCAGAAGCACAACCCTCCTGCAGACAGCTGCATGGCTGGGGGAAGAGGCAGGGGTGTGCTCCTTATTCCCAACTTGAAACACACCAAAGTGCTTTCTCACCCACATTGATTTGTTGATATCCATGTATGGTGTGAGAAATTGGACTACAGACCTGGAGGCAACAACGTTAAAATCTATAAACCCCACCATGCAGCCAAATCTGCCTGGAGTGTGCTGCAACAGGTTTGAAAGAAAGTGAAGCCAGGTAGCCATGGCAGTTCATGAGATGGAGAGCAAAAACCACGGGAAAGGCCTGGAACATGCTAGTTCTTCCCTTGATCCCAAGTCTTACATTTTCTGTCATACATACTACTTCCTCAGAACATTTTTCTGAAGTTCATGCAGCAGGTATACCTATGCTCTCATATTAACGAGAATCAAATCAGGGTCCAACTGTAAGAGCTTTAAAACCTAAAGCAATAACATGTCTAGATATGCAATCCTATTTTTCTTCATTCATTTTGGGGTCATGAATATGCGAAACTTCCTCTTCTATAACTTCTTTCATGGTCTCCAACAGAGACCTCCTCCAGACAACCACAGTGGTAACAAAACAACACTGTCCTTGCTGAATGACAGCACCAATTTTGGTCACTCCTTGTAACAGGTGCATAAAACAGGCACTTTGTCTCTTAAGCCAGCTTTTTTTCCATCAGTCTCCGAAAACACACTGCACTTTCCAAAGAATAGGACTGAGTATCAATAAGGGATATTCCTTAACAGGAGATTTTACAATCCACTCCACTATTCATAGAATCACTTTGGTTGGAAGAGACCCTTAAGATCATTGAGTCCAACCATAACCTAACTCTAGCACTAAACCATGTCCCCGAGAACCTCGTCTATACGACAGTCCTTCTTATCCATCTTATTTCACAGACTTCCTCAAACTATTTCAATGGAGGTTTTGTCCCAGAACAACTGTTGGATCCGAACCTCAGTTTTATGCAACAAAGCTCAATAGAAGACAGAAAAAAATTACATTAAAGTTACAGCTGGTTTACACACTAGGTATATTTTACAACTAAGTTCTATTTCACCCAGTAATACAATGCTTTTTGTTTTGAAGCGAGTTCTACTACTGCTACTCGAAAAAAAAAAAAAATCCCCAATGCCACACAGAGAGCATGTTTTTCAAATATTAATTCACAGCATTTATTTTAAGGGTATGTTTATAGAGGTTGGAAGGAAGTTCAGATAAAGTTGATGCATTGTGGTAATATATGAAATGAATTGTTTTAACAGGGAAGAAGTTCAAGATAATCTCTCAGCTCTATTTCCTTTACTGGTGAAACTCCTTTGGTCACATCTGTGAGAGCAATACTGGCCAATTTTGTTTCTTTTTCTTTAATTGAAAATTTTTAACCCCCAAAGTAAAGTTGAAAATTAAGAAGGTAGTCCAAGGGGCATCATGCTACGCCAGCATGTGCCATTTTCCAATTGCAGACACCTCGGTAAGCAAGTGAAGTAGTGATTTTTGCCTTTCTCCCTGAATTTCTGTGTTCCATTTGCTGTAGCCACGGTCTGCAAAGAGCAGTTTGGCACTGTCGTGTGCCAACTCCAGATATATAGGGTGCTGCATAAAAAGGGGCTCTAACTGTAGCTAACTGGAAAAATTATAAAGCTGGTGGGAAAGAGGACAAGACCTGACAAGCAGAGGGGAAATCCTCAGAGGTGTCTTATTGTCAGACAGAAAACTAGACAGGAAGAAACTATACAGCACAAATACAACACTACCTTCTTAAACCATAACATAATCCTTAGGATTTCGGTGGTGAAGTCTAAGTGGAGATATGAAATCCAGAGGCTGCTCTCAACCAACATTTCTGTGGTCCTACGGTCTTACACAGATTAGAAGAGATTTCCCATGCCTGGCTGACTGCCGAAGTTGTCCTTCTCCTCTCATTTCTTTCTTTCTTTTTTTTTTTTTTTCCCCAGCAGCGGGGGCTAGACAATTAGATATATAGTTACTTATAATTTTTTTCAAATACTCAAAAGTTGGAAATTTGAGGGAACTAGCCAGACAAAACCAAGCCTCTAGTGCTCCCGCATCTAACAAGCCAGACACCAGGGACTTTTTCCAGCAATGTTGGGTGTGTTTGTCTAGATCTCACCTCTCTCAGGTTCAGGACAGAGGCCTGGATGAAAGGCTCTTGTGTTCCACACAAGTGCTCTACAAAGCAGGGCTGACGAGTCCAAGAGCAAGGCTTACTGATGCAGCCACACTGCATCTGGGGTCAGAGGCAGTGCTTTGCTTTGCCAGGTAGCTGCATCAGCAGGCTTGGAGCTCACCCAGATGCCTCTAGGTCAGTGCTTGGTGCAGACATGTCACCAGCATGCCCCATACCCACCTGTACAGAAAGGCTCTGGCAACATGTGCATATCTGTTCTACCTCTTGGCGGGTACAATGGGTCACCTTCTGATCCATGAGAGATCCACGCCTAGCCTAAGGACTTCCACAAGGCACTTAGACCGTGTACGGGCCAAAACCATTCCTCAGAGACTGTTTCTTATCTCAGACATAGCTAAACATTATTAACTCAACTGCAGGTAGACAAACCTGACAGGAAGGTTTTCTGCCAGTTTGCCTGTACCTGTCAGCCTCTGCCAGACCACTCACAATGACACCCATCAATCACAAAGCACACAAGTCATGACACACTTGAGCATAACAGAGGCGTTACAACATGGATTTAGTTACGTCCATCAGTCTCTCAAGGAACACTTGCAGGCTTCAATGGTCTTTCAAAACTTTACAGTAATACTAAGCAGCAAACAAGCACACCACACCTCCATTTCCCAGTATCAAAGGGAGAACTTGCCAAGAGCACAGGAGCAAGCCATGCTGACTATCAGGAAACAAGGTTATTTCTGAGCTGCCAGTAAATCAGGTGACTGTTACTGAGTTGTCTAACTTTGACCATTCATGAATGAAAATGTTGTCTGGTAGTTTCTTTTCATGTTGCTCCTGGAAATCCTGCACATTTGAAAATCTGGTAAGCTCGTCTGACTAATGCATTTACTAATGTTAATGTCTAGTTCACAGTTACTGCTGACATATAACACAAGTTATTTTTCTCAAGACTGCAGTCACATCCGGTTCTGCAATTTAATTTATTTTAATGTAAATCAAAAGTATTTTGGTGTTAAGATAAGTCAGAGAATTAGATGTGTTTCTTTGCTGTATAAAAAGACAGTTTTTGTCTCCAGACATGAGAGTGACCATTCTGTGGTGCCTGTCCTCAAAGTACCTAAGTGCAAAGAAGACACCTCCATTGTGCTAGCATGCACAGAAAGGCAGCTGCAGGGACATACAATATCTATGCTTCATTAGTTCGTTCTTTAATATCTTTGTAGTTCATTTCCAAGAGCACTGCAGAAAGAAAACAAGGCAGACAGACTTTCCACGGCAGTGGACACTTTTGCAAAAGTCTAACTTCGACAACTTGTTTAAATTATCTGAGCGGTAGGCTCGTGGAGCACCTTAATAACTTTCTTTTCTCTTTTATTATTTAAATAAAATATCTAAAATATCTGAGGGTGTTGGAAGAGAGGTCACTCTTATTGCATTCCTTTGCAGGCGGCATTGCTTTTGCAGGGACACCTGCCTGCACGAAACTCTGTAAACGCTTTCTAACAGGTCCCCAGGTAGCAGAAAGACCACAGCTGCTGAAGAGTGTTAATGGCAGGACAGCTGCTTGGCTGACAGAATTGGAACCAGCATGGTGCATGTGCTGGAACTGTAAACAGGAATGAATTTTCCTAAAAGCTTTATAAGTAAAGATGTTTATTTTTGGAATATTAGCAAAATAAAAGGAGTTACAATGTTCCTTTAACTTTAAGTCAAAACATAACGACATGCAGCTTTTAAGAAGGCTTGTTTTATAGCAAAATCTCAAATTAAAACAAGGTGACTTAGAAACAACTTCAGAAATACCAGGGATTTCTCCTAGATGTATATGTATAAAACATACTTGGGCATTTTTTCCCCCTTAATATGTGGTAAAATTGATCATGAAATCCTTCTTTCCATAAACCACACATCAGGTATTGGGGAACACTTTTCTGACTGCCAAGCCTGCCATTGACAGTAAATGTTTGGTGTGTGGTGCATGACGGTATTACAAAGCATGTGGAACAGGTTATTCACATGGTAAAAAGATGAAATAGAGATCTCAGGCTTCAAGGACAGGCACCCGGATGAAGACATCTGATTCCTAGCCTTCAGTCAGCCACAGTCTTCCTCTCTGAATCAGAGTCATTCAGTGTCAAGACAGTGCCCTCGTTTGGTGGACACAACCCCGGCACAGGCTCAGAACTGGACTTTTAAACCCAGCTGGACACCAGCATCAGACTGGGTGCAAAAAGCTGACATCCTTTTGGGACTTTATGGACCTTTTGCTCAAATCAATGTTGCCTCCTATGCTTTAGCTTTCTCAGCTGTAAAAAGGAGATAGCACTCTTTACGAAGTTTACATCACCTGCTGCTGCTGCTGCAGCGATTCATCCAGGAGTGTTTGGGAAATCTTTATGGTTATTTAAAGGAAGCCAGAGTATGATTTATGTTGGTAAAGAACCATATTCTCCTTTGAAAAGTTCGCCTTGGGATAGCAGAACACAAACCCCTTGCAGTACTTTCAGTGCAGCACTCCAGCCTGGGTGATGTAAGCGGTACTTGCCTTGTACTCTTGAAATGCCATCAATACCTTTTTAGGATCAACAGAGACCTTTTAAAAATCTATCTAGACGTCATCACGTTTCTCAAAGGCATTTTTTGCCATCCCTTTTACACCACAACGAAACAACCGGTGTGCCGCATCAAGGGATGAAAATAGCTGTCCTATTACCAGTACATAGCTCTTCACAGCTTCTCATCCTGACCCTGAAGCTGGGCTCTGTTTAAAGTTATTAATTGCCTTTTTCACAGCTGGCACCCACAGCCTCACATGTTGACTGAAAGTGTGATGCGATAATTAGGCAGGGTGAGGAATCTTTGCCAAGTTCTGTTCTTTGGCAGTATTTTGCCTTTGATCTTCTCTGCTCTGCTTTCCAGGAGAGTTACAGTGTTCCAGCAGGAGCTGAGGGTGGGCCTTTCATCAGCCTGGGGGGAAAAGCTTCATCCTGTGCTCCACAGCACTATGCTCTCAGTCTTAAACTTCCCATTTGGACGGCTGCTATGTGCTAGCTGGACCGCCTCTGAGGTGCCTATGGTCAGAAAAGCACAGATAGTGCATCTTCCACCCAAACACAGATCAAATCAAAACGTTAAAAGAGAAGCAGGAACAAAGTTCAGTAACAAAATAAACAAATAACCAGGGTTTTAATAATGCCTTTACTACATTAATTTAATTGAAACCTTGTATTTTGCTCTGCAGGCTAGGAAGGCTGGTGGCATAATAAACACAACATCCTACAAAAAAACCTATGGACATTTCTCACTTGGCTTCCAAAGCTGCCCACATTCCAGAGTCATACAGGCAGTCAACTTACTCATTCTGCTGATTCTGATTGGCAAATTACAAACCACTTAGCAGATGGTGTAGGAATAGTTATGTAAACTGAGGAATAAGTCCTAGAGCATTTATACTTTTATGAATGAGTCGTTTTCCCAACATGTTCATTCCTGGGATTTCGTCACTTAACACTTCTTCTAGATCTGGCCTTTCTATTTGCGACACCCTATCCCTCTCCAGACTTGAGCCAGCATGAAAAACAGAGACACTAGGTAGGTCCAAATGTCATGAATTGTGTTCCTGTCATATTGTTTAGTGCACAGGGCTTTTAGCAACACAGTACTGCAAGTCAAAGAAATGTATCTGCCCCAGGAGGCCTAATTGGTGGGAGTTGTGCAATATGAGTGACGAATAAGAGAAGACTTTGTGTAGCAATTTGCTTTTTCCACCCTGTGAGAGAAATAGAGCTTTATGTCGATTAGGAAATAAAATATAAATATATGATTGCCTATTACTTTGGGATGTGTGTTGAACTAAGTCCTAGAGATGTTCCGGTACAAGAAATTAGGAATGGATAAGATACTTGCAAGACAGGTATGTAACTATGAACATGACAATGAAGTTAAAATCCAAGTGTATATGTATGAAGAGATGAACTGTATGATGTGTCATACAGAAGGAGTAACTCTTTAAAGCTGCTTTCCCAAGACATTATCCTCACAATCTCTTGTCCTTCCAGACTAGGGAGATTATGACAGCCTGTTAGCAGGTTTCGCTCACTGCCATGGTTGTTTTAATTGTGGTAGTCAACAGAGCTCACACATATCTTCAGATTCTTCTGGGCATATGTGCAAAAATTCCGGTAGGACATTTCACACAATTGCTTGGAATTTGACACTGGTGCAGGGACAGATATCTGGCTGTTCCATCTCTTATCTGATGGCTAGCATGTTGCTGCTTTTACTCCAGATGTAGTCTGAAAGAGTAAGTCTCTTTTGGAGTATTAGACCTCCCTTTCACACACAATAGGCTGAGCCATGGCACTTCGTGCCCTCTCATACCAGTTTGCCTTCCCCTACTTCCCATTTACACGCTTGGCCCCTGGCAGCAGCCGACCAAGGCTGAAATTTGGGAAAGCAAAGCTGCAGCCTGCGGGTTGTCATTAAACAACCACAGCAACAAAAGCACACAGATTGGAGAGGGCCAAAGAAAATCCCTTTCTTTTCCTCTACTGCCTAAGGATTATTCAGTATACACAATTTACAGGGTGTTTTTTTGTGGATTTGATCAAAGAGGTAGCCTGGTCCCAAGACAGAAAGAGGGCAACACAGTTCTGTGTCACATTGATACAGGACTGTTCACAGACTGTAACAAGTCAGTGCTTCCTGTTCTTTCGTGAGTTAACCTTCTGCAGGAATTTTTCTTACATAGTTTTCTTGCAGATTCTTACAGAGCATCCCCCACGCAGGCAGGAAGCAGTCACAGGAGCAAGACAGGCAAGAAACTGGGCCAGGCAAGACCCACCTTCATTCTATGATAATCACATACATCTCCGAATTACTTCTACTCCATAGGTATCATCAACAGTTGGACTGATTTCCATGCCTGCAGTGAGTGGCACTTAAATAATTCCTTTTGCTGCTGGGGCTTTTGTATTCACACTTTGAGTTTTACAGGAGGGTCTGTTTAGGCTTCTGTCAAACTCCTGTTAAAGGCAGCCAGAAGGAACCAGACACAGGATAAAGGGCTCATCTCTTCCATTCTTAATTTAAGCACCTCATGTTCACTGGACTTCGAGTGCTATACATAAGAAAGTGATAGGACAGTTTGCCGGTGGGAAATTGACACACTCAGGAGCTCCACTAGAGCTGAATCTCTCAGATCATGCTGAACTGGAAAAGATATATATAAAAAAGTTTGGTTTGCATCTGAGAGTCCAGGTTTCAGGGAAAAAAATGTAACCAGAATATCTTCCTGTTTCTGGCAACAGTAGGTTTCCAAAGCAGTTGGTAGATTTTTGCAGTCTCTAATTAATCCAGACAGAAAGGAGAAAAAGCAAATTCACATTACAAAAATACAAAGCCTGCTATACTCAAGGGGAAAAATGAAATGTGAGAGACGACAGTTCTTGAACAGAGAATACAAATAGAAGAAAAAAAATATATAATGCATGTCTGCAACTGAATCCAGGCTGCAGAGCCCTACCGTGTTTGGGAAGTGAAAAAACGGATGCTATGCGAGAGACTTTCACTCTTGGAGCAAAGAGTACTAAGGCAGAACACTGGAAGACACATAAACAGACCTTGCCAATGGACTCATGTTTATCCAAATAAGGAAACCCAGTGGACCTACCTGAGAAAAAGTGACAGATGATAAAAGACTAGGGGTAAAAGACAGTAAGGCAGTTTAAGTTGGAACCCAGCAAGAGGTGGCCCCAATAACTCACGACATTGTGCCAGCTACTGCTTACCATGATGTAAGTCTGGGCAGATGCAGCGCTTCATATGACAGTATTTCCTCAAACTGCATTTAGGTAAATTTTGGGAAACAAGAGTTACATCACAACATGCAAGGGTCTAGATTTCCTAGATTGACAATAAGTCCAACAGAGGTGGCATTTTCTGACTATGGGAAAACCAGTGGAAGAACACAATTAGAGCCTTGAGGAAACTTTGGAAAAAACAACAGAGGTGATGTGCTACAGCTAGATTGACAATAACACGAAAAAGTCTGTGTAAGGAAGTGAAAGCCTCTATGGCTAAAAAGGCAACACAGCAGTGGAAGCTTCAGTTGAGTTTTACCCCTGACAGACAAGGGAGAGGTACAAGTATTGCTCAGAATAACAAAATACATACGGGGAAATTTGTGGCATTGGCCTAATGGCGCAGGGACAGTGTAAAAAGTCAAGAGTACTGAAGGAATTAAAGATGTCCCAGAACTGCTTATATATCAGAAAGCATAAATTTAAATTGTCCAAAGAAGTCATAGTTCAGGTTCTGACAGCAAAATACAGTCACTACTGATGGCTTGAGACATTAGGAGCGCTAACAATGAAAGAGAAGAGGCGTAATTTTAAGCTATGGATTGAAAAGCTTTTATATCTTTGCTGATAGGAGCCTGTATTAACTTCAGTTTGACTGTAAACTCTTTCCTGTCTTTGCCAGAAAGATCCTGGCAACCATTTTTAAAAAAGCGTGATTATATTTATTTTTTTCCACAGCTACCAAATATATGACCTGCAAGGCAAATTTAAGTGAGGCTGATGGGGCAGACATATGCATTTCAGCCTTCTAGGAAAGTCTTGGAAAACAAGCTAAATTGGGTAGGACTCAAACTATTTTTAAAAGCCTTGTCTGGATGAAATACGGACCATGAAATACATTCTTGCTGGAACAACTGTTCAGGATGTGACCCCATGGAGACCGTGCCACAGTCCATAGTTTGTGTTACAGCTATTGGGTTGCTGGGTTTTTAAGTGCTATTACTCCGTTGAAAAGAAATTATGGTACAGAGAACTGCGCCTTAGAGTCTTAAGCTACTCAGAGACTGGGGCCAGGCTGTAACTCTGAAGCTCTTGTCAGCATTAGGCACAGCCATTTGGAAATGCATACAGGAAAAAGCAGTTCTTTTATAAATGCCTCCAGAGCAGGAAGTGATCCCTAAGGCCATGCTGCTCCCTCTGAAGCTGTGCGTTATTGTTCAATGTGCATGGTTCCCTACTAACTGCAGCAGTAGTAAGCCTTGCCCAGGACTTTACTAATCCACTTGCACTTAACATGTTCTAAACTTGTACTCACCATTGCAATCACAAATGAATGAAAACCTTCAACATTAAGATTATTGCTACTGTCCTGGTCTATATTTTCTGTCTTTCTGTACTCTGAAGGTTAAAGTCTAGTGATGAGATGATGCTGCTGTTCAGGATCTCACTACTGTCCCACAGCATGTCCTTGAGCAACTCCCTTCACCTTTGGTATGCTTCAGGTTCAACATCTGGAAAACTAAGAAAGTTCACCAAGTTCCATAGAGATGTGACATGAGGCTGCTAATATTTGTCAATGGCTTTGATTTTTCCAGGTACAAGTCCATTAAATGCAAAGACTGGCTGACTACAATAGATTTTGGATCAGGCTTTAGACAAAACCTGCATTTCTGCTGGCCGAGTAGTGAAATGAAAGTTTATAAAGCAGCTCTCTAATGTGTCACTATTCTAAAGTGATAAGGCTGTAGGTGAGTCATTCAGGAATTTCTTGATTCAACTTTTCCAGTCAAAGAGCACCCATTTCTCAAAAATAAATATTAATAAGTTTTTATTTTTGCAGGAAACAATCACTTTAGATACATTTTTACAATTTGAAAAATGTTAATGAAAAAAATTTTCAGACAAAAAAAAGGGGGTTTGTATTTAAAAAAAAATTAACACAGGTGTCAATTTAAGTTCAAAGAGACTTTGTTTGAAAAATCTTCCTAGCTACCTAGTAGTTATAGTGAAAAAGCAAGTGCAAAGAGAAAAATTTCCAACTGATTGCAATTGGGATGAAAGTCGCGATTTCAAAACCAAACTGTGGGAGAAGAAAGCTGTTTCTTGTCCAGTTCTGGCCATGGCAATATCAGGTACCCCACTGTACAAGCACAGAAGCAGCACTTTTGACTCTTAGCCTGCTGTGGCCAGACAGGGCAGGAATATTCATGTTGGGAAACTGAAGATGTGTGTTGAGCACCTCTGGCATGGCACAGATAAGCCAGGTTAAGTGTTTATTCTTGCAAAGTTAAAGAATCTGCTTGTGAGGTAACGAAAAAAGAAGTAAAGCAGAAAATTTAAGAAATCGTGAACCCGTAACTGCCTTCTGAATTGATTCCTTTCCTAAGAGTTTGAATGGGACAAAGGAAGGGAAGTTACATACTGTTGTGGTTAACAAAGCCAGCAGGAAACATGGCTTAGCACTCAAAAGAACACACACGATAGCATTTACTGAAGTTCACACACAAGAACAATATTTATCTCCTCTTCCCACCACTATCAGAAAAATACAGGGTCCAATAGAGACTTTCTGCATGATCAAAGTGCTCAGGTTGGAAGGGATTAGGAAAAGGCAGGAAATAAAAATCTGAAGGAGCAGAAACAGAGGCATGTGGTACCATGACTCAAGAAGAGAAGAAGGCAAACTTGAGATGAACAAGAAAGGTGAACTACCTTGCGACAGTCAAACAGAGAAGGTTACAAGCCTCAACATCAAAATCCATGTTCCAGACACCTACACTGAACTACAGGCTTTGCTCAGCAGTTACAAATGCAAAGGCTGGGTTACACACTTGGCATTTGAGGGCAGCATATCTGTATCTAACTAGAGGCAGCCTCTGAACTTTGGTTTCACCAATAAGATGCTCTCCCGTGTTGTTTTTCTAAGGTACTCCTGTGTTTCCAAAATCTGCTGTACTCTCAGTTAGCTTTGACTTTAGATAAACTCTATAGTCTCATTATATGGAAAACATATTGCAGATGGAGATTCCAAACAGCCTCAAAGTTTAAAAATATTTAGGGGCAGGTATCTGATTTGGACCCTTCTGTATTAAATGGAGATGAGCCATGGGTTAGAGAGAAGGAGTGACTTGCTTGACCCTTTATTCATCTCGTAGATTGTCTGAAACCTCCATTACTGTTTTTTAAAATTAAAAAAATCTGCTTATCATATTTCTTTTTTATCAGTTACTGTAGCTTTACAATTAGGTGTCGGTCTCTTTCTTTTTTAAAATTATTATCCTTGCACTTACTAGCTTTGACGGGATGAAGAAGTGCTGAAATAGCATGAAAAAGTACTTATTTCAAAATGTCTCCAACCCACCCAAAAGCTGTCTGCATGAGAAATCTTGCAAGAAAGTCTGTTCTCATCTTATTTCCAGCTGGGTTACATCCAGTTCCAAAAGTACTTGCTGTTGGTGTGAGAAAAGTGTCAGGATCCGGACATTTATTTGATGTGAACCTCTGAATTTTGGATTTTGAACACAACCAACACTAAAAACACCAGAGAGATATGTCAGGAAGCCACACTGAGGACAATAACAGAAAGGAGAGGTGATTTGAGATAGCTTCCTCCCCTGAGGAAAGGCCATCCAGTCTCACCAGTTCTGCTGTTAATGCCATTGCTACTTCACAGATGCTTCTCTGCACTTCCCAGCCTTGATCTTCCCTCATCTCTGTTCTTCTCTTGGCTACCAAAGGCAACAGCTCATAACTCCAGCCTCCCCTGCCAGCTTTCTCGGCATTTCACACACCTCTTTTCTTCCTGTTTCAAAAAAACTATTTGCCAAAGCAAATAGTATTCCTCAAAATGCCTTCTAAATCTCTCCTCTGCCATCACACCTAGAAAAGCCTGAGAAGAGGCTCCCAGGGTGGCGATGTGCAGCTTAATGTACCGATCAGTGTATTCGCAGTGTTTTCGTATGTTTTCTCATCTCTCGGTAAGCACTTATTTGGCAAGCCTTAAGGAGGCTGTCTTTTCTTTCTCTGTTTATACAACACTGAGGTTCTTATCTGTGGCTAGGACGCCTTGATCCTATCACCACACAAATAACAACAGGTAATGATTTAAAAGAAAAGCCAAGCAAAACATAAGGCTCGCTTGTTTGAATTGCTTTCACACAGTTTGAAAAAGTCATTATTTGATAGTAGCAGAAGCGACTGAATCATGCTTTTTTTTTTTAAAGAAAAAAAAAGCAAAAAGCTATGCTGTTCCAGGGTTTTTGTCAACAATCACTGTCAGTTCTAATTCTCTAAACAGGCAAAAATCTGGGTGGAAATTCTGGCTCCGCTGAAGCCAAGTGCCAGATTTCCATTGGCCTCAATGGGCCTGGAATTCACCCGGTCACAACCTAGAGGAAGAATATTTGTAATAGCAAACCAAATAAATAAATCCATGTTTTTCTATGAAAAAAAAATCAATTTGAGACCCTTTTTTCCTGGCAAGAGTTACTCACCGTGATACAAGGAGAGATATGGCTGTACTTGGAACAGGAAATGACTGCAAACATATTGTCAGGGCAGTGCTATGCTATGCCAATGGCTGAAGCAGAGAAAACTCTTAAGAACTTGCTAAAGTGCTCCAGGAAATAATTTTTTTAAAAAACAAACCCTGAAATAAAATAAAGTGCACAATGAAAATAGCACAATTGAAGTTTCTCTGAGGTTGAGAGGAAACAAAGAGATGGCAAACTGTATTGAAAGAAATAATATTGCATATTGTTTGCCAATAAGGTGCCAGATGTTGCCCTTTGCCAGAGAGAGAAGGCTTCTTGACAGAGATTTTCAAGGACTAGAGTAGCAACACAGCAGAGTACCTTAGGGAACGACAACCCACCAAAATATCTCTATGTAGAAACTGGTTGTGATGTGAAACAGCTTTGTTATACATCCAAAGAGTGATTTTTTTTCTACTGTATGGAATTAATATTAGCTGAAACATATGCGTGCATACTCAACAGATCACATGAAACAGAAAAGGACTCTTTCATGGACTATATATTATGCATGTGCTATCCAAACAGGTGCAATCAACCCTTAATAGCTAGGATGCCTATGCCAGAAATACTAGAAGCAGAACATCACTGTGAATATCAAAGGACATAAAAGATGTTCTCTATATCAGATATCAAGAATAATTCCAGGTATTTAAAACTTTTACTTAAAGGAACAAATACTCATTAAGTCAGAACATTTTACAGGAGTGGATACTATTAATTAGTGAAGTAAGATACAGCCCAGAAATTTGAAAAGTCTGTGTACGAAACCAGTGACTTGGTGCCTGAATGTGACTAGAGGCACTCTGCTTGGATTCATCTGCAACAGGCACACCAGCACAGTATCTTTGAGGAGGCGACTGATCAATTTACTGCTCACTGATCACTTCATTGAAACATTTCATCTCACTTTCTTTGTTGTTTTAATTAGGAGATTAATTTTTTTTTTCCCCCCACTGAAAATGCAAACTTTTTGCAGCAGTTCTGGCATTATATAGGCAAAAACTATTTCAGGTGAATAATCTTATAACTGCATGTGAGAGAATTATTACTGGAACACCAACTTCCAAAAGAACTGGTGAATTCCCATGATGATTTAAAGACATTACTGGTACATGAGACAAAATTTTGGAATATGAGCTACAGCAATGCATAGTTTATATCGTATAACAGGGGATATTTTTATACAGCATAAGAACAACCTCAGAACAAAGTGTTTCATCAAAAGTACAACTGGAAAAGCTCCAAACTGCACCAAAGCTGATGATCATTTATGTCATATCAGCCACATTCTACTTGTAACATACTTCCTCACTGCAGTCCATGTTGCACAACTCAAAAATGTTACTAACGCCAACATACTGTATAACAAATTTTCTTTTTTTTTTTTTTCAATATTTCCTTATTCTTCTGGATGATGTAGTACTAAATAGTTTCTGTTTCTAACTCCTAAGATAATTTTTTGTGTATTTGATATGAACACTCCAGCCGAGGGGTTTTGCTGGCAGCAACTGCATCTCAGAGCACAGAGTCAACGGACAGAGGTGTGTTCTAAGTGCTCACAGACCAGACCCATGAGAGAAGCAAGCAGCACAAGTGCACTCTGCTCACCCACAACAGTCCACAACATCAGCCCGAAATTGACTTAAAGGGCAAATGGATGTACCATACACAGGGACTAAAAGAGTATCTTTTTTAGCCCAACTGCAATCTTTTCACTGGAGTTTTGCTCAATTTCTTAAGCTCTGGCTTATACACCTATGTCTTCAGAGCTGTTCAAACTCCAGAAGATGCAAGTTTTCTTGCTATTCAAAGAATGACTTTTATTTTCTTTGCCTTTCGAATTATATTTTGATACAAGAACATTTTTTTCCTTCAAAATATTTCATAATAATACAAAAGAATTTGTGAAAGTGGGTCACTTCTGACTCACAGATGCAGGAAAACAGCTGCAATGCACTATTGTGATATGAGACTCTCTCTCCTTTCTTATCCATGTGAACTCTCTCCTGCAGCTCCCTCTCACTATTACTGCTCTCCAAATTGTATAAGAATATGGCTAGACCTTACGATATTGTACATACATAACTTCCACATTATAGATGGTTGTGCATTGCCCGTTTTATCCCAGTTCTCTACACTTTAAATAATGTTTCTAATTTTATTTTCCAAGTATTGTCTTTTTTTTTTTTTTNGACTTTTTTATGTTACTACCAGGAAAAATAATTCTAAAATTAAATAGAATTAAATAAGAGCATTTCCCTTCCCTCCTTCCCTGCAGACCTTTTTATCTTCATGGTTTTCCTAGATTTAGATCAGCATTATATGACAAGCTTAGCTGACATCCTGGTAGCAAGAGGGTTGTGAAGAGGTACAACCAATGACAAAGACAACTGTGCTATTACCTTCGTGATACAGAAGCGGCTTTATTTGCAAACTGGGGGTTTTGTGTTCTTTTAATTTATGAAAGGAAACAGGAACAAGAATAAACGATACAAATGAAAATGCCACTTTGCTGCTATGTACTGTAGTCATATCAGAAGGAAAGGCTCCTCTGGCAATGAACTTTCCAGGGTTACTTCACACCAGTCAAGGCAGGAAGATGACCTTAGACAGCAAATGTAATTTCTTTTTATTAAATGCACGCGTGGCTCATTTCCTATGTAAAAATTTAATGTTATACATCAGCTATACTGCTTGCAGTAGGAGTAAGGCTGTAATCAAGAATTAGTACCACATCCAGAAATTTTAAGTGCATGCTCCCATCTCCTAGATTACAATTCTGCAGTGCATGGAATGGGAGGTTACTTTATCAGCTAAAGCAATAAAGCTGAACCAAGTTCTTACAGCAATGATCTGCATTATATTCATTGAGCATGCAGCACCAGCACAGGTTTTAATAAAATGAAGATAGACAGAAGACTATGTTCAAGCTGCAAGGCCAAACCAACCAAGGTGGAAGTGAGATAATTCCACGACAATAAACCTCACAATGTTGATACATTTTTCTGCATTTGGTGTAAAACTAGCAGAGGGCCCAAGGAAGTTATCTGAGGAATCATGCCAGATACGTGGTAGAAACAGGACAAATGTCAAAATAGCTTTGTTGGAGCAAACAATGCACATTGTGCAAGTGTGTAAAGGCAGATGTGAGTGTGCAGGTCTATAAAACACAACAAAGAAGCTCGCAATAGTGGGTACAGCGACTAGAAACCAGATTTCTCCCAAACAAGAGCCTTTGTTTTAGCTGAAGAAAAGTATGAAAGTATTTTCAGCTTGAAGGGCCCGAGTACGCAACCTCATGGACACTCAGCTACAGAAATAAACTGTTCCTCTCCACAACAGAGAGGGAAAACATATATGAAATGTCAGCTAACAGGGAATAGCTGAATTCAAAAAACCCACAGTCTAAAAAAACCATAATAGTCTAACGTAGGAAGAGACATTCTGTTCGAAGTTGTTTCTGTTCCTTTGTCCTTCACTGTTTGCTTAAATATTTTACACTCAATTTAGATGTTTTCTTTTCATCTATTATTCCTTAAGGAGCAATGAAAGCACATCGCTGGCAATTGGATTTTTTGCTGGATGAACAGATACAGAAATTTGTGTCCTTAGGCAATCCTAACCAGCCTTTGTGTGGGCTTTCTCAGATACTGTTCATTAGAAACTGTATTTACAACTGAGGCAAATTCCCAACTGACAAGAAAACAAAGATTTTCTTATCAGTCCTTATGCCAAAATCCCCCAGCCCTATGTACACCATCAAAACTTCTATAATCATCATGCTAACTATTCTAATTTACATACCAGCTATTTAAGCTTACATATCAGTGAAGGAGAAGAAAGTTGTAAAACACAGTGAATTGGAACCCTGTCTACATGTCGAGAGCAGCATCAGACTTGCTCTAGCAAAGTCTGACCATGTATGAAGTCTGCATTATGAAGTGTAAAAGAAATCATCTTAAACATGCCATTCTTGAAAGGAGCTCAAGAAGCATGTTAAAAATATACCCAGCAGTTTTCTCATATGGCCTCCATAAATTAAAAAATGGTAAGTCATTTTCGACAGTGACCATGCTGCGATTGCATGCAACGAATACAATAACATAATACATGAGTACATGAATCTGTAACACACAAGATAATGGAAAAAAAAAAAAAAAAAAAGAGGGCTGCTGACCAAACAGTGTTTTGAGAACATTTTTTGATATCAGATACCATAATGATAAGCAACTTAACAATATATTATGAGAAGATAATAAATGTCTTAGAAGCATCAATATTTTATTAAGCCGTAGATTAGATAACAGCTTGTTCTCAACTGGTTTGTTAGCAAAACCTGGTTGTTTGCCCCGGTATCACCACCTGCAAGCCATGGCAGAGGGAGCGTGAAGCCCTTATAAAGAACTTGGTTACCCAAATATTCCATTGCTCCACTCCAAGCAATATGGTCTAGGGTTTTTTTTGGTTTTGTTTTTTTTTAGGATTGATAGAAATGCCACACAGCAGCATGGCTACAATAGTGCTTTTAGCAGAGATAGAAGTACTTTGCACAGCCTTTTTTGTGGAATACCTTTGAGTTTAGGAGATACATTCCAATTTCTAATGAGATTCAAGGTGATTTCTTACCTGCAGAATGCTGAGAAGATAAAAGAGAGTAAAAGTGGAAGAAGAAATACAAGAGATGACCTCTTATTGAATATTTTCAACAGGAATCCTCTAGCCAACACAAATCAATGTTTAAGTCTGTAATACAGCTGTTAGTATTTTTCATAGGCACAACAGAAATTCACCTCATCTGTAGACATGGAGGGAAAACAGATGCTAATTTTCTAAATAAGAGGGAGAAAGTAGCCCAAAACCCTCACTTTTCTCCTCAGTCTGAAGACTATACAGCTACAAATGTCACTGTGTCATCCTGTCTATACTGATGTCAATGTGTACACAAACACATCTGGGTTTTTTTTTTTTCAGTCATCCAAATTTCAAGTCTTCAAGCTAGTCAAAATTATGCCGTGCAAAGAGGCAGGCACCTGCCATTTAGCCTACCTTTTTCAATCACATCTAATTGAAGACTTGAGCTCAAATAGAGGAAGGGAGACAAGAGTTCTTCAAACGGTCTAAACACTTCCTATTGAATAGAAAAATAGAGATTTCCTACCACAACTCAAAATAAGCTCTCCAACATGACTGGCATAATAAAGAATTAGAATATGAAATGCGTTTCCTTCCTGTAAACACCATACACCATGAGGATGCTTTTTACACGGATGATGGCTCACAGCCAGAAGAAAAGCCCCCTCAGCCCCATCCCCCAATCGTGGCTGAAACTAAGCCATGAGTGCATTTCTTGAGTATGAGAATTTGTCCTGGGTGCTCCAGTAACTGCCTCCTTTCAAGAACACCCAGCTGATGGAAGGCAGCATGTCAAAAATAGCAAAAAAAAACAAAAACAAAACCAAAAAAAACCAAACAAACAAAAAAAACCCAACACAAAACCAAAAACAACCACAAAACAAAAACCACAACAGTCCTCAAGAAACTGAGTTTACCTGTGATCATGCAGATGAGATGACTGATAGCAGATTATCCTCTCTAAGTACAGCTGTATACTCCTTGGCAGCAGTAACCTGACAGGCACTGAGCTAGAGTAACCTTCTAGGAGTTGAAGAAGCTGGGAAAAAAAACCCAACAGCTGGCTCCACTTATAAGGGATGTAATTAGGCCTAAAAGAGAGGATTATTTCAGCCTGTGTGATCTGCATTAAGTCCATGAGAGCATTTCTGAGAAGGTTCTTCTGGTACTTGTGCGTGTACACATATGTGTGTTGGGATTTTCCTTTTCCTTGGACAGTGTTGCAGAAGTTTCCATCAAGAGATAATAGAAGGATATAGTTTAGAAAGAAGATGAGAAGAATTGAAGACAGGAATCCTTGTACCAAGTGATGTGATGGAAGAAGTTGACTGCGTTGTTGGTACCTAAAATTCATAGGCAAGAAACATCAGCTAACATATTTTTAGAAAATTAGACTAATTATGCTAAAAACAAAATGGCCAAATGGAAAATGTTTCACAGCTATTTCAGAGGGAATCTGTGGTAAGTTGTGTAACATATGTATAGAAAAAGCAGAGTAGTTAAAAATATGATGAACCATCATTACATTAGTGATACATCCATGAAGATGCACCAGTATAATCCTTCAGTTCCTTTATAATCAAAGCTAAGATGATATTTGTAATCTGAACAGAGAATATTACTAAACCACTTCCTAGCCCCATTAGTAGCTTCCTAAGCGCAGAGGGAACCTATAGTGATTATAGGTCTAATTTTAAGATAATGGATGATCAGTACTATTTAACCATTGAGAATATTGTGCATTAAAAAATCTAAGCTAGAAGAATTAAATGTGAACACTATAATGGAGTTGATCTGGTTGTTTGAAAGCCTAAAGTATGTAATGCTTTTGAGTGAAAGCAAGCAAGAACTCAGCTATTTTTCATCATTTGTATTGTCACCTGGAAAATGCAAACAACTGTGCCAAAGGCAGAAGAATGCGAGATTCCCTTTTGCTGCCTTTCCACCTGTTCTATGCTTTCTATAGAGAAATGTGGTCTCGTCATCAAACAGTTTAGCAAAGCCATGGTGATTCTTCCAGATCTCCCTGGGCAGAACTGTTCCCTCAATGGTATTTGTGGAGAACACAATGGCACGGGTGCTGCCTCATTGGGGAACACGCTGCGCCGCAAACACCAGCCTTTACCTAGCTAAGCTGTGTGCATCTGCTCCATTTATATCCTGTTTTAAGGGCTGAGAAACTAGAGCAAAAACCATGTCATTTTATTTCCTGTCCAGGTGCTATAGTAGAAGAGAGATCTGTCAGGACGCAAGAACATACTGGAAAAACAAGATACATTCAGTCAGTTGTAATAAATGTATACTTTTTATGCTATTATGTGTCCTTTTTGTAATCTATAAAGAGGATGAAAACAACCTGATTTTTCAGTCTTTATCACTGAGTAGCTCTCCTTCTGTCCATCATTCTAATTTTTCATAGCACTGTACACTTCTGATGGTTGTTTATTTTTCCTGTTCTCTCAGTTTTTCAATAGTATTTCCAATCAGTCCCTGAGTGGATGACACTGCCCCTCTCAGAGAAGAGTGCTGATATTCAAGTCATTTTTTTCACACATGGATACATGTTGATAGTGATGGGGGGGGTGCCAGATCTTATGATATAAATCATGCAGAAATTTAAGTATGTAAAGAATCACACTGAATTTCTTAGGATTACTTACATGTTTAACCAGAAACAGGTGTGTCAATCTTTGCAAGATCAAGGTCTTGCTTTTCATAAATAACATAGTAGGACAAATTAACTTCAGAGATCACTCCACTGGCTAAAAAAATGCAAAACTGGTGACCTTACTGCAGTGACTTGAAAGATTCATTTGAATTCCTAACTTCTCTATTCATTTATTCATTCAGCAATGCACCTGGGAAACTGTTGTGATTTTACTAAATATGTGCCACAGTTTGTGTGCAGGTGTAAAGGGATATATGCACACAATACACATGCATGTTATTCTTTCCTTTACCTTGGTAGCATCATCTTTCCTTTCTCTTTCAGTTTATAAGCCTGACATTAACAATAAAAGCACTTACTTCACTTTTCTTTCAATGATATGAACAGAAAGCCTTCATGTTTAGCAGCACAGATTAACCATGTTCACAATGACCTCCAAGTTCAGAGAGACACTGAGAAACTACACTCAAATCCTTCTTTCTCCACCAAAGGTCTGAGCACTTATCCAGTTTAAGATTTGGGCAGGGTAGAAACAAAACCAAACCAAGCCAAAGTGTGCTCAAGTAGGTAACAAGTGATCTAAGTGAGGAAATCAAGACAAAGTGGCACATCACTTGTGCACTGACTGAGAAATATGAGATTACCGTAGCAGGTTCAGGGCTCTGTAGGTGTAGTCCTCTCATGACACCAAAATAGTTTTTGGAACTGTATATACAAATGCGCAGATGTCGTGCAAAGCAAATTCTTATGTTTGCAAAGAGAAACACTGAGGTTAATTTACCTGTTATGACTGTGACCATTGTTAGACCCTGTTTCATCAATGCACAGCAAACGTAGTCCCTAACAACACACACTGAGCAGTAATGAAATGCAGAACTCTCTTTATAACTTTTGCATTAGTATATTGAACACACTGCTGCTTACTGCACCTTACCCTAAACTGGTATTCGCTTCTTGGCTATTCCTCTTATTTTGTAGTCACTGTTATTTCAATATCCATGTAGTTCCTTGTTCGTGTGTTTCAAACAATTAGGATGATGAACAACTTCTGTGGTTTGCCTTCTGTCCTTCTTGGCTTTTTCGTTGCTTATTCACAAGCGAGCTACCCTGTTAGTTCTTTATACATATATATGAATGATAGCTCCGATTTTCTTATTCAACGTAACACAATTAACAGAGATTTTTAAAAGGCCCAACAGCCTCACAGGCTTTCTAAATGGAGAGACTGTGGATGAGACTACATTTACTATAGTGCAAGCAAATAAAAGGTAGACAGGGTAAATTGAACTTTAGGTTCCAAAGGGTGTTTTTACTCCCAGAACTGAACAACATACGGTATCCTCAGTGCAACACGATGGAGCTTGGGACCTGCAGGCTGCTCTTAAGGTCAGTGGGAACTCCTGCCATGGGCTACCTCAGAGGGAGCTGGGAGCCAGGGACACTTGCTCCTCTTGGACATGAGAACCTGGTTTCACAGGCAGCCTGAACATGTCCCTTCCCATCAAAAATAACCATGAGCAATTGAAACACAATTCCATGATCTAAGAGCAAGACGTGGCAGGGTAATCCCAGAGCAAGCACCAAGTGAGATAGACAGAACTGCCCTGACAATGCCAAGCTGCGTTGCCACCAAGCTCTGACAAGCATCAGTAGTACAGAGGTAGTTTAAGAAATTACCTAATGTAGCTACATCCAACTCCACAGTTTTGCATTAGAATACTAATGTGTTGGCTCTGTGCAGCATTGTACTATGTTGACATAACCCTACTTTTCCCATGCTAGATAGATTCTCCCTTCCCTCTCATCACCCCTTTAGCCTGGGTGCTTGTTTCAGATTTAATTTGCTTCCTTGAGCATTTGTTTCAAGAGTTGCATGAAACAGGGTAGCACAAACTTTCCCAAGCTGGTATTGACATTCCAATTGTGGTGAAACGGTGCAACATGCAAGAGAAAAGACTGCAGATATTCGCTACAGCAAAAGGCAGGTTTGTTTTTTCTAGAAATGTTTCATTTGTTCTAGCAGGTGTGTCTGATACCTTTTGCATAACGATAAACCCACACACATTCTTCATGCAAATAGTGACCCAACAGTTAGTCTCAGTTGCTTCAAGTAGTAAGCGCATGTAACAACCTGCACTTACATATACACATATGTTGACAGAGCATTCATATAGCAGAAGGTAAACAGACCCCATTGTGCCAAGGGAGGGACACAGCGCTACTGGAACAGAGGTGCCCTACCATGGCCAACACAGTCAGAATCGGCTGAAATGGTCAGAAAAGCTCTTCAGAGATAATGGGAGACTCTAATAAATCTTATCTTTCCTCTCCCATCTTCAATCAGATAATATTTTTCTCTCATGTGTGTTATTCGAAATGCCTCACCTTTGTCAACTACTCCTGTTCCACAAAGGGTTTGGAAGCAGTATACAGGAGTGATTGCTGAAGCTCATCAGTTTGGACTTTACCTTCCTATGGGCTGTGGCCACTGCTTACTTGGGTACTGATGTGCTCCATTTACCTGCCTTGGAAACTCAGATTTGGTCAGCAGAGAGCTTCTCTTGTCCTATATATTGCACATTCTGCCAGCTTTAGCTTTCCTTAAATCTTTCAAGTGCTGTGCCTCAAAGGTCGACAGAGGGTTTCTTATCCTGGCCCTCACCATTAATTAGGTCAAATTATTATCAAGACCTTCTTTTTTCTTCTTAGTGATTTCACTTCACAACTGAACTCAACCTTGATAGATTGCTGAACATTTACTTAAATAGAAAAAATAAGAATATTTGTCAAAACGGTTGTTCTGGCAAATGTGCCTGTGAGCTAGCCTGTTGATTCTTCAAGTTGTTGTACATTAAAAAACCCACCACATTTCTATGTGTAGCAATGTCAAAATACACGTAAGTCTGCTATATTAACACAGAACTACCACTCCAGGGTGCAACTCTGATACACTAACAGTATATTCAAGCAGCTAAGTATGTTCAAGCAGCCAGTAGGTCAAGCTCTTGCTTGAGGTAGGACATTCACAACATTGTAGCACCTGTCTCTGAGCTTAGAGGTTGTGAATTACAGCAGGTGAGAGGCAGACATTTGCTTGCAACTCTGTTTTACCGGCTGGTGTGGGCACTCTTGGTTGTCTACAAACTGTGTTTAGTAGCAAACAGTTTAACTTCACTCATTTGATCTTGCACAGAAATGGCCTAAAGTGCTGTCACCACCCACCACTGAGCATTAACCAGAGCCGTAACTACCTGAGGACCAAGTTCCTGATTTGTTTTCCAGACATCATGGCCCACCTGATTTTTTTTAATGCTTTCATGATAGTCAAATGCAAAGCTTTAAACCATGTAAGCCACCTACAGCAGCAGTTGAAGTTTCCAGGTTTGACTTTGTACTGGAACATACTGGGAGTGCCAAGTCAGCAGAAACCTTTCTGCAGAAGCTGGCACCCCTACACAGGGACTCAGTGCCTGTGTGAGCACACACACCAGCAGCAACAGCCTTGGTCCTCCCTGCCCATGCTGTGCTCTGTTCCTGTGCTGCCAGGAGCCAGGGAGAACACGAGAAACAGGCTGTAACTCCAATATTTCAGGAGACTGTAAATTGAAGGCATGTATGTTCTCCACCAGGACTGGGACATTGTCCCTTGGGAGTTTTACTTTTATTTTAGTGGGGACAGGATTTCATTTCATAATATATTTATCCCTCTAAAACCTACAAAACCGCACAGACGTTGATAACCAGATGACTGACTGTGGTTCACGCAGAGAGTTCCTGTGAAACATTTGACTCCTACTACATGGCAGTAAATATTTTATGTCCACTTGGGTATAACTACAACATGCCATAGTAAGTAGGAAGAATAAAACAAGAAAATTCAGACAGGTTTCTGATGCTGCCTGGGACAGATTCTGAGCTCCACATCTTCTGATCTCTCAAACGTACAATGACTTTTGTCTTTCCCTGTGATTATTAATAGTTTCATTCACTTCATAGTATTCAGTTTTAGAAAAAAACAGTAGAATCTGTCTCAATGTGACTAAGAAAAAATGTAATAACTGTCATCATGCTTATCTGATTGGCATTTTAGCTTGAGTTCCTACTAATAAAGAACTATTTGAGATTTTAACAGAAATGTAAATGTTGAAGTTTCACAGGTCATTGAGTTTTATAATATTGAGTCATTGGGCTATTATACATTGATCAAGCAAACAGCAAATAGTGTGACTTGCCAAAGAGCATTATTCAAATATTGACCAGGAATTGATGACAGTCGGCTACTCTCCAAGGACTGCAAAAGTTAACAGAAAATTTTTACCCAGGGCAACTACAAGCTTCTGCCTTAAGGCAGACAGTATTGTTGGTTAATTTTTGTTACCGTGTTTTCTAGGCTCCTCTGCTAAATCCAAGCAGTTTTATCATAAACAGATATGCAATTGGAATAAATGCTTCCATTTATGTTAATTCACTAGCTTATTGCTCAGTCGTCTCTTAATTCCAACAATCTATATTGCTCTCTTTAATTAATCATATGCATTAAACAGGAATGCAAATATATGCAGTGTACTGCTCCATTTTAAAATGTGATCTGTATACAGTGTAAAGCATTTTATCTTGAACAAAGAATATTAAACTACAACCTTCTAGCATGTTTCTTCTTGATTTGACTTCTCCATCTCCAAAGTCGTGAGTTTGATACCAAAGAGCATTTCAGTTCAGAAAGGAGAAAAATCCCCTCTCCTCACACAGCCCTCTGTGGCGGATGTGCTTGACCCCTGCCAGCCAAACCAGCAGCAGTTTTGTCCAGGCTCCAGAGGAGGGAAGGGCCTGAGCCACAGCCAGGCCAAGAACTCCTTCCAGGAGACCCACAGGGAAGCAGAACAGCACACTGAACACCAGTGGCCTGTGGGCGCAGGGAGCCTTGTGCATACTTTTCCTACTGTATGCAATTTGACTACGAGTCAACCACTTCATTCTATAAATACGACAGCCTGGATGAGCCCACTTTGAGCTCTCCGTGCTAAATAAGTGAGCTGTATGGCAATGGTTTTTCTACTCAGAGGTCAGCGGATGAGCCCAATTCAAGTTCAATATTAATCATTTAGCTTAAGTAGGTGCACGCCAAATGTAACGGATTATTTAGAGATATAAGGTTGTATGATTTTTAGTGTACTCTTTGATTCATGTTACTTGGTAGACTGGATTTGCTAAAATTTTAAGCTGTAAGGTCCTGCCTGTATTCACTCAAAGCAACTGCAGACTACACTAAATGCCTGCAAGATAAAGTCTAGCTTGCATTTTGCTGGAAAAAATGGAACTGACTGGGAAAACAACAATCCAAGGCTAACACAGAGACATTACAGATATCTGCATAGTGGGGACTATTTTGCACTCAAGTGAGAAGAAAGGATTTATCTAGACAAAACGGTGCCTTCAAGGATATGGACCAAAAACAATGTCTACAACTGAACAAAACAGAGGCCCCACATGGAGTTAGAGAAAAGGGGTCTAATGAGGAGCAAAGGACCTGGTGGTTAAGTTCTGCTATTGGGCTGGATCTTGGTGTGAATGGTCTGTAAAGATATAAAAGTTTGTAGTTTTCTATGCTTGGGTGGACCTTTGTGCAGGTACCCAGCTTGAGCCAGCCCTTCTGCTATTCTACTCCATTAAATTTTTTATTTTCTAAGAATCTTGTGTCCTGAAAGTCTGCTCTCCATATGGTCATAAGGCCTCACCTGAAAGTTTGCTGCTGGAGTTCTAAATTACAGACTCCAGAGCAAACGGTTATCAGGGAAAGAGGAATCCTGACAGTTTGCACCACAACAGATACAGCCTCGCCTGAAAGTTTGTCTCTGGAGCTCCAAGACACAGCCCCTGGAGCAAACAGTTATCAGGGAGAGAGGACGTCTGAAAGTTTGCTTTGTGAATGGGTACAGGCACCTGGAGAGAAGGTAAGGGCATTTGGCTTGGCATGTTTCCCCCATGCAGTAAATAATAGAGTGAATCTGCCACTGAACTCTTTTAAGTCATGCTTCTCTTTGAGAAATCTAAACTTTGTTCTGCAACAAGCAGAACCCTGTAAATTACTCACCCCATAACACCCTCTCAGAGCACCTCCTAGAGCAAAGGCATTTTCTGGTTTGAGATTGTCCAAACATACTCTTATCAAGACTACGGTTTCTACAGAAATGAAATTGCTATTGAGAAGACCTTGTCTGAAGTTCTACTTTCTCCTACGACACAGGACACCCTGAAGGGATCTCAAAACCCAGTGCTACAGTCAAACTGTGGTACAATTGGAGGTAGGAGCACATTCTGTTTTTCTCGGTGACCAGCTAGAAGATGTTACCCCTGGTTTGCCCACCTGGCTCAGAACCAGAGTCCTCACCCACATCCACAAAGGAAATCATTCCCCGCCTCACCACAAAAGAATTTGAACGAATTCTCTCAAAAAGCAGGTAAGGCAGCTCGGGATCAATGTCCTTTCCTGTGGAGGCTATTCCATACTACTTGGAATAACTGGATATTTTCTTGGCCGGGAAGAGTGAGAAGGCTCTTGGACATTCAGGTGGATGAAGGAAACCAGAGTGTCAGTTCTTGTTCTACTGCCTATTTTACACTTTTGTGCTGTATGTTTAATAAAACAGGATCTGACATCAAACTATCTTCTCTCCCATGCGCATGGTTGACATGAGATCACAGAATCACACTCAGTCTCCTTATGCCTTTTAATCTCCCTCCCTTTTAATCTAATGGATGTTGAGCTGGCCTCTAAAAATCAGCCCAATTTCAGCAGAACAGCAAGTCAAGCCCTACCACTGCCAACAGAATGAGATGCATCTTCAATGTCCTGAAGGAGCCTTCAACATCAGGAGAAGCCTCAGCCCAAGCATCCACTTTTGCACCATGGAGCTCTGCACTAAATACGTGCACATTAAATGACCTTTCCACGTGAAGCTGTGTGCAGACCCGGGCCAATTAGGCATTTTGATAGTGAGCCACTGGATCAGGTCCTGCAGACAGTGAGATGAAGAGAGCCCACAGGTGTCTTAAGCACAAGGCAAGTACCAAGCTGCCAAGTACTCTATGCTTGAGGCCCTCAGTCAAAGCCAGCACAACCTGCAGCTACAAAGCTTTGTTTTCATGTCCACGCTACAACTGAAGGTACTAGGGCAGCCCAACACATCCACCCAGCCAGCTTTTAGCAAGCTTGCACAAGAACTGGCTGCAGTCATGACGGGATAGCACGGCCTTCAGCACAGGCTGGTAACTGAGCTGTCTCTGGACTTCCCCTGACACTAAAAGAGGGCAGCCTGACCATGCTGGGGTCTGTCCTGCCAGTCTTCCCAGCTACCGTGACACCATCAGGTGAAAAAAAGGAGCACCTCCGGAGCCAGCTACACTGGCATACCTCAAGAAGCCTTCAGTCACCGCCTAACACTCAGAGACATAGAGCAATTGCAAGTAAATACCTGTCAACACCAGACCTGTGAATGTTGCACTGCTATCCTTTGTGTAAAATGCAAAACAACTTTTCTTTGTATTTCTAGAGCTTTGCACTCACATCATTATTTTCCAGCCTTCCTTCCAGTTGCAAGCCACCAGCTAGAAGGGGATCATATTTGGCTTCTTGTTTAGGAGCAGAAGTGTCTCAGGAACAGCTTTTGCAGTTTTCTGCCAGCAGAGGATACCCAGGACCAAACCTTCCCATAGCTTTAATGCAGATTCTGCTTTGAGGCTACAAGCACTCACTTCCACTGTCTGTGTACTAGGAGCAGACAAGATCTGACACCTCACTTCAGTAACCTCTGTAATATGGGAAAAATACATAAAGCTACTTTTGAAACACTACCATTTTCTTTCAGGCTTGTGAGGTTTTCCAACAGTGGGAACTTTTGCACTGCTGATCTTTGAGCAGCAGTGGTTTTAAGAACTACTGAACCTCACCAAGAACATTTGTCGTGACACAGGCTCATGATGGATAGATCAATAGCTTCTTGAATCCTCATATCCTTTTCAAATTACTACCTTAGAGATATACCTGAATAGACCATCTTATCTGATAATTTAAACAAGCAACCTGTCTACACTTTAATTGTTATTGAGGATTAATGTTGTTTATAAAATGAAATCAATACAATCTCTATTGCTTATTAACTGAAACATTCTAGGCTCTGCTCTGTTTGCTTTGCTTTTCAATTAGTTTCTATTATTTTCCTTATTAGCTTTTAACAAATAGCTGTAGAAATAAACTTAATGGTTGTGAAACTGTTATCAGAGTCAACAAAGCCCCTTAATGGAAGGTCTTGTATATTTAAATGTAAAAAAGAATCCACTGTTTAATTATTTGACATTATGAGATAAGTTTATTACTATACATCTGTTCTGTGCTAGGCCTCGTTCTTTTTTTTTTTTTTAAACCGAGCAATTAGGAGATCTTAAGGGTTCCCTAAAGTTCAGATGTCAGAACTGTTAAGTCATTTGCTACATTTAAGATTAACAAACTCCATGGTCTAATACCCTTTGTTAAAAAATAGCAAAACTGAGAATGGGCAGAAAACAATGGGATTGCTAGGAACCTAATAAATATCTTCCAGTTACACTGTAAAAGTATTCTCAACACTATGCAGCAATTAAGTATCTGAAACGTCTTACAGACACTGCCCATGCTTTCTCTGTCATCCCAATACACATCAGCTAAGTGGACCGCTGCAGTTGAGAGGGTTTGTTCTTCCCTGGCAGGACAGAAGAAGAGCAAGAAGTGTTGAAGGATGGTTTCTCAACTCCAGCTGCACTCCTTACTCTCAAGTAAGGTCCGGGAGGTGAGTGGGTGATTGTGAAGGAGGATGTCTGGGTGGAATAGCTATGATTGTACTTAGAGGCAATGATGTAGGCAACAAGCGTCAATATACAGTGTGATAGTAGCATATCCCACTACAGCCAGCATCAAGATGGTATAAATCTGTTTTGCCAGTCACTACTTTTTGCTCTTTGAACGAAGAAAACTTTTCTTCCACATTACTCATTGTCCAGGTGAAAGACGTGTGTGTGCTGATGGGCCTTTCAGTGGAAACTTTCCGTGTATGGGAATAGAGTCATACCATCCTCATTGAAGGCTGAACATTTGTGTATCTTTCCTGCACTGAATCTTTACATGTCACTACTCAAAAGCCAGAGACATCTGCAACCCAAACTCTCTTGGTAGACCATTTGTGTGCTCTTAGTAGTTTAGCTGGACTTGGTCATGAAGCAAACAAATTTACAATAGACAGTTATATAAGAAAGTGACGAGTTCACACAGGCAAAGAGCTTTGCCTGCTGCCGCTCAAACCACAGGCACCAAAACCAAAGTGGTGCAATTTCTGCACTTCTGTACAAAACAATTCTCATTTAGCAGCATCACCTCTGCCTTGTGTTCATTGACGTGAGCAGATAGGTGCTAAAAATGCAAGACACAGTTGAATCAGACCCATAAAACAGAGAAACTTTTTGATGCAAGTGTATAACCCTCATACAGACTACCATTTTGCTCCTGTGAGCATATTCAGAACTGCACATAAGTAAATAGTTCTAAAAACCATTACAAGCAGTGTGTGAGCTAGCTAGTGGAGCCGATCTCGGGAAAACTCCACACTCTCCTGGGTTCAAATAATTCTGTTTGCAGCCGACAAACTGTTCCTAGCCTTCACACAGCACAGATGCATTCCAGGGTAGGGCGAGGCAAAAGGTTATGAAACTTGCTCAGGTGTCATTTATTTCATGAAAGTTTACGGGTTACTATAATCAAATGTCAATTGTCTGTAATTGTGGCATGGAATGGAAAATCCCTACCTAGGACATGTTCCACCACTTGCTGGTGAAGTACACTAACCCTCAACAATGAAGTAATATTGTAAAAATAGTTTTGACATGTAAGCAGGTCCAGGAGTATAACCAACGTCTGTTTATTTTGATTTTTTTTTTCTCTTATGGCTTTGCTGTGAGGAAACTATCCCTTATTTTCAAGAAAGGTTCAATGCAGAGTTAAACAATTCTCCCTACTCAGTTCATTTAGTAATCTAATTACTAATTAATAACACTATCTGCTTCCATGGCCCTGTCTTGACTTAGCTTCACAAACGCAGATGAATCTTGGAGTAATCTTACAATACACAAATGTATTAGTGGCTTGCAGAGTAAGGATCAGATTATAGAGCATAATTAGAGTTCACCCCAGATGCTGTTGTAAGACAATATTACCTGATAGGGAGCTAGCATTCAGAACTTCAAAATTAAGTAACAATTTCTTTAATCCAGACGGGGTTATTGTTCTACTTCAGAAGAGAGGAATGAAATTGGTGTAAGAACTCTGAGGAGGTGTTGGGCTGTGTAGGGCAGGGAAGATCACCCAGTATTCCAATACTTTTTTTGTTTCTTTTTAAATTAAGTAAATTATTGGATTAGATATACATGTAATGGCTAGGTTATTCTGGGGGTTTACAGAAGTGTGGAAACGGCTTGACAATGCTAAAACTGAGGAAGTGAAAAGTTACAAAAATTTCTGGTAGCAGACATCTTTTTAGCATAGCAGCCTGTTGAAAATAAAAGCATGATGACAATTTACATTTGGAAGCTGAGGATAAAGAAATTCAGATCAGAGTCTAAACTCTGAGTCAGCTTATATATGGATGCAGTAGACTTGCCATCCCTTGCAGCTCAAAGTTGTGGCTGACTTTCTTTCTGAAAAGATGATACAGTTCAAATAGTTACCTTGGGCTTGATGCAGAAATCACACTGTGGTTCTGTGGCTTGTCCTATGCATATGCAAATTATGACCCATATCTGCCCTTAAAAATCTTGGAATCTCATGGAAAGAAAATAAATTCATCCTGTCTCTGTAGTCAAGCAATCAGGGTAGTTTATGAGAAAACGGACTTGAAAAATTAAGAAGGGAGAGAAAAGGGAGGAATTTCAGCAAGGATTTCATTAGCATGCCAAGTTTGTCTAATATTCCTCATTAGTGTTTGTATTCTCTTTGCATTATATATGTATATATACACATATATATATATATTTTTTTAATAGCTGGCCTACTATAGATGGAAATGTAAGCAAAGAAAATGAGCAAAGCTTCCCTGAGCCTGTGCCTGAAGAATTCTTACAATGAAATTATCTGTACTGATTTTAACAGGCACGCACATGATAAATACCCAGATTTTATGCAGGTTTTTAGAAAAGCTGAATTACACTGATCTGTAATAGTCATTCCAGTGATCACATCAGCACTTTTAAACACATACACTGTCACCTTCTATAATGAGAAATGACATGAATATGAGACCCAGTGGGACTTCTAGTTTTTTTACAACCACTGACTACATGTTTGCACATATATTCATGTGGGAAGAATGAAAATCATGGAACAAACCTGAATAAAGGCACTCTTAAAGAAAATGTAGATGAGTATGCACGTATATAAAAATATAATTATACATGCTGGTGATTTTGAGAAGCAACTTATCTTGCAAAATGACTTAATTCCGGCTATTCAGATTATTTGCACAAAATAATTAAATATTATGTTTATTGGTATAATGTACACTTTTTTATATTTGCTTGTAGAACTGCACAATACAAACGCTATTCCTAGAGTTAACATTTTCACTTGAACTATCATGATTCTAGCTCTTATAGGTCTCTACCATCTGCATGTATTCATTTCTTTTGACTCCTATAACTTCATTTTAAACAACCCTGACCTTCTTTAAATGACTTGGTTAGGGCTGATTTAGGGGCACAACTTTATTCTTATTAATATGCGTGCCTGTAGGAAAATTGGAGAAATGCTCTGCAAACACAGCATTCAATTTAGTACAGAGAAGAACAAAGTATTATGGTTTTGGCACAAGTATACAACTCTACAGTAATAGGATGGAGAATAATTGGTTAGCAGCTCTTCAAAAAAGGATCAGAGAGTTATAATAAACTGCAAGCCCAACTTGAAATAACAGTGCTGGAGCTCTGAGCAAGATTAAACGCAGGCTGAAATTTTCAGAGAAGACATTTCAAGAAAGCGTCTTACAATGATATATTTCATACACAGAACACAAAAGTGGTTGAAGTTCAGCACCCAATTGGCAAACTGCAAATTACTTTCAGAGGGTGATAATGGCTAGAGTTAAATTACTGCAAGTATATAGGAATAACATAAGAACTCAAGAGAATATACACCTAAGTAAAGAGAGAGACACTAACTGACCACAAATGTTTGGTATACTACCAAGCTTACATGCAAAATGTATTTTACTACAAAATGCCCCAAGCTACTGAGATAGGAGCACATGTATTGTCTTGCACAGCACTATAAGGATCCCATCCCTGTTGGTGTCCTTGCAGGGCAGACACCTACCTCTCTAATCAGCTTTCTGAGTCTTTGTAAACACAAAGAACCCACTACAGTCACATATCCTAAGGAGGAGAGGCACAGAGCACAGCATCTTCATGGAATAAAGAGAACAAAAAGCATCTTGTAGATGTCAAGGGAAGATGTAAAGAGAAGCAAATATGAACTTTATAGGCTTCTTCTCTTGAATGGTATGTGTCTCTATGCTTAAAATATGTATTTCAATTATTGATTTTATGTTATGTGAATGGTTGTGTATTATATAATTTTTAGTGTAAAAAGAAGCCAACAAAGCTTAAAAAAAGGTCAGTTGGCCCATGGTTAGACTGATAACACAAATTTCACATGCTCCCTCTGTTGCTCAAACATTGTCAGCATTGTTTTATTTGGGTTTGATTTCTGTCTCATTCTCCTAAAGAAAAACAAGTAAAATGGCATGCCACAACACACACTCGCAGGCAGCAAGATTAGTTGTATTAAGTCAGCATCCATCCCTTTGAAATATCAGAAATGCCTGCTAGTAGTTAACAAAAAAAAAAAAGCATAACATTCCAGTATGTATAATTAAAAGCTTTACCAAATACTTGGCAAAACAGTGGCCGTTTCTCACAAAAAGCTATAAATAGAAGTAATATTGAAAAAAAAAACCTACCCAGAGGTTCATTACAAATGTCTAATTTGTACTTGAAGCTTTATTTATTTATTTGAAACAGTAGGATGTAAAACGTACCTTCCAAAGCTGATTAAACTTCACCATGGGTCACATACCCAGCTGAAGGTTGTTTTGCTTTTTGTTTTGTTTTCCTCTTATATCTGTTCATACGAATATTACTCCACAATAACAATTCTGGAAATGATCTAGCAATACATGGGAGCCAAAGAGCCCTACAGCAAGAATGGAAACAGTGATTTCCTCTCCAAGCACACCTGAGAATTGCCTGGTGAGATGCCAGTTTTCTGGTGGAAAGTACCGACATTTTTCTGGATCGACCCACATCTCCAACTCCTTCTCTCTTCCTGCCCTCTGGCTCAGCAACCCAACTTCTTCCTGGTCCTCTTTCCACAATACCGCCTGCATCAACACAACTTCAGAGCCTCCCGGGGAAACATTTTGGCTGAGGGCTCCGTGCTGAGCCATGGAGAAAGCAGCTCAGGAATCACTTTTTGGGGAGTGACTACACCACGCTTAGGGTTATCAGGGCGCCTTGAGGTTCTCTCTGAAGGGGAAAACTGTCTTCTGCATGGGAACAGTGCAGAGTCAGTGCCCTGCTCCCAACCCTCGAGCTCGGCAATCACTGGCCAGTTGAGGCCACTCCTGCCAGACCAGAAGGTGAGGGACCCATGCAGGTGTTTGTTTTCATCACGTAAAGAGCCTTGTAGAAACTAACACAACTCTTTCTTACAGCATGCTCCCTCATGGCCTCCTGAATACTGTTGAGGATACTACAGGCCTGAATCCTAAAAGAGGGAGGATGCAATTTATGACTCTACCAGAGGAAATAATCAATGTATTATACACATCATTGGCACTAGCCTAGAAGGAACATTAAAAGAGAGAAGACTCACCGAACAAAACAATGAGAGGACTGGGAAGCTACAAAAGGCTTAAAGAAAAATGGCAATCATCAATGGTAATAGAGAACTTTAAGTAGAAGAGGACAACAAACTACATGTGCATTTGCGATGTGTTGTGGCTCAGAGAAAAAACAAAACAAAACACAAAGATAGCCCAGTACAGTTTTGTAGTGTGCATAATGAAATGTTGCTACATGGAACAGACAAACCGTCCGGGCATGAGAAAATATCACTTCAGTATTGCATTTATCTGAGAATTGCTGCCTTGGAAAAAGTGTGGAAAACAGGGAGAAGTTAAAAGGACACAATCTGATATGGGTTTGCCTGACAAGCAATTTTGAAAACCGAATCCAAAGTCTGATACTGGGACCTGCCTAGCTCCAAATCCATCCAAAGTACATATAATGTAAACTTGCTTTCAAGTGCATCTCTGATCTCACTAGGACTTATCCAATCGTTGAGGTCAAATGTGTTACTGTGCTGTGCTAGGACTGGCCCTGAAATGACAAGGAAGTTTTCTGAAGACTGTGTATGAAACCATTACTGTGACTGAAGCTTTTTCCACCCCTTGGATTTCTTTTCCAATGCCTCCAGCTAAATTAAAAGCACAAAGCAGATGAATTTTCATCAACTCTTTCAGCACATTATAATTAGAACCCATTTCATCATGTTAAACATCCTTTAGTCAAATAAATGCTGATTTGATCTGCAGCATCAACAACAGCAATGAACTGAAGTTGCATAGCAATCCTCATGCACTTTGCTTCTAGTTAATATTGTGCATATTCCCACAGCCAGGGCCAAATCTGTGCCAGGGGTTCAGACTGCCACCTGAACACTCACAGTGCCTGCTGGCCCGGTCACTGTGCTACCCACAGGTTTTAGTTATTACCATTCTCACATTTCTGCACCAGGTAAGCCCCACACAAGTCTATGAGTGCTGAAAATGAATTACTGTACCTCCTCAACTTTTTTTTTTTTCACTTCTATTTGACACTCTCTAATAATGTTTGCTTAGTAAGCTATTAAAGGTACATAATTTCCAATTTGCTGACATAGTATGCAACTTATAGATACCGAGATCAGAGCTAATAACATTCCTCAACTTTTAAGTTCCTCCATATTGTATGCTTTTAAAATAAAGCTGGATAGGCCAACCCCTGCTGCCTTTGTGTAGGGAATTATTATTGCACTGAGGAACACACTGGTACAATCGCTAGCTTGATAGACTACTCATGTCAAACGTGATCCTGTAAAGGATTTGTACAATATACTCCTCCCAAATACCTTGAAAGTTCACATAGGGAACGCCCACAGGATTTGAGCTATTCTAGGTTGTCCGTCTTTTAAACACCTCTGCGTGTCTAAGATGGGACCAAAACAACACCTAATGAGTGAAGAACAGCAAACATTATGTCTATAACTAAGAAAAGTGAAAAGAGGGATTTGGTGGTTGTTACAGACCTGTAGGTCTGACTGCTGTTGTATGCAAACACGCACAAGCAGCCAGAAAATACCATAAAATGTAGTTTGCATTGAATAAAATGGGGCCACAACAGACTGACAGGTAATCTTTCTCTGAGAACTTGTTTTCTTGACTTTTGGAAATGTGGCAGATTTGTGTCAAGTCCTCGAAGACTTCTGATATGAATATAATAGCATGTAGGATCTTAGTGTTTGAAACTAGAGTAGATATGGATTAGCAGAATTACAAGGCTGGTAAGGAGCTGGCCAAATGGGAAGCAGCAGTGTGCAGTGCTGAAAGGGAAAACTGAGAGGGCTGACCAACCTGAAAGAAATTTGAGAGGTTATGTGGTGAAAATAAGACAGTCTGGAGGACTGGAATAAAAGAATAGTAATATTTGGTAGTTTAAAGCAGAAGAATCTCTGCTTGACAGCTGAAAACAAAGATTTCTGCTGTAAAAGCAGCCAGTTGGAGGGAAAAAAAAAAAAAAGGTAGATTGGGTTGAATTTGCACTTGTGCTGTGGGCCAGGGGATTTGCTTGGAGCATCCCACGGGTATAGAGCCCCATCATATGCTGCTCCTTTCCGGCCTAAATGCACCTGGATTCCCACTCCAAAGGAAAGAGTGGAGTGCGCTGTAGGAGTAAAAGGATGCGCACTTGAGTGTCTCCGGACACGAAAGTGGAACACGTGTTTGGATAAAGCAGCTGAGAAGCATGTTGCTTCCCTTTATATTTACGTATGCAGAATGGTGGTGAGCTGCCAGCATGAACAACCGCAAGTGCCACTGCCAGAATACAAATATGAATTTCTGGTCAATCTGCTTCATAACTAATTACTGTCTTCACAGTAATTTGCATTTGTAAGTACAGCTAGAAATGACATACATGAAAGTCTGTTGTTCCAGAGGTCAAAGTTAATTGGAAACACCCCAGAGTTTCAAGTGTATGTGGTAAGGAATGGTGTTAGCACTGGTTCCAAAGAGCCGCTGCAGCAGCTCACCGGCATACCCTACTCCAGGAGGACTCTGCAGGGCTTCAGCCTGGCTCCTTGCAGACTCCTTACTGGGGCTCAAGTCTGCATTTCAATGGACTTTTTTAGACCAGCTCTAACACTGAACTTCAATATTCAGGGTTCTCTACATAACTGGTTGCTACATGAACAAACTGAGATTACCTGAGTGTTTGCTGCCACACATTACCTATACATACAGCTGTGAGTTGTTGTACTACAGGCATGTGCATTTGGCTGTGCAAATGTAGACATTTTATGGGGTTCATCTAAACAAAGACAGCTCTGTTTTTCAAGAAAAGACATACAGGTTAGTACAATGCAAACCTTGATGAGAACAGGACTAACCCTTTCCTTTCACTGACTGAAATACACCTTCAGTTAATACAGGAATAATCAAATGTAAGAAGAAAACAAAACAAAACAAATAAACAAAACCAAACCATAACTAAAAAAAAAAGTGAGACTGCATAAAATTTCCTCATCTATTTCTTCCCAAGCTCTTCTCTGATAGATATCTACGTGTTGGCCACATGCCAGAATGGGCTACATTGTGAAAGACAAGCATATTCTGCATACTTTGCATTACTACCTATGGAAAACAAGTTTCCTGCCCTGACTGCTGGAGTCCAGGAAAAGTATTTTATTTTTCCTAAAAATTCATTGAAGTTAAGAAAAGTTATCCTATTTCATCGTGAGAGAAAAGTAACCTCCACAATTTTCTGTATTGGAAATTCAAAGGAAAAAAAAAAAAAAAAGAAAGACCACCACCTCCAGTTCAAGTCAATCAAAATATTTGTATTTCCTCATTTCAGTTTTGAATTTTTTTTATTTTGTTGTTGGTTTAGGTAGGAGGGATTCACAATTAAATTATTTCCTGAAAATATTCTAATAGGTAATTTTGACAAACTCAGAACTTTTCCAAAACATTCTTTGAATAAAAAATAAATCAAATCTGAAGATTTCACAAAAGTTACTCTTGTTTTGACAAACCAGATCTTGTCTGTCCCCTCTTACCTCAAGGAAGAGGCATTTTGCTGAAGAAATTCCAGCCCACATTATAAATTATGCAAGTCCGGTGATTTTGCAATACCCATCTCAGTAGACTGCATCTAGGTGGAGAATAACTAGTGACATGCAATCTTGATCTAATGAGCTTGTCTCCATAGGAAACTATACATCCAGCTACACACAAACTTCACTTCAGTCTATTAATATAATCTGAAACATTCAATTGGATAAATCAAATGAATTGACACCATTATATTTTTGCCCAAAACCTTCTTCTAAAAAACAAACGAAATTACTGGGTGAAACACATCAAATTCCATCTTCTTCTCTTCTAATCTGTCTCTGTGATTAAGGTAATGCTTGCCCACTAAGGTAAGCCTTGGGCTCTGTTGCAGAGTCACCTCTTCTGTGTTTCAACATGTATTTGAGGGGGTTTTTTTAAGCTTAAAAAAAAAAAAAGGAAGAAAATACTGATCTAGACAAAGCTACTAGGATTACTGGTTATTGACTACTGTTGATTATGGGGAAAAAAAAAAAGATACATCACAGTTTGTTAGGGTAGAATGATTCACAGTAACAGATTAATCCTTCCTCTGTATGAGAGTGTGCTAGACTTTATTACTGATGTTTTGTGCTGGGCTTACCCTGAGTAATAAGAGTTAAATTATGGTCCAACCAAGGTACAAAGAAGAGGTGGATTAGGCATGCCAGAATCAGTTCATTCTAGGGCTGCACATAGAATAAAAGATGTTTCTCAGAAAATTAATGTGTCATAAAATCATAGTTGATGGTCAGAACTAGAAAGGCTTTTTCAATAATCAAAACTACAGAAGAACTTTCAGGTGTCCTTGGTCTTTTCATTATTTTTTCCATCGTGTCCTTTTCTTTCCCCAGTCCTCTCAATCCTTCAATTCCTCTTCAGTCCCCTGCTTCTTCCTAATCTTTTGTCTAATATGTATTGTTCTCTCACCTGAATTCCTATATAAACTTTCTCTTTTTGATCGTTCCTTCCTTTTCATGCTTTCTGCAGTGAAAGTTTGTTTCCTTTAAAAAAAAACCCGAACAATTCTGGTTATTTATGAATCCTGGAGTTTCAGATCTTCTCTAAATGGTGGCTGGGCAGTACCTGAAGCAATATTGATTAGCCGGATATTATTCCAAAGACTTAGAGCTAGACATCCTTCTAGTATTAAATATTGTTTGGGAGATACTCAGAGTTGGTTTTGAGAAAAGGCAGAAAGAGTTATATGGCATGGTCAAAATTGTTAAATTACGAGAAGGGGATACCTCACTTCTTCACTCCTTACTGTAAATTGATGTCCCCAGCAAAAACTCAGATCAGGAATTCACTGAAACTAGCCAGTGATGGTTTGGTTTTGAATGTTTTCCAATTATCTGTGATAGTCTTGGAGCATCTCAATAAATGCAGTGGGCTGATGGACTGAAACTTTCCTGGGCAGAAATCTATGAAAAAGCTTTCCTGGGCAGAAATCTATGAAAAAGCTTTCCTGGGCAGAAATCAAGTCAGTCTTCAGCACCATTCAGTACAATGAAATAACATTTTTCAAAAGGGTATGTGTTCCTGGTTTTTAGGTTAAACTTTAGTGAGGGGTGTAGATCATGTTAATTAACATACTGGAGAAGAAGATCAAGGCCAGACTGGATTGGGGATATTTTATCTTTATTAGAATCAGGTGATGGAATTATAATCCTGTTCAGTGAGAGCTAAAACCACAGCTCTGAGCTAATTCTGCCTCTCTTAGTTGGCAACTGTAATGTGGCTTTTATCATGTATCTAAATCAGCTTCTGGAAAGCAGCATCTCACATGCATTCCCATCAATACAGAAACTTTAAAATTATGAGTGCCTAGAAGTCCCTAAATAAATGGCGACCCCTTAAAGGTGCTGAGGAAGACTAACATACTTAATTGCATCAGTACTGGATATTAACCTGCAATTCTTACCTGTTCTGAGCACTGCTGGGTATTTTTTCTGCATTTGAAGAAGCCCCTGTAGCACTATTACAGCAAGCTTCTGCCACTGTCTACATCTCATGTGATTTTTAGTGAACCCTGTGCTAGCTGCTGCTTCTTGTGCAGTTTTACTAAAAACGAAGATTGGAATTCTGTGCACCTTGGTGTTTATGGTGCTGTTCATTAGGACAGAACAAACACTCTCACAGAAATGGAAATCAAACACAGACCCTTCCCTTTTCCACTGTGCTTCAGGCAGACCCTTCTATATAGACTGATATCCATGACTTCTCACCTCTTTAACAACACGAGTAGGAAACTAGTCTCTATCTGTATTTGATACAAACTGTTGCAAAGATCACATAGTAGAAGAGGTTATATTTAATCCATATTTAAACCATTAAATAATGGTTCATACTCACTCTCTGTATGCCATTTCTACCGTGGATATAATGTGTACTTGTTTCACTTCATTGCGTCTTGCAAAAGCTATGAATTAAGAATCCTGAGATTGTTTGCTGCAAGTCCTACAGATTTGAGAATATGCTTTAAGCTAAAAGTACAAAATAAATGTGCAAGGTGGGCAGATTTGTTAGAAAGCAAAGCCAGCTACGTCTGTCACTTTAGCAGCAAGGTACAACATAAATGTTCCCAATGATATCACATAGTACCAGCTACCAGTTGTGCATCCCTTCTCAACACAGCATAGCTTCTCATTGGTGTAGAAAAGAAAGGATGCCTTTGCTACCCAAGCAAACATTTGCATTTTTTCTGTAGAACACAACCTGTTTATATACACCATACAGGAAAGGAAGAGTGCAGGCATGGGAAACCACTGAACAACAACTTAACCACATTTTGCCTATGAAAGTGCTTGTTTCCAGTTCATCCATTCACTTGCACAAAGCCAACAAACGCCAGCATCTCAAGGAAAGACTGAAGGTTTTTGCCAAAGGATTAGGGAGGATAACCGAGCAAGTCCGTAGGAGTGAAATATTTGCTGGCCACTTACACACACTCAGAACCATTCCACAGAGGCAAGCACATCTTCAGCTTTTATCACATGCTTCAGTGAAAACTCATCTGATTTTGTCAGTCACAGATTCTTAATCTACAAGCAAGGGGATGAATATTGCCAAATATTCTGGTCACATTCATGCTGATCTTGCTAGCTGCTGGTGAATACATAACTATATTAAGATGTCCTATATTTATGCGTATGTGCACTTAGCAAACACGCACTGTGGTGATAACAAGTGATGCCAAAATATCCTTTGTACTCCAGTCCAGCCCACAGACTTCTCTCTGTATCTGGTTCTCTGTGTGGCTACTTCTTAGTAAAAGCGGTCTGGGGAGCAGGAACTTCCTTTACTTTCGTCAAATAATTTTATAATAATATTTCAGTAATTAAGGACAGAATTCAGTTAATAGCTGTAGCAAGCATTTTAATTTATTCAATCTGCCTTTAAATGTCAGCAGTGACTGCACATTTGAAGTTCTATTGGGCAACTAGCTCCATAGTCCCCCATGGTAATTAACCTGCAATCAGGATAAGACACGTCAAGTAACCTACTAAGGTGGATCTTAATATGTGATTAGAAACATAAAGCAAAAAACTAATGCTGGCTACTAATGGCCTCTCAAGACCTCAACACTGAAATGACCTTTGAAACAAATAGGAGTTGACTAGTTCCACTACAGCTTTGCTCTTTGATATTTAGCTTTTACTAGGCAGAATATATTGGAAGGGATACTTCAGCTCAACATGAGCTTAGAAGCAGGAGCCAGACCTCAGAATTTTGCTAGGGGGATTTTGAAACCAAAAGCAGCAACAGGCAGAAAACAAGAATTTCAACTCCTTTGTCTGGAATGGGCAAAAGTGTTCCTGCCAGAAAACGAACAAACAAAAACCCCACAAAACAAACAAGCATACAAACAAACAAACCAACACCAACCAACCAACAAACACGACTGAAAAAACAGTCACAATGTTCTGCAGGTGATCTTCAGTTGCCATTTGCAGTGGAGGAGGAGACTGAAGGGAAGAAGAAGAAGAGAAGCAGTAGTTTTCATGTACTTTTTTCTGGATAATCATCAGTGTTATCCTCACTGTTAGTCCAATAATGCCTATATTATCTTCATGCCATGCAAGATGTCTAGAGCCCTTTGAAACTCTGAGAGATAAGTCACACTTGAAGGGCACTCCACTGTTATGTGTTATCTAGACATATTTAAACATTGGAACTTCTTTTTCTTTCAAGGGGAGAATAATAAAATTACTTGTTGAAAACTGACTCAAAGGGGAGAGCCACTTTTTCAATCAGTGCTACCACCTTTTGGCAACATCCACCTCTTCAGAGAATCACAGAATGTTAGGGAGTGGAAGGGACCTCCAAAGATCATCTAGTCCAATCCCCCTGCCAGAGCAGGAACACCTAGATGAGGTTACACAGGAAGGCGTCCAGGGGGGTTTTGAATGTCTCCAGAGACATTCCTCCAAATTCCTCCACAACCTCCCTGGGCAG
>VWYH01008688.1:0-23893 GCA_013399365.1 Pampusana beccarii
TCAGAGGCAGTCTTGAGGTGTGGTGCCAACTGCCTCTTCCTTTGTGACCTCATAGGCGGGCTTTCTACCACATCCTCACCTACCTCTCCTTCAAGATCCAGGGCCTCAAACAGAGGGGCACCTGGGGAAGCAAAGCAGGTAGGGAGGAGGCTTGTTTGTGATGCCAAACTGGGACTTGCTTCCAGCCCTCCTCGTCTTTTTAGTCTCCTACATCTGCCTGACAGTGACAGGGCAGGTGCTGCCTCAGGTCCCCCGCTTCTGCCCAACAGGGTGGGGGGCCCATCATCTTTTGGGGGGTATCCCCCTGTGGCCTTTCTGGCCAGAACACCAGGGAGTTACTGCACCAGTCAATCTCCTCACATTCCCTGATGGTCCTCAGTCTCTCAACCTCCTCCTTAAGTTCCACCACCACACTGAGCGGATCTTCCCCCTGCTCACACCTCACACAGGTGGAACGCTACCTCCCTCCCCCAGCAGCAGCAGCGTCTGGCACTCCCTGCAGCCGGAGACCTGAACAACCACAGTTCAGGGCAGGCCCTCCGTCTGGGTCAACACTGTTTTTGGGGCAAGCTCTCTGTCTGGAGGAGACCATGGCAAGCTGCAGTCTGGGAGACTGCCAATAGGTGAGATGGTCTACCGAGCAAGGAGGGACAACCTCTGCACCCTGCTGCATGAGCTACCACACCTGCTGCTGCAGCACCGTGTGGGTGGCACTCACAGCCTCACAGCTGGTCTCACCTCCCAGCGCCTGGTGGGATGTGTTGCTGCCCTCCCTGAGGCTTTTTCAAGGCTGGGGCAGGGTTTGATCCCCATTACCCTGGCAATGCCCACACCACCTCAGCTGCTCTCAGGAGAGCTGCCAGGTCAAGCTGCTCTCGTGTGGTTCCCTGTGAACCTCCCAAACTGGGTGACTGGTGGTTTCTGTGAGGGGTCTGGAGCACAAGTCTTACGAGGAACTGTTGAGGGAACTGGGGCTGTTTAGCCTGGAGAAAAGGAGGATTAGGGGAGAGCTTATCGCTCTCTACAACCACCTGAAAGGAGGTTGTAGCATGGAGGGTGCTGGTCTCGTCTCCCAAGTAGCAAGTGATAGGACGAAAGGAGATGGCCTTAAGTCACACCAGAGAGGGTTCAGATTTTATATTAAGAAAAAAATTTTCACAGAGGGAGTTGTGAAGCATTGGAACAGGCTGCCCTGGGAAGTGGTGGAGTCACCATCTCTGAAGGTGTTTAAAAGGCATTTAGAGAGGTTCATAGGGACATGGTTTAGTGCTAGAGTTAGGTTATGGTTGGACTCAATGATCTTGAGGGTCTCTTCCAACTGAAATGATTTTATGATTCTAAAAGCCTCATGGCAGAACATAAATGGGGCCGGCTCCCCAGTTCAATGCTTGTTTCACAATGAGAGTGACACAGAAATCCACACTTGCAGAATGATACTGTGCGATTATTTTGAGCAAATTTTGGTGTCGGAAATATGTTAGACATCAGCAAGTGTTTCTCCTGAGGGAAATTTGATACTGATACACTGAAGAAATATACATTGCAATACAAGTTTTTTTTAAGTTCTAGACTAAGCACTTAGGCAGATCTAAATTAGTTGTAGCCTCTTTTTCTGCCTGGAATCAATAATATTTCTGGGTTATTGCAGCAATGTCTATCCTTTACTATTTTGTACTACAAACTGATAGTAGAATGAATGGTAGCATTTAGAAAACCTAGACAAACATAGTAAGACACATTTACTTACGCCTGTGGGATAATCTTTAAAATTAGGCAGCATGTGACCTGGTGTTAGTCAGTTTACGAAGTAGGTTTTATTTCTGTAAACAAGTAAGAATGGCAGAATTCATATGAAAAGAGATTATGTGATAAGAAACAACTGCCTTCATAATTAATATAATTCCCTGGGCATATCAACCATCAAAATCATTAATGTGAGGTAAGTGAAGAAATGATGGTATGTCTTCTAACATATTAGTGCACTGTGGATAGCAGATGAGAAAAGCAGTTTAAGATCAGAACAATTCTGGTCTGAAGACAGATGAAAATAACAGACAACTCATGCTGTACTTATTCAAGAAAAATATCTATTATGAAGCCATGTCCCTAAATAAAGATAGCAGGATTACCCTAAAAGAGATGTCTTTATGCAGTTCCTGTATTTAAATGTACTACTTCAATGAAAACATGTTAGCAATCAGGTTCAAAAGATATTTAGTTCCAAATAGCACCAAGTAGGTACTTAAATGACTAGAAATTAAAAACAAAACCACGTACTTTCTCAAGGCTCATGACATTTTTGCCACTCTTAAGGCAAAGAACACAAAATCTCATTCATACAGCCTGAGAAATGGCAGATAGGCAACTTTAGCTTTAGAAACATAAGAGCTATTGTTGTCAGCACAAATGACAATCGCTGGACATTGCTGTATTTTAACCACAGCAATCTCTTTTATTTTTGTTGTCAACATTCCCAAAAGCATTAGTTTACAGATTTTTGAAAGACTGATGTTATCAGATTCCACTCTGCTGTACTTCTATATACAGCACTAATGTGTTCTTCAGATTTAAAATCTAATTTAGTTCTTCACGTATAAGAGCAAAACAGTTCATACAACAGCCAAACACGTTTAAAATAAAAGGTTGAGATGAGCTGTGCTAGAGTAGAAATTATTTTAGTATGTAAAAAAACTAATTTATCCAAGATGGAATCTTATTCAAGGATCACATTTATTTAGATGTAAATACTAGCTTCTAAAGTAGCCTTTAAACTAAGGCACCAAGAATAAAAGTGTCCTGACATTTTAATTTAATCATGAGCTGCTTTCCATTCCTTCTACTACTAGTTTTCCTCTACCTCTGCTTCCAAAATCTACAATTAGATCAAAACCACGGGAATTTGTGTGATGTCCTCCTGCAAATCTATTTTTGACAAGGCTGCATCCCCAGATATTGGCCTGCAGCTCACATGAGCTTCAGTATCAATTGCTTCTGTGAGGTGAAGACAGGGTTTGGAGAGAGATAAATGTATTAATAACACACTTTGAAGAGTTTTACAGAGCCATGGTAAAATTCACCTGTAACGAGCACTCCCAGATAAGTTTATTCATAAATTCTTCTGCCTGTTGTATACATGAGAATGTATTCAGGTTTCATACCACTCATTTTTAGCCATAAAAATGGTATCTGTGTTACAAAAATCCCTAATTGTTTACTTTCAGAGTAACAGTGGCATTTTCATTCATGAAAAATCCATTCAGTGCTACACAGTGCAGAGACTATGCCTTGTAAGCCAGAGATGAACTGATAGGCAGATTCCTCAGCTCAAAAGTGGATTTTAGAATAGTATTTTCTTTGTTCTAAGGAATTTTAAATATCTTTATTTACTTTGGTGGGTTAGCTAGTGAAAATGTGGCTATGGCCTGAATATCCAAGGAGCACTTTCACCGTCAATGAAGACTGGCTTCCATCAAAAATTTACGAAGTAAGTGTAGGAATATTGCTTTATTTGACACTGTGAAATTTTATATTTTTATCCAGCACTAAGTTTTATTTTTAATTCGATGTTTCTTCTTAGGATTGCATAATTACATAATAAAAATAAATTATTTTGAATATTTGGTAAATACCATCTCGAAATTAAAAAGAAGTACTCTTAAGACTGCTATAAAACATTAAGGAACCAACAGGCATAAAATAGAAAGGTTATTCAAGTGACAATTAATTGATGCTGAAATAAAAGACCAGTGCACTTCTGAAAGCACAATATCAAACCACTATTTTTCAGGATAGTATTAAAAAAGTTGGCTGTCTGATACTAGCTTTGTAAATCCGTGTGCACTTAGCACATACATACAAAGTTGCCTGATTTATAAAATGCTGAACAGAACAAAGAAACAAATCATCATTTTTAAGTGTGATACCACATTTTTTTATTTTGAAAACTACTGCTTTGGGCAGGAACGGACAAACAGGTCATTAAGGGTTAAAGTATAAAAATAACCTGATTACCAGAAGGGATAGCACTTTTAAAAATCTGAAATATACAAAGTGTTTTATGAAAAAATTATCTGTTTTTCTACTTTAAAAACTGAAACTGGTCAGAGGAATATTACTTCAGGCCAGTATGGAAAAAATATTATTTCTTAAACCACAAAGGGACAGTTTCACATAATGTCATGAACGGAACTTTAGCCTTTGTAATATGAACCTCTATCAAAGGTGGAAGAGAGACAAATATTACATGTTATCTGGACTGCCATGCCAAGAGGGTAAATTTTAAAAAGAATTTCCTGGCTCTGGAGTCCACAAGCCTACTCATTGAAAATTCCTCTTTTTTTTTTTATTGTGGTTTGACTTCTTCCCTTCTGTTCCTCCAGCCCTTTTAGAAAATTTTTAAAAAGGATATAAAACTCTGCTGAAAACCCAGCCACATGGCCAAAGGCAAATATACTGAGCACTGAGCATACTTAAAGACTTAAAGTGAAAATTATTCACCTATTAGCCATTTCTGTCCTTCATTGTACAAAAATCAATTCAATACTTGGTGTAATAATGAGGGAGTTCAAACTGCTTATCCTTAGTTTTCTAGCACTATAAAGCACCAGTGATACTATTTTAAGGAAACATACTTCAAATTTCTGAGTTACAAGTGAGGAAAATAGTATAAAGACCAATGAATATCCAGAGTTTTAAAAAATTCCTTAGGAAAAGAGAAGACATTCTTTTTCTGTGCACCACTTCTCAGCTGAGACTCTTAAAGCCCCATTCAATTCCCAACAGGCGCTTTACCTCAAAAAATGTTTCAACTTCAGTAAAGTGGGCTGGGCATAGATTTACCCATCAGCAATCCATGCATCAGACCTCATTACAACATGAGGTGTTTTGGGAGCACGATTTATTGTTTTATAATATAGTTAAAAATGACCTTTCTATATTTTACCCATAACTTGTAGGTACCATAAAGCCTGCAAGGTGATGACATTTTATTGTGCTATTTGTTAATGTTTCACCAAACCAGCTAAAATATTTTAAACACCGTGTTTCCAGCTGTGCTCTGATGTAATCAAAAAACAAATTACAAATGTTTAATACACTTTAAGTAAGTTTACTTTACGGTAACTGTGGCTTGAGCTAAACACTGCTTCATGATATCCACACTTTTTGCAGACTATGAAACAAACAGGCTTCTATTTGGCCTGCCTTTTCCACAGTAGAAGTTTATTTGTTTCTGTTTTTTGTCTTGACCCTGTCATTGCTTTTGAGATCAGAAGAGACGGATGTGCGTGTTTTGCTTTCTTGACCTTCTGAATGAGCGGATGTGCCAGAAGTCTGCAAAAAGCCAATGCCAGCACTACAATGCACAGCATTCTACACAAACAACAGGTAAAGAAAACTTTTTTTAACCATATTAGAATTTTTTAAAAATTTTAAGTAATTTAAGTGTATAGAAAACGAAAGGAAAACGAATTCATTTTTTTTCTCATTTCCTTGTTCGATTTTTATGTTCTCAGCAGGAAGTTCTGTTTGAAACAGGCTGAATACAACAGGATTGTCAAGTAAGTGCACTGTCCAGAGAACCCACTGGGACTGCAGAACACTCTTCAGACAATTAATCAAAAAAAAAAAAAAGAAAGGTCCTGTTCACATAGTGAGCTGCAAATTATGTCTCAGACACCTACAGTGCTAAGACAAGACTGTTTCAGAGAAGAAGCAGGTTTCCTAAACATGTAAGAAGCCTACAAAACAAAATTGTTTCAATCGTGTTCATGTTGCTGCAGTACGCTGATAGATTTGGCATAATTTTTCAGGCACATTCATAGTGATGAAACCAGAAGCACTAGAGAGGGGAGTAAAATGAAGACTATCAGAAACACTTGCATTTCTTTTGACATCATAAAATTCTGCTGTGATGGGCTGTTCGAGAGCACAGTGACACAGAACTGTATCCACTTTGTTTAGAATAGAGATATCCAAACAAATGTAACTGTGCAATACTGTATTTCCATACCATTTTAGAATCTATATGACACCTCTTCTAACAGGGAACAAAACAGAATAAAGAAATGATCATTAAACCCTGCTATTGAACTTTTCACAGCCAAATAGCAGTGCTCTTCAACATGCTTAATGCAGATGGGTGAGATTCAGGTGCTGTTTAGTGACTTACCAGAAGTCATCTGATAAAACTGTTCTGGTCAGAAGAATAATTCTAGACAGTTGATAACAGATATATGCTGAACCTGAAATCACGATACAAATTTCCACTAATTTCGAGGAAATTTGATTTTAATATTTATCACTTCTTTCTTAAATGATGGTTGCAAACTGAAGAACCTAAAATCACAAATGCGTCTGCACAGCACTGTACAATGGATCTCACAATAAATATTAGGACAAAGGGAATTTCTGAATATTTTTTCATTATCAATAATGTTATTAAATTTTATAAAAAAACCAAATGTCAGAACAATTTCTGTGCAGAGGTGAACAAGCTCATAGCAAAGATTAATAACACAGGTCTTCCATGTCACAATATTTCAGGAATACAATAAATTTAGACTAGGAGGACTGCAGAAACAAATGCAATAGAATAGCATAATCCCAGAAAACCTTTGGTGTACAAGTTCCATAACTTATCACAAGTGTTCATTAGACTCACTTTTGGTGCTCTTTCATTTAAGTGTTTGGCAAGAGCTGAATCACTAAGGGTGCATCACTCTTATAGCAGATGGAATCACTACTGTTCAAAACCAAAGAAGAGCAGAATGGAATTTACCCCACAGAGAAAGCTGGTGTGTTTTTGTAAAATGTGCTACTGCTTCCCTCTTTCTGTTTGCAGCTTCATGTCACTGCCAGCAACATTAATGGAATCTTCCTTGGTGGCACTTGTATCAAAAGGAACCATTCTTTTCATAAGAGCTAGAAAGAAGAGAAAAAAGCAATTAAACGCTTTCAGAGGAACACATACATTTTGCTGAATTACTATCAATGTTTATATGAAACATATATCTGATTATACAACATAATTTACACAGCAAGTAATATGGTATTAATAAATATTCAATATTCATAATGTTATGGATAGAGAAACTGACTTATTTTTCTAGAGAAACAGATTTTAATTCTGCATAATACAGGCATGGCCAATATCTTTCTTATACAGAAGAAGTGTAAACTGCATTAAAAAAATGGATAATTCCACTAAGATTTCCATTTAATTTCCCTGTATTTTTGTTTAAGACAAAACAAACTACTCAGAAAATTCCTGAAGTAATATCTTTACCAATAACATGGACTAAAGTCAACAAGCAACAGCGAACAGGTGTTCATAGGATGCCATACTGTGTATGTACCTTTGCCACAGGGTGAATATATATAATGATTATTTCTAAACACATTATATTGCATCAAAATCTAGACAATATGAATTGACAGAAGATCTTATGATAAAGTGCTGGAGGAAAAAAATCCAAATGACCAAATATCTAGAAAATATTTAACAAAAGGCAGAAATTAAGGGGAAGAAAGCAGATATCAACTTACATGACATACCCTTCTTCTAATGGCCTTCTTTATACCATAAGCATGTAAGAAAAGTCATCCTCCCTGATTGTTTGTAATAAATACCCACAGTGCCATTTTTAATAGTCCAGTAAAACTGTAGCAGTATGTAACCAAAGGTTATTTAATAGGGAGCAAGTCTTCACAGTTTGATTATGAGGAGTGAGACGTTTTCACCTTCAAAGGGAGAACTGAATCACTGTGTTTGGGATATTAGTAAAACAGTGAGTTATGATTTTTCAGCATAAAGTTTTCAGTATTGGTCCAAAACAATGCCACTTCATGCTCTTTCATCAGTACCTCCTGTGGCCAGTATTCAAAGTAAAGTGAAAAACCAAAAATGAAAATTCATTGCTAAACTAAATAAATTTGCATTTTTCAAAATGACAATGTCAAGTCTCCAATCCTGACAAGTTCTTATCCTTGAGCAGCCTTGGAAGGTTTTGTTATAGAATGGTGTCCCACAGGATTAGGATGTTACAATGTCTTCTTACTTTTAATTAACTTAGTTATTTATAAATGTCAATACAAATTGTCTTAAGAACTTATGAAAAAGTATGCATAGAGGGATAAAGACAGACATCAGCATACACTGAAGGAGTTAATTGTTACGACAATAAAATCAGCATTCAGGACAATCTGGTTTTATCTAAGCATTATATCATTCCTACTATATACCACGTTGACACAAGAGTGCTGTGGAGCACCAGAGCAAAAGGGTCACAGAAGACTGTGGTCCCAGCTACAGACGTTGGGAAAAATGGTGGCTATTGTCTTCTCTGTCAAGTCACAGCTTATGAAGCCCTGGAACATAAATTCTCAACAACAAGAGAAAGCCTGAAAGCCATGTGGCTTCTGGGAAACATCCAGATTAAAACCTTGCAGTGATGAACTGTACAAAGGGAAAGGCAGGACCCAATTCACAAAGCTAATGCAAAACTTGTGTAACTCTAGGGACTTTTCTAATATAAAATGCAAGAAAAATAAAATGGCCATGAAAACAATTTCTGGAGGTTATTCTTTAGATAACAACTAGTGATGACTTCTTAGACCAACCGTTTTGGTCTGATAATAATACAGACTGCAAACCATGTCTAATGAATGCTTCCTTGTATAAATTATTTTCTCAGTTAAACCTCTTCCTTTCTAAGAAAATTGATACAGAACTAAAAGCTCATTCCCACAGGATCTTTAAAATAGTTTGTAAAGGAAAAGCTGTTATAACTGTAAAAATTACACCAGAAACATGAAGACTAGATACAAACCCAAATGTTCATGTTAATTACTTTTCCTTTCAACTGCCTGCTGAATTGGCAACTTTTTACTAAATATATATGGAAGCAGATTGCTGTTTTCCTATTTATATTTTTATGCTTTTTACCCCTCTTTTTTTAACCAATTTTAAACTTAAATCCCAGGATCCCCAGCACAGGTAAATTAAATTCTATCAAACATGTCTGCTCTCTTCCCTGGTGCTCTCTGCAATTCATAACCGATCCACATTGGGAAGGAAGCTTCTAATACTACTTACTGACTCTATAATTTGTAATGTTTCTTGAATTTAAAAGAGATGGAGTGGGGAAACATGAAATCACAAAGGCTTGGAAACTGTTCCAAAAGGTAAATAAAAAGTTCATTCTTCTGTTTCTGAAGCAGTAAGGAGAGAAATTAGTTACAGAAAACTGGTGATGACATTTTTAGGTAGATTTATTAAAAGCTACAGGAGGTTTGGGGGTAAAAGAACTCAAATTATGCTTTGCTGTCAAAGTCTTAAATTATAATTAATTAATATCATTACTGAAATTAAAAGTTCATGGCGTTTATGAGACTAACATGACTGAAGTAGCTGATTTTATCATTTGCCACTCACTGACAATTACAAGAAAAGCTCCTTAATGTTAATACCACTGCAGAATTGTCACTGACCTCAAGAACTATAGCAACAACTTCAAAAGACACATTTGACAGGTGGAGATCAGATTCAGTGTAAAGGTAAAACATTCAGGCACTAGCCAAAGTCTGTGAAGTACTTAAAATACTTGAGTGCCATAAGGTATCACAGACATCCACGATGGGCTGCGAAAGATTATGGGACCTATGGGAAACCTCTGCCTTCCAGAATGACAGCTAGAAGCAATCTCTAGGACATCAAAAATGACATCAGGTGTCTTCAACGTGCACCTGACTTCCTCTCGCACTTACTATGCATAAAGAACATATAACAGCATTAACTCTTAGGAGAAAAGATCCATCAAAGTGAAAAATTAGGAACACCATCTTCATTCTATAAGAGTGAAATAAATACGGCAATAGGAAAAATGCTCTATGCCTACTTCTCTGTTTTAGTCTCAGAAAATCTGATTAACAGAATTTTATAGAATACAAGTAAGAAACTAAAACTCTGAAGACTTTTGTATCCAGTTCTTTTCACTTAAAAACAAACAGGAGAAGGTGAAATGCATTCACTGTTTTCTTACTTTTTTGCCTTTAGAAAAAAATATTTTTAAAAATAGCTCTTTTCATCTGGGCAAAAGAATAAAACTAACAACAGTCTCAGCACCATTCTAGGATTTGGAAAATACGAAATATGAAGATCAGCTTAATTTAAAATGTGGAAAATACCTTCCTAAAAGTTTTAAGCAAGAAAAAATAAATAGTCCCTCAGTCGTGCCTCAACATGGTTTCAAAAGCAGCTCTCCTCAAATACTGAAGACTGCAAATATTTTACATTTATCAACATTGAATCACTACTGTCTTTCATTCACCACTTGTTTAACTCCAGAAAGCCTAGTGCTGGTAAAAACCGTTGAATCAGAGAATACATATCCAGAAGTGGTTCATCAGATTGGTATTGAGGTCATCCCCGCAACTCTACTGGACCTGTTGTTCCACTCTTTCCTCCCTCACAATAGAAATATTAGAAAAGATCCCTTTCAAGGGCTCATTTAGTTTTTGTCTTTGCAAAGAATGCCTACCAAGGACTGCAACCTTAAGAGGATATAGTTTGATAAGAGCATCTTTTCATAATGAGTATGAGAGAATGATTCATATTTAACACCACTATTCAGAGTAAACTACTGAAATATAAATGACAAAATTTTAATCCTACTACCAGGCTCCTACCCTAACATTAAGTCACACTAATGCTATAACAAATGTGGGTAACTGTGATTACTTTTAAAGCTTGAAAGAAAATAATATTTAAGCAAAATAATAATGACATGACTACATACACTTCAGTGATTTTCCCAAAGCAACCTTCCTGTTCCCAACAATAATAGTTTACTGTGTCAAGAAGACCTCTGTGAAAGATAATCCATGTTTTATCCAAATAGCAATACAACCATGCTTCAGTTTCAAAACCGCAAACCACCAACATTATGTCATTCATTTGCAGGGTTGATCACTTAAAGTATTTTTAAGTCACCGGTACTTATTCCATCAAATTCAATGCTCTTTGCACTCTCCCTTATTTCCTTTATTCCATATACTAATTGGCCTTTAAAAAAAAAAAAAATCTACTTTTCTAACATCACTGTTCCTTAATTGCCTCATTTAGCCACATATTAGAAAAATATGGCAAGAAGGTAACTGATACTTGCTGTCTATCATCTACATAAAAATACTCAGCCTCCTGCTACAATTATCTACACCTCTAATATGTGAGGACCTCAAAAACAGAAACCAGATACTGAAATTGCATCTGTACCGTGTAAAACTCCAGAATTAAACTGCAGCCTACTCGTTTTCTTGGCCTCTTTTCACTTTTGTTATATATGTAATGCTTACAGATGCTTTCCTATTCCTTTCACTTTGTTTTATTTTGTCATAAAACGCTTCAAGAGCCTCTGCAGGGGCATACTCTTCGCAAAATGTCTTTGCTATGCCCAGAGGTTTAAGGAAGAATAAAAGACTAATGAATCAAATTTATCTACTTTACCACTTAATCAATAATGTGTTCCTTGAGCAAACCTGCTTCATCATTAGCTTGTTTCCTGCATCTCTATTCTTACCTATTGCACTTACCTAACAGTGGTACCTTCCCCACCACATCCCCACCTAAGTGTAACCTACTTGCAATACATGCAGTTTCTCCATACATTTTGCAACATCTTCCTCCCCTAAGTGGAACAGCAAAAGCTGCAGCTGTTTTTAACTTCTACATATAAGCTGGCCAATACACAAGGTACTGCCTAGAGAGCCAGCAGATCAAACAGAAGAGGTATTTGAGCACACAGTGCAACTTTTCTTCTGTTGTGGTAATTAATTGGGTCTGTCCTTTAAAATAACTGCTGATTTTCGTGAAATCTGTAATAACTTGTCTTTGAAAACTCAATTCTGACAGTTCTAACTGAAATTTTCTGTATAGTTTGTAAGTTATTATAGGAAAAAGACAGATGGCATGATCAAATGGATCCTATTTGTCTGACAACTGTCTAAAATTGATTAAAAGTACTAAAGTAACAAAGCCCTAGCAAGCTCCATTCAGGTTAAGCACTATAAAGATATTGTAATATTTTAGGAACATTTATGCTGCACACTTAAATTTCAGTGAGTTTTTGCAGTGGAATCAGAGTTGCTGAGGTTGGAAGAGATTGATGCAATACAACTGGTCCAACATGCCTGCAAGGTATGGGTTATTTCTTTTCTGTACCTCTACCAGGCTGAACTTTGACTTGCAAGGCTTGGACAGAGATGAGGCCAGGGAAAATGGAAAAAAAAAAAAATCTGAGTCAGGGCAAACTGTTCCCAAAGTACAGAGGAGATCGAGGCATTTACTCTTACGCTTTGTTCCCACTGTTGGTTTTTCAGTATGCTCTGCAAAAAGATAGTAATCACAAATCGCAGATTCTGAAAGAAAAATAAACCAATCACCTTTAACCTCATCAGATTAAGTCAGGACTTACTGGTGATGAACAGTAATGCACTGCAGTACACATTCTAAGATGCAAAGGCCTGAAAGCACAATGAAACCTGGAATAGGACTTTCCATTACACAGAATGCAACTTCCTGAATAGGTTCCCAGTGCACAAACTGGCTGTATTGAAAAGAAATGGAAGGTGATACCATTCTGAAGAAGAGTATTCTGACACTCATGCAAGATGTGCTTATACCAGACAAAGACCTAATAGGTCCTCTCCTACTGAGCAGTTACTAGCTGTCTCAGAGATCCCATAACTATTAATGACCCCAAGCTATGTATGCACTAGAAGACATAATGAATAGTTAAAAAAACTATTGAAGCAGAAGCAGAATTAGCGAATTCAACTTCCACTGGTACACAAGCATAAGACTAACTGGTACAAATGAAAGCTGAGGATGTCTCTTTGGCCTCTGAAGAGATATACAGCCTACACAAGTACGATTCTTCATGCAGAGATTCAGAATCCAAGTGCAACCTTCTTTTTTTTTGGCATATGTTTGGATGTCAAAGAGAATATATTGTATTTCCCAGTTAAGGAAGAAAGAAAATAAAAGGCATCTAAAGCTATCACAAAACAGAGGAGGAGTTTTAAGATGGCTCTAGCATTTTTTGTTGAAAAGTAGAATATCTCACTAAGTCAAGTAAGACAGCTTTATAAGGGGAGAATATATTACTTGTGGATTTTTCTTTCTGTGAGACAATACTTACAACCTGAATCTGAGAGCAGTGAGCTGGACAAAAAGCTGTTTTGAGTTCGCCAACTGGAAGAGGGAGCAGCCACTTCTATATCAGAAATTTCAGCATCCATTTTCACATCCTATGGCAGCCACATAAAAATAATTTTTCTCTGTTAATATCAAGAAGCTGTAAACTTTAACAAAAAACATACACTAGCAAACATACAGGTATATGCTGTGATTTCACACATGCTGGAAAATACTGATTTGAATTCTCAGAATTCTCAGTATTGCAGTTAGGTTCACATTAATTTGCTTACGAATTTCATGCCCATTTCATCACTACAAAATCTGGAAAAAACTGCTTTGCCTTGAGAAAAGCACTGGGAGCAGTGCAAGTTTTTGTCACTACAAAAAGTTGCAAAAATGCTCTATTTTCCTGTTTATATCATACCCACAGTTCAGGGAGAAGCATAGCAGCAGGACAGACATCAGTGGATGATTAATTCCTCGTCAATGAATGGTCCACATTAATTCACTGAAGTTCCACAAGTAAGTAGTAATAAAACCTAAATCAATTTTCCCTGCCACTGAGGAAAGTCAAACTTCTTTGATTTCTCATGTCAAAATATTTTTAGTTGCTTTTCCATTTTTCTGTTAAAAGTATTAAATAAAGTCTGAAGTACAATGCTACTATTTACGGTGAGATGCATACAGTATAGCTTTTTGGTGAGTAAAGTCATTTGGTCTATAAGCTCTAAAAAAAAATCATTTTCAAAAAGGTCATTTAAACAAAAATCTCCGTAAATCTGTATTAGCACTGCTGCAAGTAGTCCCCAGTGGCAATACCTTCCAAAATAAGATAAGAAGCTTGGCTTGGTATCCAAATTACTCAGTTTCTTGAAATGAGAAGAGATAATGCACAAATGTACCAGTTCATAAAAATACTCAGTTTTGCTACTGAACTCTTATCATAAAAGAGCCTCAGGGAATTTTGTTAAAACATCTTGTGATTTATAATTCATGCTGATACTAAGATTTGAAAACTAAAAGAAAACAAAATAAAATTCAATATTAATTTAGAGACAGAATGAGCTTTTGTCCCGTCACTGAAGAAGGATTTACTCCTATTAAGATTAATGGGAATTATACATATTAATCCCCTTATGTGCTGATGAGAGGCTTAATACCTCAAGGGTACACAGCACAATAACAACTTTTAAAGAATAAAAAAAGGTTTTGTCTTTTCATTCTGTTTCCAGAAATTTTATCTTAGAAGAGATCTTTCAAACAAGTAAGGTGCTTCTACCAGCATCTACAAAACACAATGGCTTTCTCTTCATAGAAATTTTAACTTACATAAAATACCTTTTCTCATGTATGCTGTGCTTGACTAGGTGGTCAGTTGTTTGTGACAGGGAAACCATCCTAAAATATTTGCATTTACCCATCACGTTTGCCTTTTGTTTTCTAACTTTCTCCTTTGTTTTTGCTTCAGTTTGTATTCACTATTATTTATTTTATTTTTATACATAATATTTACATTTTTTCCCTAATTTCTTCTTTATCTACTATTACTTAGCCCTTTCTTAACAGAAAAATCACTGTTATGTGCTTGATGGTATTCTGCCAGCTGCTGGCCTCCTTTATTTCTGGAAATCTTACATTTTAGCACATACAAATAGCAATTTTCATTTTTCTGGGCTTCTAAGCAACACATATTTTACAGTCATCTGTAAAATGACAAGACTACAGAGTAGTGAAAATATTGAGTAGGGACAAATGAAATAATAAGAAAGGAAGAAAAATAACTGCTTTTAGAGAAACATTTGACTTTTGTTTCATTTTTGCTTCTTAAAATGAAAAGAGACTAGGGCACAGGATTAGATAACGCCTGTCTGAGATTAATGTTGGCAAGCAAGCTGAAAGTATAGTACAAGAAAGGCTAGAAAGCAGATCATAACGGAGGAGAAAGATTAATTACACAAGTAGTTTTATCTCAAATTGTCAATGTAAAAATTATACAAGAACTCCCTTTTTTTAAAACATCAATTTTCTTATCATCTACCAAATACCTGTCTACTTCGTATAGCAGAAATATTACATTGTGTTCAGAGCATGAGACAAAACTATTAGAAAGAATGAACTTTGATATCATCAAGCCTACACTCTTCACTCTTCCGACCAATCAATTTTAGACACTTCCAATTGAGAAATAGTAAAATAAAAACAAAACAAAACAAAGCATTTGAGTTAGTTCCAAGGCAGGGTAAGAAAAGCAAGCATTAAAAAGGGTTTTTTTAGACTAAGCTAGCCTGATCACTGAAATCAGATTAGCAACTGCCTGTTACTTGGTTTTGAACATTTTGTTCTATTCGTAACAGCTGTGACAGCAGAGAGTACAGTATGTCATGCAAAAACCCAATTAGGCCTGACTAAATGGAAGCCATTAAATGTTCCCTGTTGTCTACAAAAGAGGAAAACAGAGCTAGAATCAGCTTTATACTGGATTCTGGATAGAGAGTTCAAATCATGCAAGCTCAGGAAGCTCAGTCAGCTGAGTACAATATTATATTCTACTGTCAGGTGATTGCATTTCACTTAGCTTTTCAATGTTTTCCAAATTTCAATGGCTACTGAATGAGTAACTCTTGTGTGAAGGCAACAGAAATTTAAGAAATTGAAGATTATCATTATCAACAGACTGAAAGTGAATCTGACCTGTTTCTTCCTATCAATTCTTTCTTACAGAAGAGCAATATGGCTTTTTCAAGGAGCTTAATACCTTCTTCTTCCAATAGCAACTTACTAAGATAAAACAATCTGTATTTATTTTACTTTTTCCATTTTTTAAAAGACTTACTGGTAAGTATGTCCTCATTTTACAGAAGGAAGACTGCTATGGAGGAGGTGGGGAACACAAACAGCTTGAAGTATTTTGATATATAGTGTGTGATCCTAGATTTTGAGCTTGACTGCTTAGACACACTGGTAAGATTCATTGCAAGTGAATCTTGATTTGATTGTGCTAAGCACCAGAAATACTAGCATGGCTCTTCAGTTCTGATCGCTTATTTCAGCAGCATCCGTAAGAAATTGTGGTTCTGCCAAAGGAAGCTGCTACCACTCTGTCACACAGTGAGAAGTGATATGACAATGAACAAGGCAATATGAAGAGAAAGAAAGTGTGTTAACAGCTGGAAAGGCAAACTCATTACAGGCAAATGTTTCTAAACAACAGCCCTGGATTTGTATTGCAGGGAGTCAGGAAATCACGCTTAGCCCTGAGAGACATTTAGCAAATCACTTCCCCTCTGTGTGCCTGGATCTCGTTTATGTATGAAGTGGCCACCATACAGTATCTTCTGTAAAGACGCAAAGATCAACTACTGAAAAATCACTATACATGATCTGCAAATTAATCATCCTTCAATGGAGGAAACAGGTTTCTATACTTATGTTTTCCATGAAAGGACAGGGGAAAATTGAACAAATCAGTCAAAAAAATGCTGCAGACAGCAATTTGACAAAGCAGGTAAACACTTGAGAATAGCGAGACACAGTAAGACACTTTTCTGCAACATTTTAAACATTTTTTTGAAAATATCCATGGCATTTTACAAAGAAGACAACATTTCTGTCATCAAATTTTCCATCTGCCATGGCAGCTACATAAAACAGAAACATTCTTGTGTGATTCTAGTCTCTGTTTGTACTGAGAGTTAATATACATCAAATAAGCTTACATTGCTGCTTGAAAGTAACAGTGAAACAGAAGTGGAATACACACACACCTTGAATTTTTGGACTCTCTGTTTTGAATCTTCCAGTTGTTGCTGTAGAGAACTCACTATTTCTTTATACTTTGTATACCTTTCCTCAATCATCTCCCTTCGGCAATGGGACTCCTAGAAATGCATTGAAAGGTCTAAATGATTTTGAAATGCGAAAAGCTGGTAATAAATGTTGGCTGGATACTATAAACACATGTATCACCAAGGATTTTCAATACAGTAGGAGTGAATTAACTACTAACTGTCAGAGGTTGAAGTGCAGGGGCCACATGAAAGCATAACATTCTGTACAGAAAAGTAACATTAAGGTGAAAATAGGTTAAAATGTGAACAGCCTCATTCTTAATTGGTGAATGACTTCTTGTACAACTACCACACAACTTTTGAGGTGTTATCAAAGATTTACTTTTTCTTTCCTTCTCTCTTCCTATGAAAACATTGAGGGAAGGACTAGCAGTGGAAAGCAATGGATGGCCTTGAAATACTTCATTCATGCATACCACTAAAAATATGCTATTGTACAAAAAAAAAAGCAGTGTATTATTTTCAAATAGAAGAATTAACGAAACTCCAAACTGACATCATCCTCACAGGTAACGTATAAAGATTAGCTCTCTTGAATAATACATGGAAAAATTATAAATTAATATTAAACAATATACAGTTGTTGGCAGAGACTCATCTTAAGAAAACAGTCTTTAAAAAACTTAACTTCATCAGGGAGAAGGACAGAGCTCAAATTAAACCAAATTGTTTGGGTTCCAATCTCAGGAATGCTGGCTAAGTGATAACTACAGCAAACCAGAAAAATTACAATGTCATTTTGTAGTAACGTTAAGCAAGAGAGTGCAAGCGTGAAGGAGACTGTAGAATTCCCACAATCGAGCTTCTGCTTTGCCTAGCTAAGAACAGAACTTTTTCTTTAGTGCTCTGGAACCACTGGAAACAGAAGGCAAATGTCTACCTCTGTGAAAGCAAAAAGCTCTTCTGGGAATATCTGGAATGTGAAATTAAGACTACACATCTCAACAATATTTTCCTAAAAACCCTCAAACATTTCAAGCAGCATTTGTGTTCCTACCTCTGTTGATGATAGCAATAAAATTGTGTACAATTTTTGACCTTGTGCAAGAACACTTAGAATAAACAATGTTCCAAACAAGCATTTTTTATTACTATCTCAGTATGAGTAATTCTACATAGCAAACAAAATGCACAACATTATGCATTTGTTGATCTGTGATTTAATACCAATTTACCACTTAAGATCTAATTTGAGGCTTATCACTCTTGACAGCACTCCATCACTACTGTCAATATGTCCCACTACGTCCAAACAAGCATATCTTTATTTTACAGTGATATTGGGAAAATAAGTGGCAATTATGTGCATTATGTTAAAACAACAACAATCTGTAAAGGTCACCTATTTTCACTCATTACTTTAAATATTGAAATAACTGCATAATTTATTTCATTACAAAATTTTCATTTTTAACAAGCAATATCAGAATTTGCCACTCAATACAAATATTCTGAAGCAGTAAATAGGTCTTGATCTATTATGCCCAGTTGTCAATGTTTGCTTACATTATGGAGCACCTCAGCAGTGCTACTTATTACGGATAAATTAATAACCTGAAAAAATCTGTATAAACATGAAAAAAAATCTCAGTATATTTTTCTCTACATAATAGGTACATACATTATTTTTAAAATCTTATTAACCAATTTATCCATACATTAATTAACCAAAATATTTTAGAACTACTGAAAGAGTCAAATGAATTCTTTCTCACTCCAATATCCTTAAAATCTTCTAAGAGGCTCAGTTTCTCAGGAACAGACTCCAGATGGTCTAAAGCTACTCGAGTACTCTAAAGAACAGAAGATAAAACATAAAAATTTATCAATTATTTCAGCCATCTCAAACATTAAAAATCTATTACATATATGGAAACAAGTTTATAGGTATATATGTGTCTGTAAATTAAACAGGTCAACACTAAACAGGCTGTTAAGGAAAAAGGACAAAATAAAGCCAGAGCACAGTTTCCTTAACTTGAATCTCCATGAATAGTTGCCAGTTTATTGAGCAGAACAATACTTATTTACAACTTCGGAGTTTATGTATCCTTCAGAATGAAATTTTCTTTTATTGCACTTCAGGGAGTAAAGTACATTTAACAAAAGTATAAATCTATACTCACAATGTTTACATCTTTGCAGTTAAACTCAAAACAGAAATCTTTTTTTTTTTTTTTTCTCTCCAAGTACAAATACATGCAGTTAGCACTTAGCTAAATATAGAACAATCAAATTTTGTATTTTTGGTTTAGACATACAGTACGTATTGCTGAAAGATGAATTACCACTCTAGAGAGAGTTAGAATTGGACTCAACAACAAGATTTCACCTCCACACCAGGGAGGAAAAAAAAATCCAGTTTATAGCATGATGGAAAGAACTGAAGAAAATTAGTATCATGTTTTGGGGTTTGTGCACAGGTGAAGCTAACTTGCTGAAGAGCAAGCAGAAACATTACCATTTGTACTTTCTGAACAACAGTTGGTATTTCCTCCACAATTCTATAAATCACACTTCTTCGGATAAGGTTCCAGCAATGTGGTCTGCAACCTATCAGTAATGGGCTCCATTAGCCATACTACTGCCTTGGCAGCCAATAAAATTCATCAATCCTGAAGTCAAATATCATTACGCTGTAAAGTCTATGCAAAGTGAATTAACTTGCCCTTAACTACAAAAGCTCTGTCACTAGTCTTAGAAACTCTCAATCTGACCAACATGAAAGACACCCCATTTAGATCCCAGACTTAAAACCTGAAGAGACTAAAACCTTCAGTCACACCAGGATAAGAAAAATCAGTGGGAACCTCTCAGTACAAGCGCAGTCTACTCCAAAAAGCTGTGTTTCATATCACTAACACTCCCTGACAACCTTCAAAAGCAACCCAATGAGTCAAAACTGTAATAGCATTCTATGCTGGGTAAATAAACCACAAAACATCAGTAGTATTAGCACATAACAAAAATATCCAACCAATGCTTAATTCTGAGGGACCTGTCTACAGGCTTGTTACCAAAAAAGAGTGTATATAGGTAAGTCAATCCTCTAGAGAAGAACTTGTTTCTTTAAGAACGTAGCTCATAAGTATAGTTCTTTAGTTAAAAATCAATCACATTAAAAAATTACTAAAAAACTGAAAAAGGAGGAATAGCAATGAACACTCATGTGAGGAGCAGGCAGCTTAGGTAACAATATTGTTTTATTAATATTCTGTTAATAATCTTAATCACATTACAAATAGAATGGATGTTATATATTGTATATCAATGTAATAGGCATATTAATAATTCAGTAGCATTATATACAATATGTATTGTATATACAGAGAGGAACATAGGAATATTCTGTATTTACGTATTATACATTAATAGCAGTACTATTTAAATTACTATTTATACTGCTACCATGACTGTCTAGCGACCACAAATCTTTTTTCCTACATGCTGCTATTAATTATATAGACACGAAGTTACCTGTACAATGAACTAAACAAGCCATTGCTCCTATAATTTATAAGCAATATTGCAAATTACAATAACATAATACATGAGAAGCCATCATGTTTTGCTTTGAACCAACCACTTGCTAGTTTAACTGCACGCTCTCTCATTCTTACACCATAGGGGAGAGTCTACAACCACCCTCTATTCATCTTCTCTCTGCAGCTTCTCATTTTACAGACCTCTTCCAATCTTTCCCAATCATTTCTTTTTCAGGCTGAAGGGTGTACTTGGTTCTTCCTCATATGGAAGAATTTTCATGCCTTTGATTGTTATTATGTCTTGTGTAGCCTCTCTAGTTCTGTGTTTAAGATCGAGAGGGGGATTGAGGAGTGGAGAACCAGGACTGAACAGAGTAACCTCAGTGCAGACACACCATCAATTTAGAAGCAACGATGTCCTATTGTCTGCTTTTTTCCTAACAGTTCCAAACATACAGTTTTTAATACTGTAAGAAATATGCTTTCCATAACAAATGAAAGTCAAGTTTCATAAAACATTTGCATCTCACAGGACTGAACTTGTGACCAATATTCAGTCCAAATAAACTAAATAAGGTAGTGGGCACAAGACTCTTTTTTTCTGTAATTATATGTATGCAAAAATATTATGTATTTAAGAGTATTTCTTCAATTTTCTGTAATTAGGAAAAAAATGTACTGGTGGTTAATATGCTGATGATACTAGGGTCTATTTCTATAAAAGCACCACCTGGTTAAATCAGTTTTGCAGATATTTGTGTTCTTTTTACTTCTGAGACTAATGAGGTTCAAACAGTATCTCCCACCTTCGAGGAATAAACTTTTACCCTTAGATCGTATGCTTCAATAAAAACAGTCTCTTCTACCCCACCACTGCATTCTGCAGGAGGATGCAAGATGAAGTAGGAGAAAAATATTTGGGAATTCCCAAATCTGGCCCTTTTTTCAGGATAGTTTCTACTCTTCACACAGCACAGAAGAGAACAAGAATACATTCTAGTCAAAGGTGCTAGGACAATAACAACTCCATTATCACAGGTAAGAGGAAAGAATTTTACAAGAGGTTGGATGAATTGCAGCTTCAAGAACCATAGAAAGAGTAGGAAGCCTACAAAACAGGATAAAAGGATTGACCAGCACAGAATGATATTTTAGATTTCAAGAAGTACAGGAAGAACTCTTGAAAGTGCAACAGAGTAAAACAAAGATTCTTCAGTCATTTAGTGAGAATAAGAAAATATAAATGAGACAGGGATAACAAGGTAGATATAATTTAGGTATGAACCCAAAATGAGTACTTTGCTTTTCATTTATACTAAGACATTAATTTTGTTATATATCAAAAGATGTACAGGAATTATACAAGACCAAATATATGAAGTTACGCCTGAAATACGGGTAAACTACTTCCTGAAATGGGCAGCACTGAGGACACCCAGGTAAAAAAAAGTCCTTAATTGTGATGTCGACAGCTGACCATGGCAAATGCTGGAAAAAGCCTGGAAAGAAGGAAGGTGAATACTTGTGCTGACTTCCACTGAATAAATTAGGGCAAATCAGTTTTGCAAAACTCAAAGGCAGAATTAATAAAGGTTATTTCTTCTAACAAGGAAACAGTAACTTCTTCTTTCTTACCTGCTGCATGAGAAAGGAAGGTAAGTAGATTTCACACTTAGCTAGTAATGTTTGGACCAAATCTAAAATGTATTATATTATCTTCATAAGACATCTTGTATTGTACTGCATAACTTAATTTGCAATCTTTTTTTTTTTTTTTAATTACTTGCAAAATTCACCAAAGAAGATTTTACAAGGAGAAAGAAAAAATACTTCTCCTGTAATATATCTGGTTCTTTACCAGAAAAGAATTACAGAACTTGCATTTATATATTCAAATTAATATGTAAAATGGATTCTTCATATTTTCAGGATGCAATCAGGCAGGCGGTCTACATAGTGCATTTTGAATGTTTTTCACAGATTACAGTGTAGCAATGTTTTTATAGCTATAAAACACATTTTTTTTCAAATGCTACTATACATCTCTACTTGAAAGCAAAATTGCCTAGAAGTATCTATCAATCTCTAATATTTCCCTCTTATAAGAATCAAGTATTTCACTTTTACTACAGTAAAGCAGCCTTCATTCATATTTCATGCTTCATTTACAGTGCCCTTATATTCAACAAAGCATTAATTTTCCACTCCATTAATTTATGATGAGATGTAATGTTTGCTGCTTCTTCCCAGAGTAGCCTCTGTTACTGGTCTGCATGTGTGTTTTTAAGTCTGGGAAATATATGAGAGATAGCAGACCCTAAGCAATCCAGAGTTAACTGTATGTGAAACAAAATACTGAATCCTAATGTTCAGCAGTCATCGTAGTGTCACACAGGTCTAAGGAAACATGCCCACAACGTTTTCTACTTTGAACACCAAAAACTTCCCTATGCTTTGAGAAATAAAATCCTTCCTCACAGGAAATAACCCCAAAATTCGAATATGCCCCAATCTCTCTTCTTGGTCCAGCACCAAATAAAATCATAAATATTTTAAGTTTATGGTATATATTACCTGACACATTTTGCTAAAATATTTTAGTTATGAACTGCAGAAAAATATACCTTTGAGATGTCACACAGAGTTGAAATAAAGTTACCTGGGTCAGAGGACACATTTCATGTAGTGGTTCCTCAGCATGCTATAAATATATTCAAGTCAGTGCATTTTTTTTTCCAACTACAAAAACTTTTGCTTTTTCCCCCCTATTTTAGCAAATAAGACCTGTGATCTGCAAAAAAGGAACTCAGGCCCTCAGTGTAAGCCCATACCTTAAGCCATCTCATTTTTCAATTTTTTCTCTAAATTGCAATGCCGAGACCTCATTTCAACATTATCTGTAAATGGGGTTAAGGAAGTAGCTCATGATCTGTTCTCCCAAAGTGTCTCCTAAATATATCCCCTCTACTTCACATTGTTTTTCTGGAAACAAACAAACAACCAAAAAATGCCTCAGCTAGTCCTCATTAGTTACATTATGAAATGTAATCTTAAAAGCAGAAGACGAGCCTTTAAGTTATATGCATACTCAGTCCTTGTTTTTTTTGTTTCATCAGTAACCATGTTGATAAAGGATGATAGAGGCTACTTGGATTTCTGAAAGTTGGGGCTTTTTTTAGATTCCTAAAATTTAAACCTAACTTCACACACAAAATTATGGGCTCCAAGCTAACAGTTACTGCTCAGGAAGTAGACCATGGGGTAATAACACATATTTCCAAGAACTTGCTAACTCAGTGCTCACTATCAATCAGAAAAGCAAAATCAGTACTGAATATAATCAGGAAAGGAGAGAAAAAAAAAAA
>VWYH01008688.1:24414-80422 GCA_013399365.1 Pampusana beccarii
ACAACACCCTCAGACACATGGTGTGAACTGTGGAGTTGTCATATGCAGGGACAGGAGTTGGACTCGATGATCCCTGTGGATCCCTTCCAACTCAGGACATCCTATGATCCTCTGATAATTATTCCCAAGTATGAATCTACAGTGTGCTTGCCTCTTGACTACTGAGTGCAGCTGCAGACCTCTATTTCAGAACCGAAATAGGGAAAGGTCAGAGAAGACCTTTCAACAAGAATGCCCAAAGCCATGGAGAGCTGTTTCCCTGTGAGAAAAGATTAAATACAATGCCTCAAAAAACTAGGACTCTTCAGCCAGAAAGACAGATGCCTGAGGGGAGAAATGACCAATTTGCATAAAATCAGAAGTCACATAAAGATAGAAAAGTTTATATGAGTTTAAGCAGAAAACTGGGCAAGTTCATGAATAAGAAAGACCATGGAAGGGTTCCAAATTCATAGAAACTACATCTGGGTCTGGAAATCTCTGAGCTTTGAATGGCTGGAATCAGAATGAATGAGTGGGAAACAAAAGATACGTCAGTTCTGTTCGTACACTCTTCCCTAAGCATTTTATTTTGGCCGTTGTTGCAATGTTTATAGCTGGGCTAGAATGACCTTTGGTCTTAACCAGAACAGTTTCTTTTATAGTCTAAAATTCTCAGAGTCTTCTGAGCAGTTGGTGAAGTGATTTGAATAGGATAACTCACATGCTAACATTTTCAGTCACAGAAATGTGTGCTTTTTTCATAAAAAGAATGAAAAGAATGGTAGTGATGTGCAAATAAAAACAGGAAAAGAAAAAAGCCAAGTTTGTTAGGGGTAATTCAATAAAGAAGGAGGCAAGAAAAGAATACCTTGAAGAATGAGAGGGGAGGGTGATTGAAGAGCTTTTAGTATGCCCACAGAACTGGTCTGGTAATTTAATGAAATGCACAGCAACCTCCTAAACACGGATCAAATGCCATATTTGTATCATTAATGACTACACTCTATTCTATTAAAAGAGATTGATTTAGCTGCACAGATAAAATGCAATGAAGGATGTTAGAAGCACCTGACACAGAGGGCAATTAAGTACTGTTAACTTTTTTCCCAGAAATCAGAAAGCTGTGTGCCATAATGCATACAAATAATCCTAAAGAGAGAAATCACATCTGTCTGCTCATTGTTTAAAAGGGAATAGAAGGTCCTGATACAGTGTACTGATGGTACTGATAAGAGGAAAAAACACCAATTGTACTAATTGAAGCAGTATTAATGGCATTTTACTTAAAAACAATCTCTTCAATGGAGTGCTATTAATCTTGCTGTTTTTAAAATAAAGATTATTTACTTTGAAAAGGGGCGTTCTATGTTTTCACAGAGAATGATAAAACAAATTACTCATTTTCCATGACTTCATACAAACACTTTGATGTTTAAACTGCATGTGAACAGTTAATCCTCTTATATTGATGTATTCTTGGTGATAGACAGTTTCATGCTGTCTCAAGCGACAGATCTAAATCAAAATCAGATACACATTTTATTTTCAGTCTCAAAGCTGCAATGCTAAATGCAAATAAATCGAAGCAGATCTGTACACAGTCCTCCTAAAGTTTGCCGTTATAGTTGATATATTGAAAACACAAACATAAACCAGAAGCCAAACTCCATTGACTTTCAGGTACAGTGCTCCTTTCTTTTCTAGGGTAGGTAAAAACAAATGGCTACGTGTATTGCACAGTTATTTTTGAAAATTAGAGCTGACTTAAGTACCAGTTAGCTAATCCCCAAAGAATACTCATAAAAAAATTAAATGCAACTGTAATTTTAACTGACTGCAATGGATGTGAGCAGGCAGTTACTCACAATTCAGATGAAAGATGTAATGTTAAAGGTGACCTACAATGACTTATTTTTTAAATGGCCTTAGCATGTTGAATACTGAAACAGCAAGAATATGATGCACTCAGCACATACAAAGGTATCCTTTGCTTTCTCTGTTAACATCTGTAAAACTATGCATTGTCAGCTTCTATCTCCAGCACTAGACTGATCCATCATACACTTTGTTTAATCAGGGTGTGGCTACACTTAAAAGGCTTGAGGTTCTCTGTTGACTTTCATATGCCAGGCAAACTCCACGATACCTGTGACATCCTGTGACGCAGTACACCATATGCATAGAGGGAACTTTAAGATAAAACAAAAAATGTATTTTGTTATCTTGATATTCCAAGTATACCATTACTCCAATTATACCACTGTTTGATTATTTCAGCACATCAAGAAATCAATTTACCTTTACAAAGATTGGCAACACATAAATGTATCAAGTTACACAACATGCAAATTCAGTTGATTTTTTTCTATACTACATTGTTTCATCAACATTTAACTAGTAAGATTTTTTTTCAACAAAAAGTATACTTATACTAATGAAAAACAAAAGACCTTTGTTAACAAAGCATTGCAAATGTCAAACTATCTGAACTTTTGATTTAGACTCCAGATGTTTTTGCATGGAGTGGGTGGACCACATTTTAATTAAGAAGGCTCCATGGATGCTTCCTTTCCTGTTTGCAAAGACATGGACCATTTCTTTTCTCATCCACGAGCATACAACATCACTGTGGTAACTCCAGGAACTTTTTATATGGAAAAATATTAGGAAAGTATTTCATGAATTTTTGGTTGTTTGATGCATGCCAACAGCTGGAAATGTGGAGGAGGCAGTGCAGTTCTTTGGCAAGCCGGTTCTCTGTGAATCATCAACTAGTGCTCCAAGTACTACTGGGGATCCACAGGACTAATTTTTGAGAATCTATTCTTTATCATCTAAGATTTTCATAGAAGACATTCAGATACTGGAAATTAAAAGAAATATAACACAAGAGGCAAAGTGTGTAAAGTAAAGCAATGTTAGTGGGCACACACTCATGAATGTCATCTTCAACTTTCTGGAGCTTTGTAGGCTAAAAATCTTTATATTGAATTTATGATAATGTTTTGTATGCTAACAGCATTTCACCAAGCCTTCCAGAAAACAATACAAAACTTTAAGTAGCACAGCCTTCATGGGAAAGAAGAAATTTCATTCAGTGTTACAGCTGAAAAAAAGTTTAAATACAAAGAGACGTGATTTAACCAAGGATACACAGCAAATCAGTGTCAGAGTAAGAAAAAGAATTAGGAATTTGGCATATTGATTTCCCCATTTTAATCAAAAGATGCACAACAAGAAGAAAAAAGAAAAATCTATGGCAGCATCAATATGTCTGTGTTCCTAAGGTTATAACTTGATCAAATGTTAAACATTTTAATCTAAAGTGAGGGATCTAGCAGCATATTAGAAACATTTTAGTTAATAGTCCAAGGTCAAACAAAACTTACCTTGTTTTGTGACATACAAACCAAACAAAAATGCATGCTATGCCTATCTATGTCTCACTTATCAAGTTATAAGCATCGTATATTCTGTGAAAGAACTCATAGATACACATTCTACAGATGAAAGGCCAACATTTCTAAAGTGTATCCTATGGATGAAGCACATCGGATCTCTCTTTAAAATTACATTTACATACATACATAATATGTTCCAAAAATGGAAGTGAAGGCCACTGTATTTTAATATTCCTAGTTAAACTAAGAACTTAAGATTAAAAAAAATAGATTTATCCTGAGATTTTTACTTTCTCTAACAGAAAAGAGATTTTGGTTTATTAAAATCTGGCAAAAACATTCAATATGTGGAAGACATCTTCACCATATTGAAAGGAGCTTTCTAGTTAGAGAATGTAAGGGTTGCATGAGGAGGACTGTTGCCAGCAGGTAAAGGGCAGTGATCATTCTGCTCTAGTCAGCCCTGGTGAGACACACCTGTAGTGCTGGGTACAGTTCTGGGTTCCCCAGTACAAAAAAGACAAGAGTACAAAAGACCAACATTCTTTACAGGACTGGAGTATCTCTCCCATGAGAAAAGGCTGAGAGAGCTGGACTGTTTAGCTTGGAGAATAAAAAGCTCAGGAAGATCTCATCAATGGGTACAAATACCTGAAGGGAGGGGGTAAAGAAGAGGGAGCCAGGCTCCTTTCAGTGGTGCCCAGTGCCAGGACAGAGGCAACAGGCACCAACTGAAACACAGGAGGTTCTGTCTGAACATAAGAAACACTTTTTAAGTGTGAGGGTGGCTGGCACAGGTTGCCCAGGGAGGCTGTGGGGTCTCCATCCTTGTAAATACTCAAACGCTACATGGGTACAGTCCTGGGGAACTGTTTCTGGGTGACCCTGCTTGAGCAAGGGGGTTGGACCCGATGACAGAAGTTACTTGGTGGGAGTGAGCAGAGGAAGGACTTGGGGAACTTCGGGAAAGTTCTCCACCCCTAGCAAAGGGACGTGATACACTGGCTCAGCCATGAAAGGAAAGGAAAAGGCGAAGCAGGACAGAGGATCTCAGGCTGTTGCTCCTCTCCCAGTCATTTTAATAGGATCAAAGAACAGCTGGGAGGACCAGAAGGCCTTTGATGTAATGGTAGTTTTTGCCAGACACAACAGAAGCAAACTAAGGGGAGAAGGAAGTATTAACACTTAGATTCAAGGCTTCCTAAACATTCATACTTATAAAGCATGACAATCATGAAATGGTCACAAATGCTAATAGCCAGATTTGCTTATTGATGGAAGGCATACTGAGAAACAGAACCCTGAAACGGATAGCGTCAGACAGTTACACAATCTCTCTGTGAAATGCATTGGGCATTGTCAGCCTTCCAATTCTTCTTTTAAAATGGGTGATAAATCAGAAAAACTGACGCAAATTTGAGCCTGCTACTACAGTAGAAGAATCTAATAGCTTTTATATTGCTGAGTGTGCGTGGACAGAAATTTGTTTTACCGCTATGCAAGAACGTTACTGTCATGAACATAAAATATGAGTTACAACAAAATACATAAGTGTTCATACTGAAAAGGAAATTCATATTAAGTAACAATTTTACAGAATACTTACAGCATTACTGGAGTTAACCTAGATTTACGACATTGTAACAAAAAGCTGAATCATGTCCAGAAAAGTCTGATTCAAGTATTCTAAGCAAGTGGTAACCTCACTGCTGGGTCCTCTACTGAAAGCAACAAGCTGTCTTATTGATCAAAGGATATAGAATGCATATGTTCACTGGAATCGCTTCAGGCCATGGTTGATTTCAAATTAAATTTCCCAGTCTTCTAAGTCAGACTAGTAGTACTAAGGCAGAGAAATCTGACTTGCAGCTTATGCTCCCAAAGAACATGATGTAGTTTACAGAAACCCACTGAAGTCACAAAGATGGCACAGTAGGAGCAGGTACCTACAAAATACACCCTGACCTCTTTATGAGAATTAGGTACACTTCCCATTGTAGCTACATCTGAGAATACAATACTGACTCTCATACACCTCTTGTCTATAAACAAGAGAGAGACAAATCCTGTATGTAAGAACCAAGCTACACTCAAGAATAAACTAAAACACCTTAAAAATAAATCATATCCACTCTAGTAGAACATCAGACTACATAACTGATTACTAAAGTATTCAGGAAAATTACTTGTTAGCAGCTATGTAATAATTAAATTCACATTATTAAATAGTACTAAACAAACAACAAAAAAATCAAACAAAATCTCTATGTACTCAAAACTTCTGTTTTGCCTGTACTTGTTATTTCCCTGGCACTTCTCATGAGTTGAAGGATTATTCTGCAATACACCCTGGTTCTTCAGCTCCTTTTCTATCTGCTACTGAGTCAAAGTACCCCTGTTCTTCCTTCTAACCTTCCAGCTTCTGCTCCTGCCCTCTGTACCCTGCTGGAGCAAGAAGCGGTGTACCTACCTATTGAATCATACTGTAGGACTGGTCTGATTGAAGAAAAAGAGCCAAAAAATCCAAAAGCTTCTTGTGATAGGTACTGTTTGTTCTCAGGTTCCTTAAGAGAGTGACCAGATCAGGTGTCATGCCCTAGTAATATAGCACTTTCCTTGGGAACCACATTAGTTGGATAAGGAAAAAGAAGATTCAAGAAACTGTTGGGTCAAGCAGACAGGGTGAGTAATGGGTAGGAGATGGAGCTTCCAGCTCAAGCAGACTGCTGAGAGGAGAGGAGCTACAACTCACAAATTCACCATGTTTGGTTAAGGTAGGTCTGGAAGGTTTATTCACCCAGAGCTCTGAAAAGAACCTGCTTGGCTCCTGTCACATTTCTTTCACAATTATTACTTCTCTTAAGTCACCAAGTCCATCACATGGTTACTACAACAATTTTACTGGCAAGTGCAGGAGGCAGAAATGAGTAGACTGTAGACAAAGGGTAAGGGCTTCTCTGTCTTAGCTCATCCTGACACATTCGTAAGTATACCACTGTGTGTATTTTCCTTTTAAGATCACTGGCGAGGAGGAGAGAGGGAGAGAGAGAGAATGCTATCATCCTCAGAACTGAAAGAGAGATACAAAGGTCAAAACCACTTATTATTTTAAAGTATTCACACAATCAGCTATCCAACATCTGACTTAAGTATACCTAGTGATGTACTTAGCTGGAACTCCCACCAAATTTGCCTATTAGTAAAACTTTGGATTTCTAAAAATCAGGCCTGAAAAGTCACAAAGTCAGATATCCAGAAAATGAGGAACACAAAGTAATTAACAGTCTGAAAAATCTGGTTTAAGTGATTTGCCCAACATCATAGAGGAACTTCATAGCAAAATTAAATCAAGTGCCTTCGGAGCATTTGACAGCCTTAGTGATGACCATACTTCTCTTGCCTGCAATCGCAGGGCTCAACATTACACATCTTCCAACATCAGCAATAATGAAAGCAGTGATTGATTTCAAGCTCTTGGACTCAGCATCACAAATTTGCATTCAGGCATCATCTCCCAACTTGCATTGAGAAAGAAAATTATATTTTACTGATAATAATCTTCTTCTATCTGAACAATAACTTACAAATCTTCCTTCTTAAAGTAGAAGAGATTAAAAGTAGAAAGGCCTCAGAAAAAATAGAAACAAATACTGTGACAAAACATGGACTGAATTTGCATGATGTTGTGCTATTTGCAAGCAAGTACCCTCTGCCTGTGTCAAAACGGCTTCTGGGCACAGAAAGGACAAGGCATTTGGAAGCAGTTTAGCTCATGGTTCATCAGAAACGGATGGCAAGTGGTTACGTGCCTGACTGGTTGTCACGTAAGCAAACCATGAGTAAGAGATGCTCCTGAGCAGAGCTAATGTCCTGGCAACACTTTACATTCACACAGCACTATGTGAAGTGCCAGGACACAGAACCAGAGCATTAGCTCCCCACTCCTACAAAACAGGAGTTCTAACACTGCACTCTGATTTAAAAAGGGCCTTTTATTAAAATATTGAATATGGTTTAAATATATTTTTGAAATCTGAAGGTGTTTTTAGAGATGCACAATCAGGAAGGATAAAATAATGATTTGCACAAGTACATTTCAAAAGTTTGTATTTGCAGCCTTGATACTGTCTCATTGCTGGTTTTTTTAGATGGAATTTTCTGCATTTCCAATGAAAACAAACTATGAGCCTGATACATACTATTGTGTGACATGTTATTGGACATACCTATGCAAGGGGAAAGAAGCACGGTTCAGAAATACTAGGGCAAGCCAAGACTCAACCAAGCTATTCCACCTGACAGGCTTACTATAATAGCTTGGTGCATCTGGATAATCCAGCTGCATTCATGGCATGTACATTCATGAAGAAAGACTTTTGTCCTTCCAACTTAATATCTCATTAAATGATATTAATTAATCAATTGAAATGGCATTCCTTAATGCTTTTATTTGCAATGATGATGCGGGCAGATGAAGTGATTCTGTCTGCATGTCCCAGCATAAATATGTAAAAAGCAACCACAACAGTCACTGGAACAACTAGATCTTTCACATGGACTTTCACCATAAGAAGTGTTATCAGTAGAAAAATAACACCCTTTATACAGCTCACATCTATGACATTTCCCTTCCCAGGGAGGGGACGAGGACTGAACTGTACATAAAAACTACAACATTACACTGTATTTCATATAACCGGTCCTTAAATACAGTAGTAAAAACCTACACAGAAAGATGCAGTATAAAATTATCACATCTTCTCTTAAAAGTGAAGCGACAGTTAAGAACTCGAAACCCCCACCTCTTAAGTACATAAAAATAATATTTTTCGTAATTTACAAAAATATCAGCAACATCACTGTGATTGGTTTGGAAACGTTTGGAAATTAATTTAAGACACTTACCACTTCTAAGGCCATAATACGTTCCTAAAAATAAAGTACAAGATGCCATTAGAAGGTAAAGAATATAAATGCAACTTAAGTTGAACAATTACGAAAAGGATTCATTTTGGTTTTTTGCTGGTCATACGTATGAAATTTTGTAAAAATCTCCAAATAGGAACTGTTGTACTTAATTGGAGCTCTGGCCTATTTATCATACTATCTCACAATTTGCTCCAAAGAGAAGAAACTCCCCAGAAACAGCGTAAGAAAGAATTTGACAATATTAACTCCATTATATACTTTTTTCCAATAGTATGATTAGATTTTCAATATTGCTGATTTTACTCTTATGTATCACAAAGTTCGATTTCTTTTTTTGACAATCTGTGACCATAAATCTTCTATGTTTTGGAGTTCATGTCACGTTAGCGTCTGGTTTAGTTTTCTTTTAGGCTTTTCCTTAGAAAACTAAAAAGTAAATTCCATGTCATTATTCTGTTATCCAGAAATAGCTCTGTAGAATGTTTTATTTATAACAAGATGACATTAGTCAAAGTCTAATGTCAGATAAAAATAAAATGCAAATAAAATAAGCCTGTGTCAGGTTTAATCCAGCACAATATATAGAGAACCAAGAACTTTAAATTTACTGTATGTATTTTAACTTTCAGTTTCCATTTAAAAGTACCTTCAAGAAAAATATTAAGCAAGTAAAATCAATATCATGTAGTCTGGCACTATGTCTTCAATAGGTAGGATATTTTTGACTAATCTAAGGAAACACACAACCAAGTGTCTACGTAAGCCCATGTTTACATTACCTGACCATTAAGACATTACAGGAATTCTTACCTTGCTCAAATATTACCTTTTTGAAAATACGAGAGAAGATTTTTTTCATTTTCCTTTCTGGGTGGATTAGACTAAGAATCATTGTACTTCTTCCTGTTCTATCCTCCCTAACAGGTAAAAATGACTCTAATAATCTGGACTTACTTCTGCAGCATAAAAGACAAATCTGATTTCACTATTTTTGAAGAAAAAGGTACAATAAAAATTTCTTAGACCAATGGAAGAATTTGGGAGCCAAAAACAGTTCTTGCCATTTGCAAGATTTCACTTTGTTTATTCAGCCTTCACTTGGTTTGTTCAGCCTGGAGAAGACTGAGGGGAGACCACATCACAGTCTACAGCTTCCTCACAAGGGGAGGAGGAGGCGTAGGCAGTGAACTCCTCTCTATAGCGACCAGTGACAGAACCCAAGNCTTGTGGGTCTCTTCCAACTCAGGACATTCTATGATTCTAGGATTGCAAAAGTATTTTTCTAAGACTAGGTAGAAATGAGTTACAAAGACTCTTCTAGAGTTATTATTGTTATTATTATTATTATTATATTATTATATTATTATTATTACTACTTTGGATTCACGGTTAAGTTTACTAATTAAACAGGCATATGTATTTGTGTAAAATCAGTATTTACAAATTGCATATTTACATATTTCTGTAAAGCCAGTGTCCCTTGGATTACTATAACCTTTTGAAGAAAACACAATTCACCCTAATGAAATGTTTAAAGCTTATTCACTGAAAGATGTTTGGGGTGTAAATGATGTTAGTTTTCCTCAGCCACTTAAAATTGCTGCACCTTTGATTACACTTCTAATCCATGGGCAGAAAGTGAGACAATATACTGTAGGAAAAATAACTGCATGAAGTGAGGCTGACAAAAAAATAGCCTCTGGAATAGACTAATTGGCTTTGAACGCCGAAGACGACTGTTCAAAGTACGTACAAGGAAATATCTAAAGGGAAAACAGGAATGCACACATAAACAAATTTGATGGAAATCTAGTACACTATCAAAATACAATTTAAAAAAAAAAAAATGCTAACATTGTGCCAGTAGTGGATGCCACTAAACTGGCTGATGCTATAGCTGCAGACACAGTGGTTCAAAATTCCCTGTGCATAAACTGATGAAAAATAATAAAGCAAACATATAAAGATTTAAAAAAAAAAATGCAATCCTCTTACCACTTTCAGTTACAGGAATCTTTCAAAGTAGCAGGTTTAAAAAAAAAATAGACAAAAATGTTTGGGGTTTTGGTTTGGTTTTTTTGTTTGCTTGGTTTTAGCACAATGGACAATGACTCCTATTCCTAAGAGCTGGGAGTCAAAAAACCCCAGATTCACATCTCAAATTTCCTATAGATTTATTTCATGTATGTTTTAGCTTCTTGTTAGTAAAATTAACATAATATGAGGTTCTAGAATACTTAACTTCGACATGTCTGTTAGGAAATGTTTGCTCAGCACCTATGTCAATGCATGGTAGTTGTGGATTCCAACTACAATGTTGCATAAGCAAAAGTTTACCAAATTGCACTAAAATTTTTGCTCAGAAAAGGTACTGTATTAAATACTAAAGTCTTTATTCATTCTTCGAAGCAGGTCTGAGATACAGACTATTTTGGTACATCAGAACAAACTTATAACAAAAACTATTATGTGAAAAACTCAAAAATATTTATTTTGAGATGCTTGTTCCTCCATAAAATTGCAGCGGCTGTGGCAAACACTCATATTTTTTTAAAGACTGCAACAATACCCAAACTCATTGCCATAAAAAAGATGGTATTTACACATCTCATAAATTTGTGCACTTCAGACTCAAATTTCTTCATTTAGAAAGGACAATTTCAAAGAAAAAAAGAAGTCTTAGAATGAGTGTATTTGTAGGATGATTCCAAGGGTAGAATAAATAGTGTTTTCAAAATGACTCCATGTATTAAATAAGGCACATGATCTAGCTGCCAAATTCAAAAAAACAAATAAACCTTTCAAATCTTAGCAGATAATCTTCTGAAGACTTGCATGTAATTTACCATGGATAATTTATAAATTATCAATATTTTATATTTTCAAATTAAGATTATGTATTTTATACATATATTTAATTTACATTAGCATGTCACTAATTCCAAAACAAATGAAAATTGCTTGCCATTGTTTCCCCAGACACCATCCATACAGTTGAACATTGCGATTATCATGCATAGCATATTATTTCCATGAATGAAATCTTTTGTACCACAGAACAGTTTTCACAAAAATGAAGGTGAAAACCTTATAACCAGAGCCTTTTTTTCTCCCAGTGAAGTAAGAAAAGAAGCGAGGTTATATTCCTGGAGTGGCTATCAGAAAGAATGCAGAAAGTGATCTAGACTTCTCACAAGCTAAAAAATCATTACGATGAGCATGAGTACACACATTAACAGCAGAAAGCAATCATAGATGTAATGAGAACATAGATATAACCTAGAATATACATAAACCCATATGTAACTATACAAGCTCATTTATAAATATAAATGTTTGTATAACATAGAAACTCTAGTGAAAAATATGCAACACGTTCAAAATGAAAAGCAAGAATACAGTGATGTCACTCAAAGCATCAGCCTCCTGGCTCCCAGAACACCTTGTTTTCAAAGAACCACATATGAAATACTACATATAGTTTCCATCTTGACCACATAATGTGGGACAAGAGTCAGATTCCTGTAGAGATGTAGCTCTAAAGATTTCCACTGTCTACTTAATGAGGTATTAGTTTGTCTTTGCCATGCTAGTTGCAGTTCAACATATTCCCTAACTTGAGGAACACATGAAAACTACTAACCCACTATTTCTAAAAACAATCCTCATAAAACTGCTATTTTCTTTCTGTCCTTTGTGGTTTTAAGCTGATGCCATTGTAAATGCATTAATTGCACTTCATTCAAATTATTTTTAACAAAAGGTGCTCTTTGTCTCCCCTCAAAAAAATGAGCAAACTAAAAGCATAATAAAACACGCATCCTTAGCTCTGGGGAATATTCTTGCTACTTGATGCAGAGACATTGCAAAGAACCTCAAGGTATCCCCAGTCATCATTTGCCCACAGCAATACACTGCTTTCTAACAGAAGATTTCCTCATGTCTTTGGCTTTTCTAAGACTATCGTCAGCATTCATGGCTCAAGTAACAAGAAATAACTCCTTCAGCTACGATAACCTGATTGCTTTCAATTGTCTGTCCACATTCTAAAACGTACAATCTCTGTCCACCTGTTTCCTGAACGTGCTTTACACATTTAGATTGTAAACAAAATGCATCAAGGATTGACTTACTACATACTCTCTATATATGTAAGACAGCTATCAAAATGGGACCCCAGTAACCATAGACAAAAAAATAACAACAATCAACATAATCTATTGTCTACTGAACCAAGGACTAATTGAGTAGGACCTAATACCAGGAGAATCCTATCCAAAGACTGTAGGCCTTAGGGGCAAAGAGTACTATTTTATTTGCTAGTGGTCCTTAAATTGACAGTTACCTTCTAGCAATCTACTTTAATGAAAGCATTCATACATTCACCAACTATACACACGCTTTGTTGAACTCAGGCTCAGAAGAAACAAATATTCCATGTCACCTGGTTACCAAAAGCATGGGACTGCCACTTTCAGCTCCGGGAAGTGCCATACTTAAAGTCTTACTTTCCTTTTACTTCCTAGGTTTTATATATTGATATGTAACAGCTTGCAGAGATTCAGTCATGATGACACAAGTTGGTTTTTACAACTATTTGCTAGCAAAGTTGTACATATTCAGCCACTGCCAGCTTAGAATACAACAGTACAAGAACAAAGGATCCCAGACTGGGACCATTTTGAAACATATTGACTAAGATAGACATAACACTATCTAGAATAATAATAGCTGTTTTTGCTGAGTACTTGGACAATGCAAGCATAGGCATCTGAAGGAGTAAAAAACTGCTATCAAGCCTTCGAATATAAAAGTAGCAGTCAGAGCAGTACAAGTCACACACTTAACCAGAACCACCAGTTAGGGACAGGCATAAAGCAATTTGACCAGGAACTGATCAAATGGAATTGACAGACCATAAGAAATAAAGGCAAGCACATGTATGCACACAAGACACTATTATGATGCCACTCTCTGCAGTATAAAATTACTCCTCATTCAATCAGCAGTATCATTAGGACAATTTGTCAGCTACAGAGCTCCACATGAAAGCAGATGCAGAATTGCTTCACATGAAAGGAGATCTTTTTACATTGATGTAACTAGATACGCACCTGTGTAAACTGCTTGCGCAGACAAGCTCTCAGCCTTGTTGAACTTGAGCTGCCAGAGAGCTGGGCCAAGATTTTTGTTTCAACAGGAAACAGCTGGATTGGTGTGTTGTGTAACTTTTGGGTCTTGCAACTTGTCTCCTCTTACTGGATCAAGCTGTTTCTACACTAGCTCTTTGATACCTCTAGCCCTCAAAATGCCTTGTATTTATTACGTGAGAACAGAAGGCTTATCTTCAAACACTTACGGTGAAAACTCAGGTCAATACATAATTTCGTTTTCCTTAACAGCCTTATCTTCATTAATTCCCTCATAAATGGCCTGCTTCAAGTACACTTATAGAATGGTGCTTCACTGATACACTCTTCACGTTGTATCTAAACTTTTTTATATCTATGTTCAATATTGTTTGTTGCAATTTGTTGTAAAAAAATGTCTTTTTTTCCTTCTGTATTCTGAAGCATACACTACCCTCCCTAATAACCTCCTGAGCCTCACAATTTAGACATTCCAGCTTGATTTTGCTTTCCCAGCCAATTTTTTTTTTTTAAAGTAGTACATTTTCTTTGACCATAATGCTAAAATACTATTCCAAAACTGAGCCTAGGATAAATCTTACTTTCTAAGCACAAATTTAAAGCGCTTAGCATAAGCAGCTTTACAGCTAGGTGCCACAAAATGAGGATTTACCATATTGTATCAAGTCCTACCATGTATTGACTGGTCCCTTCTTCCTCTGGAAGGTGATTATGGACATTTAATATTTCAGAGATTTAAAATACTTAAAATCAGTAAAACTTTCAGTTTTATTCAGATGTACAGGAGAAAACAACACAATCCAGAAAAGCTAACCCAACAAATGATGTAGAATATAAAGCATTTTTGCAGTTCTGAATGCAGATTTGCACTGCCTCTATTCACACACAGTTTCAGTGAAGCCAGCAGTATGACAGAACAACTTCACTATATAGTTTGACTTAAAAGCAGCATGCATTCTTTTCACTTATGGGCTAAATTTATTGACTCATATGAGAATTATGACTACTTTAATCTCAAATGTGCAACTTATTTGCTGGGCAGAAACACAGCAGTGAGTATTACAAGCTATCCGGTCTGTATTTGGTTGCATATATTAATATTTCTAAAGCTGAATTTCAGATACAAGGGAGTTCAGAAAATAGTAATGTTGTAATACAATTTAGTAATTTGAAGGGTGAAAAAAGTGTAGCTAGTTAATTAATAGAAAGTATACCTGGAGAGCTCCCACTTCTTCCTCTCTTCTGAGGGTCTTCTCTAGTAGCTCTGTAAAATGAAAAATGGAACTTATAAATTCAACTTCCTGTCTCGTGGCCTGCCAGGAAAAGGCCTGTGGAAAATAGTGAGTTTTTGTTCTACAGCTTTCACAACATTCCTTTTCAGCTGATTAAACTAATTGATGAAATGTGTCAGCAATATGATCCTTTCCAAGCAAGGGCTGTAGAAGTGACTAAAAACTAGCCACAAGACAACAGTTTGACTAGGGGTGCAGAGGGGAAATCACAGAAAAAACTTACTATGTTTAAATCAATCTTTTGTTGTCTTTTTGGAATTGAATGAAAAAAAAAATCAAAGAGATGCAAGCTGAAAACTGATTAAAACAGAAGTAGACCAAAGCTATGCAACTGTATATGAAAAGTTACTCTAGGTCACTTTTTTAACAACCAAGTAACATCCACTGGAGAAACGAGTGCAGACAATTTTGACTGTTATCACAATAATTACCTTCTCTCACTAAAATGGAACAAATTTGATAACCAAAATAGCTAGTTTACCATAACAAACATATTAGAAAACTTCTATAGTCTTTACACCATAAATACTAATATCTCGTATTCACATGTGTGACAATTATATACACTGGCACATCCACACACATGTAACATTTCATGTTAGAAATTAATTTCTCTTTGAGTTCTGTGGGATATGTCACTTATTACTATTTTAACTATCAGAAGATCACTCATGAGTTTTGCAAAAGAAGAACACTGCTTTAACTAAGCCAGAGACTGACTTTGAATCAAGATATGCCCCAGTTTGCCAGCAATTAGGAGAGTTCTGAGATTATGAAATTATCTTGACAACTTCATAAGACTGAATCCTGTTAATTCCCTCAGCATCCAAGTACAGAACAGCTAACTGAAAGTACCTGTGTATACTTCCTTAGGACTACTGATAAACGCATAGTTCAGCTATCAAAGGTTAACTTAAATGATTTACAATAGGAACTACTTAAAATATTCTACCAACCTGAATTTGCCTTCTTTTCTTTATTTTTCTGATCTTTTAACTTTCTTTCTCCTTTCTCTCATTATGAAGCCTCCTTGTGAGCACCCTAACCTCTTACCTCTTCTCATAGTTCATCATTCATTTCTGACTGTATGCAGATTATTTGAGACTTATTTTCAGGCAACAGTCCTTTAAAACTGATGTAGATAAGAAAACTTTAGTTATTTATTTCAAAATCAGAGAGACTGATTTGCTGTTCTTCCTACCTTCTATGCAGTTTTTTCAAATCTTTTCTTAAAATTAATAAAATCACTGTTTCTTCACTTTCTTTTGGCACATTCATGTTTTTCTGGATTATTCTTTGGTGTGCTTTCCAGCACAGTGACTCAACTGCCATATAAATTACTGTAGCTAAATGTGCTGCCATCAACATTAGTTAGTGTGAGAATTTAGGTTTGGAAAGTGGCTGCCCTGTATGTTTTCCTTGGGTATATTCCAGTATTATAACCGAGTTGGTAAGAATTAGTATTTTAATACTAGCTTTCAAAAAACTGAAGAGGGAGGAATAAGTCTATGAGAAAGGGACAGGAAATAAGAGATTCTTTCCCATGATCCATCTGACCTAAAAAAAATATTCTTATACTTCACTCTCTATTTTAATTCCACTGTATATTTGAGATTCTGTTGTACACATATGATCGGTCTAAGTGAAAATGATGTTATTACAAGGTTCTTTTCAAAGGCCTTTTGCAAATGTAAGGTAAGTTGAGCTGATTTCCACTAACAGTCTCTGGATTTGAAAGTTCTGCATCTGAAATTAGGGATATCTAGAAACTATTTATTGTACCACTGCCTAAATTGGCTGCCCTGCAGAGTTTCACAAAACTCCGCCCACAGAAGGGCAGGTAGATATTAAAGTAGTGTTATTTAACTGATAATATATGCCTACTTTATAAAGTCATCCTTTATGACCATATATTTAAGAACCAAGTTGTGCATTTAACCTGATGATTCAATTTAATACTCCATCTAAAATAATAGCATGCTTTCTCCAAAGCTAAAGCAAAAAAATAAATGTTAGAGCAATAGATATTACAGAGCTTTACAAAAAGTCCCATAAAAAAACACAGCATATCACATCATATCTATCATATCATATCATTATTTTAAATGTTGCTATTTCTAATGACAGAATATCTTCACTTACTTGATCTGAAAAGCTTCGTAAATTTGTTTTATAATTTGTAAAACACTTCCCATATTTAAGTTCTTGTGCAAACATGGTTTATATATTCAGTGCCAGAAAACGATGTTACAATAAATTTAGGTTAGAGAATGCACTGTGTCTTTAACATAGCAAGGATGGTCACTAGTCCTAGCGGAGGCTCCTTTCATTCATCCTGCGAACAGCCTCTGAGCTTCTCTAATTATATCTTTCTTTCCTAAAGGAAGTTGCATAGTGGCATAAGTTTCTACATTTGTCAACAATCCTGATACGATCATCTTTCAAGGCCTAATGTAACCACAGGGTTCTTGGTTTTTTTCAAAGCAATATATCGTTATTCTCATGGGGCACAGAACGCATCAATTTATGGATTGTCTAGAGGAATCAGCATTAATGAAAAAGCATTACAAAGGCACCTTCAGGCGTTGATGGTTCTTCCCAAAAGATGAATAATACAAGAGAAATTACTCTTAGAAATAAAGATATTCATCAATGTATTACCCTTTTTTTTAATTTTTAGCTCAATATGAAGCTTATTACAAACTATAAGCTAAAACTATTTAAAAGAAACAAATATGTTTCAGCTGTTTAACACTGCTCAAAATCATCAGCAATTTCAGGATACTGCCAGCAAAATTAGGGATCATACTTTCATGTAGTTTTACAAAAACAAGTTATTTACAGTCGTTAAACTCCAAATCCTCTAAGGATTGTATCTCATTCAGCTATGCATCAGTGAACACTGAGTGTCCTTGCAGTTATACCACAGTGGCTTAGATCTATCTGATCGAACTTCCAAGAAGTATGCAGGTTACGATTTAAAACATTCCACAAGAACCATTATATTTTGCAGTTTGCCTGACACTCAAACAACATAGTATGCTGCAACATATTGCAATATTAATGTGGAGATGAAGATTTTTAGATGTCATTATAATTCTCAGATGAGGAAAAAAAACATATGCAGTAACTCAGACTTTTCACACACAGAGTTGTAATTTTCACTGTTGATGAAAAGTATCAGAAAATAGATATAGGAGCAGATAGGTATTGATCTGAATGAGTAAAACACAACTGTACTATCTTATTTATCCTAGCTGATCCATTAATGTGCCAATAACTAAGTCTAGAATGTTAAAAAAACCAGTTAAACTCCTTTACTTCTATGCTGGGAGTAACAAAGCTGGAAAACAAGACACTGGCTTCATATAATCTGGAGCAAGCAACGTCCCAAGAATTTGAATTTTAAAAATCACAGGCTTATTTCAGAAATAACATTGAACAGCCCTCATAATTTGATAGGAACTGGATTTTAAACACTACACAACCCCCCGTTTGAAGAACTGAAGATAGCAATGCACCACATTCTGCTTCACATTCTCTGTAAAGACTAAACTGCACGGAAAAGTCAACAAATTGGATCAATACTAAATTTGTACGTTCACCACTAAGAATTTAAATTTGCTACCTGCTAATTCACAATTCTAAGCAAAGGGGAAATGTACAAATACAGAACTCTACACAAAACTGGTTCTTATATTCATGAGTATCTTGTCATATAGTCAAAAACCCTAAAATATGATTGCAATTACACTGAAGTTGACACTTGCACCCCGGTTCAGTTGTGCATACATAGCTAACATGCTGTGAACTATCCAAGATATCTGCAAGCTGCCAGTATATCCAACTCAAGACTCTACACCTTCCGAAGCAGCTGCAGATCACACAGAAAGCTATATAGCACCTCATACAGCATGCAAAATATTGCTACTAGGGGGCATTAAAACAAGAAATCTAGGTTATTATAAGAAAAGAATGGCAGTTTGGAGAAAAGTATGAACGTATTTTTTTTTTTAATCATCAAGTTAAGAACAGTTCTTCTCCAAAGCACAATTCAGGGCTCTCTGTTATACTTTAGTAAAACTATTTTTGATTTCCTAAAGTTTGCAACCCTAGAAATTTAGGGTTTATATTACACAAGTGTATGGCAAACTCTTGAGAAATCGCTTAGACAGACTGATCATTTTATCTTTAAATTTGTTTTGATCCAAAATTGCAGTATATTTATTTCAAGTATTTCCTATCATTCTTCCTTCAAAGATGAATCCCATGGCTTTCATTCATCATTCAGATAAGTTTCCCACAAAGCTGCTGAACAGAAACTGCAGCATTCCTGTAGAATCACAAGGCAGCCAAGCAGGTTTCCATCAAGTCTGAAGGAATTTCCAAGCAGCTGAATAAACTGGTTTCTCTCATCTAGAAATTACTTATGTTGCACATGTCTACAGAGCAAAGTTTTTAATCACATACTATACCAATTACAATTTTTTCCCTTCACACAAGTCTGACATGAAGGCCCTGTTTTTGTGGGTGAATTAATTTGTTTCTAACTGAACCAGTTTAAGCAAAATGTCTCAGAATAGACATATCCATGGACAGCAGAAACAGAACACATGCAATTTTGCCCTGTACCTGTGCTGGCGTGATCCTGGTGAACGGCCTCACAGTACCTTGACAAAGGTCCAGAAACACTCAACAATAAAAGATGTTTCAGTGAGGCCGAACCTTTGTACAGTCAGAACAGACACCACAAATCACCCTGGCACTAGAACAACGGAGACACAAAACAGTACTGGGATTCGCTTCAGACTACTTTAATTGAAAGAGTTCTAGCCCTGAATGTAAGACATAAAGGGAATTTCTACATAAATATGTTATTATCTAAAAAAACTTCAGAGAAATAGGTATTTCTTAGAACCTTATTTTTTGCTGGTGTGGAACAATGCCCACATATCATGAGCATTTCAGGATGTGTTTATGTAATTCCAGGCAAGATCTGAAAAAATAAACAAATCTCTGAAGTCAGAGGTGATACTGTTTCGCTTGAATACAACATACATGATCTCTAAACTAAAGAATATTTCTATCCTGCTAGCTTCATCCCCAGTGCATTCATAGGTTTAGTGAATGAAGGCAGAGCAGGCAGAAATCTCAAAAGTTATTATTTTCTTTGGAATTGTACTCAGATGGCTAATAATTTCCATGACAAACTCAATGGTCACTGCATTTTATTTTATTTGTAGCTTCTGCTAAACCTAAAAAGTCTCAAGTTATTTTTAATACAGATTAAAGCTTTCTAGTCCATTAGCAAACTGTTATATTAACATTCAGCACATTCCACCGTCTTTAAAGATTATAATTCAGTTACCACCACTGCAACCACAAAGAATGTAACAGCTCTTTATCTGTATCTAAATCAATGGTTTGCTCATCCACGTAAAATACATTCAAACTCAACAGAACGCCATTTTTAAAAAGGGATTATCTTTTGCCATATTATTTGCCTTTATAAAGTCTATCAATTTATTAGCCACTGTAGTCTTTAGTAAGTAACATGGTCTATACATCAAAAGAATATACTTTACACAAAACTTTCATTTAGAAAACCTCTTCCAACTTTTCGTTTGTCCCAAGGAGCTGTCCTAAATTCTCCCCATCAGCTCTACAATGCCTCTGTACTTACCATTACCTGAACTATTCAGTGCCTGCCTTACGCTGAATTCAAAAGTAAAAGAATGGGTACATGTATACTTCACATACACAGCTTAAGTGCATAAGGTACTATGCTCAGTTGCTATAACCCCTTCTACAGTCCAAATATGTTTGCATTGGAATAGTCTGTCTGAATAGGAGATTAAATATATACAGAAAACTATACTACAAGATTATCAAACAAAAAATCAGAGGTTCCAATGTGCTGCTTATGCATTTTTAAGATGCCTTTATCAAAAGAATGTGGTTTGAATTTGTTCTGTTTTGTTGTTTGGTTGGTTGGTTTTTAATGCTTACATAAGACTTTTTAGTTCTATTCCTGGCTCTGCCACGTGTGTTAGTATCTCCCTGGGAAATTTTCTGTGCTTCTGAAAAAAAAAATGGCTAAAGAAAACATTTCCCCATCTTCACAGAACTGACGTGAGGCTTAAAGTGCACTGAAATACATGCAAAAGATATTCTTATGAAGGCAAAAGGTGATAACAGTAAGTAAGTCACAATGAAAATGCTGATGTGAATGGGAAAGAACCTGTCTATGTGAACGGGAAAGAACCTGCTTCGGCTTTTTGCAACGCTCTACTGTTAGCTGCAGTCAGCAACTGAAATACACCAGTAAGTCATTGGCTGGAGTAATCGAACCAAAGGCCAAGCAGAACTTACTGTGCTAAAAGACAGCCCTTTGACACTGGTCTACCAGATTTACTGTACAGGAGAGAACAACAGTAACTTGCCACAGTAACCAGAAGTCACTGGTCATTTTGGATTCTGTGGCATTTTCAACTTCTTTTTAAAGATGACAGTTTTAGGGTCAGCACACATTTGCTTCACGTAATGATTTATTTCACTCGTTATTTCTGTCCCTGTGAAGGTTTAAAAAGGATATTTTCATTATTTCAAAAGTGCGCTAGTTGAGGATGCTGTAAATCCAGTTAGTAAGCATAGTTGTTGGAAATCATATTGACTTCATCTCTAAAATAATCTAAGTAAACTTTTTTCTTCCGCAAGTCTGCATGAAATGTGAATTTGACAGCATATGAAAAGCAGAATCTCCTCTAGATGAAAAATATCAATCAAGATAAACAACAGTACTTCAAAGTCCATAACTTACACTTGGGTTTGGTGCTGTCTTGAAAGACATCAGCCACAATGATTTCAAGCTTCTCTTTGGGTAGGTGTAGCCACTCTTTTTAAAACAGATTTAATCACAGGTTGCACAGAATTCTATCATCTGTGACAGGGTAACTATGATCTTCCATATACCACATAAAGGTCCAGACCGGAGGATGTGAATAAATGTATGTTAAGTTTTTGCCTTTCCATTCAGCAACCTGTTGACCTGTGAATCACTCAATTGTAAGTAGGTGCAGGTACCGTCCTTGCTGAATTACTGCCACTAAGCATTTTGTGATGATTACCAATGCTAAGCACTTAAATGTCACTATTTCAATAATAACTTGATTCTACAACAAGACACAATTGTTATCACATATGTAGGTGTTGATTACTCATGCAGCAGTAATGTTGCCAACTAGTGCTGGAATGCGGGCAAAAATATCCCTATTATAAAAAAAAAAATTAGAGAAGAGACGAACAGATATATTTATTTTTTTTTAAATCTAACCTACAGTGCTAGTGAACAAGCACTTCAAATTTTACATGAGGCTGAGAAGTCAGCAAACATTTATACCACAATGAAGGTTTTACTTAGAAGTGTTAGCTTTAAATAAGCTAGTTTGGGTACTTAGGGACTACGGAACTCCATGTCCCACAGAAGGTAGCGCAACCCCAGCTGAAGTGGTGCTAGCAGTAAGTGCTCCAGTTCCAGCAGATGTGGCCAGATCACTCCATAGATTGCATCTGTAGATTGCATTTGCTAAAAGGCATGGAGGTCTCTGCTCCCCGCCTCTGGGCATGCACTGCTCTTGCTTACTTTGTCCTGGCAAGAATGCTGGACCTGGACCTCCACAAAGGTCAGTTTATTTCATTACAAGAAGAACAGAGTACACTGGCAAAACCCACAGATAGTCCAACGTGGCTAATCATGAGTAAAATATGGTTATAGGGTGGTCCAACAAGGAGCAGACATGAAACAAGAGAAGTAGCAAGTAGCACAGAAGGGAGTGAGAGAAATAGAAGCAAGAATTTAGCTTTTGGTCTGCAGTGACATAAAATGGCTCTGTTGAATGAGAATCTGCAGTCTGACCCACTAATTTGTGATTATTTTGGATTTGTGTGTGTGAGCTGTCATCAAACGAATGTCTGTAGAACATATCTCCTTAAGCTAACTGACCAGTGGCTTTTTCTCATAGTTTTGATTAGAAATCCTATTAAATAACCTGGAAAGAAAAAAAAAAAAATCAGCATTACACAAAATATGGTAAGAAATGTTCTCAAAGAGAACAGAAGAGTTGACATTTTAAACAGAAAAATACAGTTGAACATTCTGTTTTGTCACTGCATACAATATATAATTGTTACAATTCTCTCCTGAATGGAGAAACATTTCCTTTTAGATGACGAATAAAATATGCCAGGAGTATACAGAAAGAAATTGAAACTTAATTTGTTTTCATTCACCAAGTGCAAGCTCGAAAAGATAATTTGTCATTTCTTGTTTTAGAAAATTATGTTGCTATGTTTATGGGCATAGCGGCTACATAAAAATTATGGTATGGCATATATAAATGACAAAACAGGAAATTGAATGCCGCTGTCTTCAGTGAGTTCTCTGTCTTAATATCCTAGGCTTTACTTTTTTTGATGTTTATCATCCCAGCCATATTTATGCATATCAGCAAATTTCCTTTTGACTACATCTGAAAGGCAGCTGCACATATTAATGCAAAAATACACAGAACTGATCTTGGACCTAGTAGCTAAGGAAAGGTCAAAGATTAAGGGTAGCAAGTTTTTAAAAGCAACTCATTTGAATTGAAGTAACTGGGGAAACTGAAGGAGGCTGCCAGCTGCAAAACATAAAGCTCTTCTAGCCAAGGACAGTTGTTACTTGAGTAATTTGGAGCTTAGATGTGTATTTCCTAATTGGGCTGTTTGAAGCTAGAGCTAAACAATCCATTTGCAACATCTCCAGCAAAAGACAGCAGATAATATACAAAGCTGAAAGATACTGGTCCTGAAATCAAGTTTCCCTACCAATCTCGGGAAAAAAGGGATCTTTTAGCAGCTTGGGCATTTTAACAAACTGTCAGCAAACCACACAAAAAAAGTTATAGCTCTGTGGGATTCAGACCTTGACAAATGCTGTAAGAAAGCTTTTAATTCTACTAGGTCACCTCATGTATCACTAAGAACCACACAGCTTCCAAGAAAACATTTACTTCAACCAAGCATACACACATAGAGGTCAGTTGTGTCTCGTTGCCAAAGAACTTCCCCAGATTTACAGAAGTTCCTTCTTTGTAATTAGACAGGGATTAGAAACCACTATATAACGCAACTAGTGGTTATATAATACCCAAGCTCCCCACACATGCTTTGGAGGAAGATGCATGGAACCATAAGCTGGCAATGATGAAGAAATCCATCATAGTGACTCTTATTCCTGATTTTCTCAGCTGTAGTTAGGCTGTAAGTCTCTTCCTTGGTGAGGGAATCCTTTTGTACTGTCCCATGGTAACTGATGATATACATAGGAGACTTACCAACTCAGCTGGTACACATTTTACCTTTCAGTGACTGGCAACATTTCACTTAATAGCTAAAACCCTATTTTGAAAATTCTAATATCTAAATGCAATAACTTATTCCCTCCATGTAGCCATGTGAAAAATACTACGGTGTAACAATTCTAGTAATTTTTTCAGATAATAACATTTAATACAAAGATTAGAGGGGAAAAAAAAAACCTTTTAAGACGTATCAGGAGGAGAGTAGCACAAAACATTGAAGTTAGCCATTGCTTCTCATGCACAAGGGATATAAAGATAAATTGATTTTTTTCCCACAATTTAATAAATTGAATAGCGACACCAGAGCATTGTTTTTCTCTTATGCAGTGGAGTATATACCATTTTCAACTGACACTTAACTTTTTATTTCTGACCAATCTAACTCCTGGAGACTGATCACAACAAAACCAAATTTACACTGCTGTTTTCGCTGAGTAAAAAGGTAAGAAGGTATTAGTCTCAGAATGGAAATTACACAGAGAAATAAATATGCAGTATGAGCAGTATAATAAATGTATTATAAAATTGTATTTGTTACACGCAGATGCTGTAAATCTCATTACAAGGTTGACAAGAGCTGCAAATTAGTTATGTTTATTATGGAATTGCTTATCCCATTCTCCCAACACTTCATAATTTCTATGGGTAGAGATACTGAATTAATATTTAGCAAAGAAGCGGCAAAATGACTGTCAGAATCCCACGGAAACACCACTGTAAATGGGAGAACAAATTGTATAGCCTACACACCTAATTCTTGTACCCGTTTACATCACAGTTGTGTGTCTGTTTAGTCTCAACAAAATGCCATAAACAAACTGAAGTTTGAAAAGTTGATAAAATGTTTGATATGATTTCATGATAAATGCCTCTTGAAGCAGCACATTTTACAAAGTATATTGACAAACAAATCTAGAAACTGCTTTTAATAGCTGGGGCATCATCTCCTACGTTAGGAATCAATTCTCAGTAGTGTCAGGAATGGAGAGAGAGGTACCAAGCAAATAGTGTGTTTCCCTGGATATGCCCCTGAAGGGTGTAACTGGTATGAGGCATCAGTTAAAATGTTCATTGATCTCCTCATGTCTCTTGAAAACTCCCTACAAAAAAATAGCCTCTCAGAACTTATGCTCAGTGTTGAAAATTTGTACTATTTAGGCAAGACTTTCATATCCTTTAGCACCCTTAATAAATACCCAAATTTCTCTTCCCTTGTGTTTGTTTTTTGGTTTGGGGATTTTTTTTTTATGTTGCATAACATAAAACATAGTGACAGCAAATTAAAGCTCCCAATCCTAAGAGTTTAAACATTTTGGCTCTAAAATAATATTTTGCCTTGCGAAAATATGGCTCTAAACTTAACAGAAAACAAGAAAATAACTAAAATGAAAAATTGCTTTTGCTTTTCAGAACCTGTTTTATGCCTCTAACCCAAAGGATTAAACCTTCTCTGTGAATTCTATAGTCTTTCCCCTTTGACTAGTATAATTTCACTTTGCTGCAACATTGCACTTCTGCTGCCAGCATATTTACTTCCAAAGGTCTTTTGTTCAATACAAGGACCAGATTTTTTTTTTATCTGTATGGCAATCTACAGAATTAATAACTAAAGTACAAATCATAGACAACTTTCAGTTTCAAAATAATCTCTGACATCAACCATGTTAGGTTTCTCTGACTATATCGAACTTTCTGACAGTATCTTTTCCAGCCCTATTCTTTACACATATTATGATGTCGGAGTTCAACATACAACTGTGCTTCTCCCATACACATTCGATCCTCAAAGTTCATTTCTCCCAAAGGTCAAACTTTATCAATCATTACCATTTTTTCCCACTGAACAAGAACTTCTATTGTACCTTGTAAGTGTCTGTCCTGCTGCTGTCTTGATGTATATTTTATGTACTAGCAAATCAGTGTACTTAGGCTGATAAACAACAGTATCAGAACTTCTGGAATAAACTCTGTTTCTGTTGGATCATGTTTACTCTGCTGAGACAGTGCAAAGTCTTTAAAACAACTTAATTCAAGACAACAGCAGTCTCTTACAGGGCCCAGATCAAAAACAAGGCTCAGGAAAAAGAATGATGTCTGATGACCACACACTTCTTACAGAGCTCTGTAAAAATGCCTTGATTATAGTTGGTACCACTATCAGTGAACTGACACTACGATCACCAACATTTCTTTCAAAGCCAGATGCACCATGAGTGGTTCCTGGATCTGTTCAATACTGTAATGGTCCTATTCATGTAAGTTATATTATTACAAGCTAGCAAATCATCATCAACTTGCAGTATTTCATTCCTCATGAACAAAAAGAGAAGTTAATTTCATGAACTACACAAGATGAGTAGCAGCAAATAAAATGCTCTAATTAAATCTGTAGAGTACCATTTAAGGAAATAAGAAATTATAACTTTGTGAACTAAAAATATTTCACATTAACTTCCATTATTATGATAGTAACAGGTCAGTACATGAACAGCATAATTGTATAGCTGAATGACCTGTATCGTCATACCATTGATTCTCAGTCACAGTAAGGATAAACATTTTCATATTTTAGTAGTAATAATATTGGTTTTATTGTAAATAAGTCTTTGGGAATCAAAATTTCCTTCCATATAACAAGTATAGTCCACTGATTACAGCAAAACTGCAAAAGAACTCTTTCTATTTAATCAAGCTATTTTAGAATCAGAATATGAAGTGTTTGAAGAAATAAAACAGGAGATCAAAACAGGAGTTCTAGTTGCAGTGTACAGTAAACACATTAGATTTTAAAACATAGTCATTTTTAAAACAGTCAAACAAGAAATCTTAGGAGGCTTCCAGTTATTATTCCCCTCACAATGCAATATTCCTCAGAAGTCAGCCCGAAGATGTCATGCTATATACACACTGTATACAAAATACATATATCAGGAAGGATAGAATATTTTGGTCTTTTCAAATTTGAAATATTTTTGCAATAAGTTAGAAACATTCCAACCTTAAAAGTGAGATCTTAACACTACTTTGTTGCTTGCTCCCCAGCAGCATGTGTTTCACTGTAATATATCAAAAGTCATGGTCATTAAACCAGTCTGTGTATATAAGCCTTATTGTACAAGAATGAAGTATTCCTAATTTTCCAGCTTTTAAGAAGAATAAGCATGCGTATAGCAGAATACTTACACTCTACTCTTCCTTAAGAAGCCACTTTAATAATAAAACATAGCCCAACATACTTATAATCCCTTTAACACATTTGAAAAGCATCAGCTCAACAGCCTCGGAAAAGGAATTCCCTTCTTCCTTGAAAACAAGGATGACATCAAGCTCTGCAATGCAAACTTCCTCCAAGTTTCATCACACATTTCATGCCTTGACAGAAGCAAGGCATCTAAAAAACTAAGTTCTCTGCCATTTAAATATGCTGCTGGTAAAAAGCAATTTATAATATTCATTAAGAACTTGATAGGGAAACTCCGGATCACCATACTGCCGTAATATTGTGACTGAACCCACTTCCTTCCTTAGTCTGATCTGAGCTAGTGTTCAGGGACTTGAAAGGAAAAAGATTGTCGCCTCTGACAGTTTGAGTTATATAGACTTATTACCATTTATCCACTAGATAAATTGTAAAATGGTGATAATTATGAAAGAACTTATTTCCTTAGAGCAAAGAGATTATCTTTTGAAGGAAATTTTCCATTCTCCTACTTACCTCAAAATATCCCAAATTTCCACTGTTAATTAACTAATACTATTGCTATTCCCACTATACCTCTTCTCGGATGCTGTATATTCATTTGCTGATGTACCCTTAGTTGTGTTCAACAACTCAAACCAGGAGGACAGAGACCTAAATGAAACTACTCAGCGTAACAGTTCTTCATATAGTTAAATGCTTGTTTTGATTGACAGCACCAGACTAATATACCAATTCAATAATGGAGTCTGTATGTTCTGAAGTAGAATATTACCTAGTTTTTTTACTGTAAACTGAGCATTAAGCTTAATTCATTGCTCTGTAAGCAAAAAAGTTAGATTTTTTCCTTCAAATCTGTTTGAATTTTAAAATTACCCTTTTAGATTGCTTCCAATCCTTTAAAATCTGTTAACAGAAAAAAATTAACATGGAATGAGATTGTAAAGCCAGATACAAACTCTTTATATTTGATAACCTCACTTTTCAGCATGGATTACATCTTCATGAAAATGTCAAAAGAAAAATCAACCTAAGAGAAATTGACAGACAAAACCCAGAACAATTATTCTATTCTACTGAGTTATATTTAATCTAAGTAGTACAGTCTTTGGACCTTAAGGTTTCACCTTTATTTGACACCACTTCAGACATCTCATCAGTAATCATTAGCTAAAAATTAAAAGGTATACTTTTATTGGCAGCATTCTATGAGTGGGGAGCACTTTGCGAGAAGGTGCTTCTATACAAAGTCTCTGGAAACCACCACTGCTTCAGCTAAAAGCCACCACAGCGCCTTCCCCAAGAACTGAACCAAAATTCAGCTCTTCTGTTATTTGCAAACTATATGGTTGACTGCCCATGATATTGCCTCCTTGGCATTGACCCACCTCAAGACTGAAACTAGAGGAACCTTCTAAACTCAACCTGCTTGAAAGTCACAGCATTTCTTACCAAGGTCATGGGAGCCAAACTACTGTGCTGAAAAATGTGCTTCAAAGGCATAACTGCAACAACTCTACAAAAAGTGTTATGCTCTTCATAGCTCCATTATACTTTTTAAAACACCCAACTTCTTCAGTTTCTGATCCTGAAATTACAAAACAATATTTGGGCAATTTTACAGTCTTTGCATCATACTCAGGATTGTGCTAAGTTAATTCTGTCCTTTGAACTCTTCCTTGATAAAAATGTGCTCCATGGATTCTAAGCACACTGCATTTGAATAAAATGCTCCCATTAGGATTTTCCATTTGATATAGTATCTTGCAAGAAATGGCATTCTGTCTGGTCATTTGACTTTGCAAATGGAAATGTTTTTCCATATAGACAATATTCAAATATTATTTGCAGAAAAATGCTAGGGCTTCAAACTAACCAAGAAAGTAATGATTTATGGTCAAGTTGTGAACTGCAATTAAAATCAGAAAGACAAAACTTTGCCCAGGTAGCTGATGTACAACGTGCGTATGTATGCATACCTTTCAATGAGTGCACTTTCTTGGTTTTGTACTTTGTTTCTTTCTCTAGTGGTATCTCAATTTACCAGATACACTAAAAACAAGCAAAAATCCCACAACAAAACCAAACTTAAGTGTAAGAATTGTGAAACAAGAATTAACATGGTGAATAAATTTTATATTTAAGTATTTTCTGTAAAACACACATTTACATACCGGCAGTACATAATGTTGCAAAAAGGTGCTGGTCAACTACTGGAAAATAAGTACTGCAATATGAATGTATGTATTTTTAAAAAATTCTCAAGAGTAGAAAGGTGCTCTAGAATTAAGAAAGACCAAGAAACAGACGACCCAGCTTGTTTTCCTTTTTTCAGAGATTCACTTTAAAATGTCTATTCTGTAATTAAAACTATTTTGTTGTATACATTCAACATTAAGAGTTGTTTTTATTAGTGACTGAAGCTCTTCTCAAAGTGAGAAACTTTTTGGTAGTGAAACAGAACTAAAATTTCAATTCTGCAAATACACAACATCATTAGCACTCCCTTCAGAAAAAAAGGGTTTTAAATATTATGTCAGCTGAAAGGATATAAAAGCTGTTAAAATATCAATGAACTACACTGAAATATATATATTCTAATACAGCCTGATAAATCTTAGGCAAAAAACATAACATTAGCTCTAATTTTAAAAGATATTGAACATACAATATAGCAATATACAAGATTTTGAACACTTTTTAAATTTAAATACCTTCAATATACTAAAAAACAGTAAATTGCTTTTCATTTCTGCTCAACTTCCCAACATGATTCATCTGTATTTTAGACTAAAATGACTTTGACTATGGCAATAGGTGGGAGGACCACAGAGCCCTAGGTTCAGTTTCATTTCCTGTAAGATGGCACATTATTTAATTAAACAGGCATCTTATCAGTTATTAAAGAGTTTCCTGGGAATGTTATTTCTACCTAATAAAGACTGAGAGACAGATAGCATGCTTCTGTTACATACTTCTCAGGAAAATACTAAATCTAAGGCACAAGCTGTGCCTGTGTTGATTGCCTGGGTGGGTTTTTTGTCGTTGTTTTTTAACAGTTGTAAATCAGTGATGCTGATTTGGTATGGAAACACTATATAACATGAAAGCATGACAATTCTTTCCATGCTAGGTCAAGGAGTTCTGATGAAGTTGTTGAGACGCTTATAAGATACTCTTTATCGTGTGGTGTTAAAGCAGTGCTAAAACTGTGATTATACACAGTCTTACGCCATCATTTTAACAGCCATAAAAAAAAAAAAAACCTCAAACCCAATAGTTCTTAGAACATCAGCTCTTTAGCTTGGTTTAAAGAAAAAAGCTATCATTCACAAAAGGAAGCAAATATTAAATAATAAAATTCTACTTATTTAATATACATTATATATGCCCAGCCCCCAGGGTACTTCTGTTAATTTTGATTTAGTTTTCAGTATGTGTAGGTAAAAATAATCTATTTAATCTCTTAACTGTTATTGTGCACTACAAACTCAGCAATTTAATGTTTAAAGGATGCATCATGCTTTCTAAACTACAAATCTGTACATAAGTTTCAGATAAGCATTTAAAGTATGAGATTCAGAAAGACAGAAAAAAAAATCTAAGTCTTAAAATAACTACAGTTTGATCCCATCTCTTACCTTCACTTTTTCACAATGGTAGCCATGTTTTTATGAGCACATAAAAAGATAATGGCAAACAAAACAGTTGTATAAAATACTAAATAATTAGAGCAATTCATCTCCAGACTGATATTTCCAGTTTTCCAATTAAAAAAAAAAGTAATATTTCCAAATGATTTGGCCTTATTTCCATTCCTCTAAGACTCTGAATGCAGGTTCATTTTGGCAAAGTTTAAAATCACTTAGAAGTCCTCCCTCCTCCTTCCCCCATCACATTAAAAAAAACCCAAACATTATTTAAAGGGCAAGAACACTATTAAGAAAAAATTGATTATTTTAACAGTAATTATATTTTGATTTTATCATTTTGAAACTCACCATGAAAAACATGTATTACGGAAAGTTCCTCTGAAACCCTTCGGATTCTTTCCTTTAAGTAGGCTTAGAATAATTTTTCTCTACTTGATGTTTCCATTTACTGTTCAATAAGAGTTGACCTTAAAATACCTTGCAATGTTCCTTGCTGCCACAGAAAGGACTGTGTTGTCATACAAGGACAATATGAGGTAATATACGAAAAAAAGAAAACAAATGAGAAAGAAAGAAACAAAGCTGAAAGGGCAGAACAATGCTTAAAGTTATATTCAAAACAGTACATGTAGACCACTATTAAACATAATAATTCATAACAAAGGTTTTGCAATATTTTGATTTTCACTGATTCCCAATTTTCTACTTTCCTTTTTCCCAGTTTCAGCAACAGAGATTGCTCGGTGTCAGCGCATTGCACTCAATTTAGTGCATTGTCTCTCTGTTTTGAACTTTTACACTTTCTGCTTTAGTGTTCCTGACTCAAAAATCTGACTTACTGACTTAAAAATATATATAATTTGGAAGATAAGATATCGAAGTAAACTTTTATCTACATTTCAAATATACTTCAATGCAACGGCCTCTTTGAACCTACATTTTCCACAGCAGCCAGATAAAAAAAATAATCCTCACTGAACCTAAAAAAAAAAATAACCCCCCAAAATTAAAATAATGTCTTTCTTCAGAGACCACTTACCAAAATCTTTGTAAAATATACTTAATTTATCTTCACAAGCAATAAAACTGGTAGCTAACTGTATGATTAACAGAGATGACACCATAACTTAGAACAGCTAAAAACATAATTCAATTTTGTACCCTCAAATATAAGACAACGCACAAAAAAATATTTTTTTGCCTCTGACTATTGATTACAACGAGTGTAACTAGAATGAGAACAGAATGAATTATAAACTTAATGCATAAAGCCTAACACCACAGACTTGCCCAGCATAGGTTCGTGCTTGTGACAAAATCATCTAACATAAGACTACCCCAGCTCAGGACTAGAATCATTACCTTCTTATACCTTACTTAGCAGCATAATCTACATCAGAGTAATTCTAAAAATGTATTAATTTAAGTGTGATCATAGACTGTAGATGCTGAGAAGTGGTACAGAGTATGGCTTGCATCACCTGGGATTTTACGTAAATCAGAGAAATGCACCTGCTCTTCTTACATCACTACAGCCTTTCTAACACTGCTTTATAACAAGAGAATGCATTCAGCCTTGCCAAATATATCAGACGTTATTTTGCAAAACAATGTTTCTTTGTTGACTATCCTTGTCTTCTCTGAAGCAGCAGGATATCATCCTGAAACAAAAGAACTGTGCAGATTCCATGCCTCATTGCTATACCACACCATAGCTAGCTTCTATACATTGCAGTATATTCAAATAAAGATTTTTATTCAAATAGTTATGTTCCAGGATATATTCAAACTAAGTTTTCTCTGTACTCATTCCCAGAGTATAAGCGAGCCTTAATGAAGCAGAAAAATATAAACTTTCGTACAAAAGATAAATATTTATTAAAGTATTTAGTATGTTACCTACAACCACAATGTTAATACCTTCAATTACAAAATTACAATATCCAGAATATTTTAAAGGGTTTTAAGTAATAACAACCAAACAAACAATTGCTACAGCCTAATGCTGCTTTTTCTTCTTATCAGCTACTCTTCACTATAGATACACAGGATTAGCTGTCTCCAGAACTAAATTCAAGATTATAAATACCCTGGCACACTAACAAATACAGCCAAAGCTACTGAAATCTCACAAATACAAAGATGGAAAGAACAAGAAAGGAGCACACATAGGTAAATAAGGCCAGGGCCTGAGCTCAACAGTCAATGCTATTCAACTAGTTCATACATATTTTTGAGATAAACATATGTTCCAAGATAATAACTCCCAAGCAGTTGAATCTATCCTCTGAGCTAAGGCTGGAAAAATAAATGCTAAAAATATTCATTATCAGTGATTAAGAATTCAGACACAAAAAGAGGAAATAAATCACTATTATTTACCGATGAGATTATTTGATTACAAAATTTAGAGGGAGTGGACATGGTAAAATATTTAAGTGCTTTGGTATGAATGGAAATCTTTTCCTTGCAAAAAATAAAAATGAAATTGTAGCAAGCATCTTGACTTTGTTTTCCAAAAATGGTGATGTCCTACTCTTGAAGAAGAGATGGAACAGATACTTTCTTTTGAGTAAACCAGCCAGCAACTGAAGCAAATCTAAGTCTGTAAGACCAATGGGTGCTTCCAGTATCAAACAGAGTTTTCTTTGATTTGTATGATAAGCTTTTCAAACTACACACTTTGGCTGAACCATATAAAATTAGATAATCAAAAGAAATTTGGGGCTGGTCTTGGATGCAATTCAAGAAGATGGTATTTTTCCTGCCTTCAAACATTTCTCTGTAATGATAAGATTCTTGTGATTTGAACTAATTTTGAAACAAATCTGTAAGATCGGCATGCTCAGTGATTCCAGAATGCAAATGAAACTTAGTTAAAAAACTGGAATTTATACCTTTTATTTCCTCAGACTTTGTACACTTTGTTAAAATACTGAAAACTTAATGCAGTGCTATTAAAATCAATTTGATTATGAGATCAAAATCTCTTCAGAAGAAGTCCAAGAAATTTTTATCTAAGTTGTTACTTACTGAAATATTCCATTGGATTACATGCTAAAGAAAAAATGTTTTAAGTAGTGAACCGTATTCAAAGTACAAACATGTAAACCTGAAATTAGAACCCACAACCTCTTGAGCTCTTAGATATTCATTATGTTGCTAGTCTTCTCAACTCTCCAGGACAGTACGCTTATCAAGAAGGGAAGAAAACTGCAGCCAATCTTGAGGCATCATCAGAGAGGTATGAAACTCCTGCCACTCTGTGAACAATCCTGAAACTCTATACATTACTGTGTTTTCCTTCATTCACTGTTCTCACATTCATGAACCTTGAATCATAGAATATCAGGTTGGAAGGAACCTCGAGGATCAATGTTATCGGGAAACTTTTTTATCTTACTTCTATTTGTCAGAATTATACCACATAGATGGTTTACCACCACAGGTAGGACTGTAAGAAGGTTAACACTTGTACAGAAATTCACAAGGAGGATCCAAAAGCCTACAATTCCCTAGACATTTACAAATGCTTCAGTGAAGGAAAAAGGCAAAAAAATATGTAGTTAAGAGTTTTAGTAGATGTATTTAAGTTTACAAAACTTCCTGAAACATGTTTGTCAATAAAGCAGTTTAAATATTAATCCTACCTACTTTTGGTATGCCCACCAGAAATCTCTGTTTTTATCTTTTCCCCCTGAAAAAGTAAGCTATAGTATCAGATCCACTGAAGAGAAATTTTAAAAAAATAATTTATTGGGAATACAATTTCTCTGTCTTGTTTTTATAATTTGATTTATGCAAATTTAAATTAATGCAGTGTTTTTAGACAAATGGTTTGTGTTGTTGAGCACAGCCAACCACATCCATGGATATTCACAGAATCAGTCTGATAAAAGTTCCACCTAAAATCTGCATCATTCCAAATGCAACAGAAAATATTTTCATCCATCTACACCAAATTTGACTGAAAATGCATTTTATTTACAGTTCTTATATTTAATCATCACGTTTACATTAGTCATTTCCTGCATAGTCCCACACTGAATGCTAGACAGACGATGGCCATACTATGTCTTCTGTAACATCTATAAGTTATCTGGTAATTGCCAGCTATCTTATCAAATAAATGAAGTACCAGGAAGTTGGGCTCAGAATACCTGTGGTAAATCTCAGTTGTATTTCATTTCTCTATCTCTAATTATTCATTTGGTAAATGTTTGTTTCAGAGTCTTGAATACTATTAAGAGTGAAGAACCTACTGCTGAAAAGCCTGTGACACCACAGCAGCTAAAGCTAAATAAACAGACTACTTCTGGGTCAAATCATAACTTCATCTGTATCCACAAAACCTGTTGACTATCAGATCTAATAAAATTAAATGTGATTAAGTGAATCATAAGCATAGTCTTCACATGCGCAAATTTAACTGTGTACATAATTAATTTGATTTGTAAATGGAAATAACTGCTTCCTCCCTCCAACACTGTTTTTGTGGCAGTACCCAATAACAAAAAAAATTTTAAAAAGAAAACAATCAAAAAACCCCTCTACCACATTACACGGCCAGGTTTCAAGCTATCTTATTAAAAAGGGTGGAGTGTGAAGAGCCAATAAGTTTCTTGATAGTTACCTACAAACACTCATGACTTCCTATTCCCCTATAAAACAGTAAACTTTATTACCATGAATTGTTTAAGCCAGAAATATATATTAAAAAATCTTACATGAATACTTTTAAGTGAAGACAGCAAGAAGGATGTTTTGGGAAAATCCACCAACAGCAAAGTTACCCACCTTCCTTTGCTGGTGTCTTCATACCTACGTGGCTCCGGATGCTCAGCGTGCGCACGTATCCTGACCCCAGGCCTTATACCTGACCCCGCCTGCATTGGCAGCAGCCTGTTTGTTATCTGCTTGTAAGTCCTATTTCTCATCCTGTCTTTGGTGGAATTTTAAAGCACGTTTACTGTTTTGTGTTACATAGCAAACTTCAACAACTACGCAACTTATTTCATTTTTTTCACCTCTGCCTCTAGAAGTAGACAGCTGAAAACATAATTTACTTAGAATTACAGAAATTGTAATATGTCAAGTAACAAATGGAACTGAGTGTACCTATAGGGAATAAAGGAGTGGCCCTTATTACTAGAAGGTATGAGATTAAATACTATTTTTTGTGCTCAGTGAATAGTATTACTTTTTACCACTCTCTTCAGCTTAAGAATTTCCCATGATAACATTGCCTATAGCTTGAAATTTAAATACAGCCTGTGAAATTTTCCACAAAGCCTAAACCAAATTAGGTACAGTAGAATTAAAAACTAAATGAGGTTTGCTTTATTTCCTATGTACTTAAAATTTAAAACGGCAAATAAGGACTCAGGGAGATCATCTTAGCAGATAATTATGCAAATCAAAGAACACTAAAAAGCTGTTAATATTATATCATGGTCTTGGAGATATCATATTAAACAAATGAAGGATAACAATAGAAACATTCAAGCTTGGAAGATCAAAGCATGTTCTCTTTCAAACTTCTTTGTAAGTGGAAGAAGAAAATCTTGATAGGATCTTACTATTCTAGTAAAGCAAATAACCTGCATTGTTCTATAAAATATTTAAAAGAATGTTTTTATTTGTTTTTGTTACTGTTTTATTTTTGCTACAATATTTCACAAAACTTTTTCAGTAATATTCAAGTCACCTATGAAAAACTATAGCTACACTTAAAAGTTTACTCTCATCTAATCTGAGTCTACAATTTAAATACAAAATGACTACTAATTAAATGATTAAAAAGAGTACTTACTCTGTTTGACAAAAAAAAAAAAAGCCCACCATTATCACTATTGAGTTCTGAATGAAAGCCAGAACAAAGTTTTTAAAGAAAACAAAACCTGAGAGGTGATGCCTTCTTTTGGAAAATGAGGCCATAGAATACAATGAAAGATCGCACCATGAAACTTTGAGGTTTGCAAATAGCATTCTAACATGTTACATAAAAAGATGCAAATCAACAAGAAGTCAGCCCTACGTACACATTACATCAACCCATACGGCACGTTATTAGTTCTCAAGGCTTACCTACCTGCAAATTTTCAACGGAAGTACTTTAATCTCTTCCACAGTTCTGGATAGCAACAGACACATGTCAAAATATAGTCACCTCACCACGAAGCCTTTCATTTTTTCAGGCTTAGTTAGAGCCTCCAATAAAACTTTATATAAAAGAGGTGGAACCAAAGATCTATTGCAATACGGAAATTCTGATCTCTGGACCCTATGTCATTTAGCCTGTTATCTCAGTGATCATTTTCATGCACTGGCTTCATCTCTTTTTCCTTTGATCAAATTCCTTCTAGCTCTACCTGTAGGATTCCCAGCTATCCACATTTTCCTGAGGCGATCAGAACTTTGCTCTTCTGCTGCGATAGTACCTTAGAGGGAGAGTGTGACCAGGCATACACACACGTGCAGGCACTGGAGAGGTAATATTCTCAAAACATCCAGTGCAGATCTTGAGATAATGTTATGCCTTAATGCCAAGAATTAATGACATTTCTTCCCTCCTCTCTTCTCACATAAAAACCTCTGGCTCCAGTTCCTTTGGTTATGGAATTCTCATCATCAGCTATATTACGCTTTTCATTCTACCATTATGCATTTAGACAATGATAGCTAGGGACAAAAAGTTGATAAAATACATCCGAATGTGCCATAGGAATTAAAATTAGTAGAATTTCAAAATTCTTCCTTTCTTTTATTAACAAAAATGGAACCAGCAACATACCTCTTTTTTCTCTGTGAACTCCTTCCAAAAGTTTTTCTTGCTTTTTTATCTGTTTAAAGAGAGACTGATGTTCAGCCTCCTTCATCTGTGTGAAGTGCTTGAGCTGTTCTCGGCTCTGCAGTAAGTAGCATCGCAGCTTTTTTTCCTTACTTTCTCTCTCCTTTACCTCCTCACACAGCCACTGAAGCTTGGTCTATGTTAAAAAAAGGGACAATAAAAAGTAAAGAATTCTAATGCAAATAAGAATACATAAATATTAACTGATCAAATTATTTTTGAGTCACAGATTACCCATTTGTACCTATTACTGAATAACAATAAAAGGGGACATTCCGATATATTAAGACGACATATGTTGACCTTCTCAAAAGACAGATGTATTTTGGCTGATAATTGGCTGTGAAGAAGCAATAAGCAGATTTGGGGTTTTGTGTAGGTTTTTTTGTTGTTTTTTTGTTTGGTTTGGCTTTTGTTTCTTTTGGTTTGTTTGTTTTCTGGGTTTTTTTGTTTTTTTAAACAGGGGCATAAATTTGCTAGGCTAGGTATAGAAATTCACTTTGAATGAGCATATACACAGACACCAAGAGATATTCCTTCCTTTCAGAACACCTTTCTCTCTCTGTTCTATGCTGATGGAATTGAAAGCATTTATCCATTCTGAAAAAAAAGTGACATTGATCCTTTCTGGTCAGCAAAGGTTAATATTTAAGATTTATGCAGAGGAAAAAGAAAAGACCTCATAGACAAGATAGGTCATGGTCAATATAGTAAATCTAGAAGTGGTAGAAGAGAATACTTTCACTGCCTATTTAAACCAAAATTTCAAAAAGCGGGGGGGTAGGTAGTCATTCATTCTAGACTTCCCTCTAGTAGCTAAAGGAACTTAGGCGATAAATGTATGCAAATGATTATTAGGTGCTCTTTGAAAGGTCTTTTTAGTAATATGTCAGTGTCACTTTTTGTAAATGAAGAAAATACTCCCTGCATAACATTTCTCCTTTGATTCCAATCTTATCTCTGCTATCTATAGTGGCAGTCTTTCTTAATCTACAAGTCTTACATAGACCATATATCATCAATAACCTTAAATTATCTTACATGCAAACAGTTGCAATTTTCCTTAAGTCAATTTTCCTGTGGCTTTGAGGTTTTTTTACGTGAAAAAATAAAAAAGCATTTCTTCTACAGTTTCTCAAGAACCACTTTGATCAGGAGAAACTTTCTTTTTAAAAGATACTGGATAAGAAATATGTTTATGCGTGTGAGTCGGGGGAGCAGGAGGAAACCTGCAAAATGAAAGGCAAGGGTTGTTAAGTTACCAGTCATCACTTTGAAGAAGTTTTCAAGCATGTGTGCACCCACATTACTGCATTCAAAAGCTTCAGATAAAGAGGGAAGAAAAATAATTCATTGTCCAAGAATCCAATCTAATATCCTTTAGATTTAATAAATAACAGCCTTATTTAAAATCGTTCTTGCCTTGTTATAACCCTGTAAGAGAAACTTAACCTGTTGACTACATTCTCTTGTTTTTCTTGACTGAAAATAATTGAACCAGATCTAAAGGCTATCACTGCAGTTAGTTCAATGCATTTTTTTGTAAAAACAGCATTACTATTTATTTTGCTATAGAGACAGCTATTTCTTGTTGATAGCAAAATTCAGAAAATTATTCCACCAGTTGAAATAACAGTCTGGGAATATCAGAATTATTGCCAACAGAACGCTATTGTTTTTCCTTTTCCCTTTGAAGTGCCTTTTCAAACACACTTTCAACTGAAAAATTACAAATGTTGGATATTAGCTTATTCAGTAAAATGTCAGGAGGTTTGACTATTACCTTTGTTTCTGCTAACCAGCGATGAGGATCATTCAGCACCGTTGGCGTAAGTGATATTGCCTATGGAATAGTATGGGAGAAAGAAATAGGCATAAAAACAGGAATTAGACACAAAAAGGAGAGTCTTTCCTGCTTACTGGAAAATCATCAAATAAATATTGTTTGCTAAAAATCCAGCTTGGAAATCATATCTGTAAATGGTTTAACAGAACTATTCAACCATAAATGTGTCACATTTAAAAGTATAGAATCATAGAATCACTTTAGTTAGAAGACACCCTCAGGATCATTGAGTCCAACCATGACCTAACTCTAGCACTAAACCATGTCCTTAAGAACCTCATCTAAATGTCTTTTAAACACCTCCAGGGATGGCGACTCCACCACTTACCCTGGGCAATCTGTTCCAATGCCTGACAACCCTTTCCGTGAAGAATTTTTTTCCCAATATCCAATCTAAGCCTTGCTTGGCACAACTTGAAGTCATTTCCTCCTGTCCTGTCACTTAAGCAAACTGACACAAATTTTTTTAAAGGTGCAAATTCCATTGCAACAAAAATAAGTTATTGTATTATGAATCTGTATAGTTTTCTCCTAAGAATCACTACAATTATGTGTTTCAAACAACCCCAAAACATAGGTCTGCAGGAAGGTATATATTCTTGATTTGAAACTGTTCCTTTTTGAAAATATCATCATTTCCCAACAATACAATCAGCCTCTACTTTAAAATGATGATTTCTTAAGAAAAGACCAGCTTCGAAGTCATTCAACTCTTTTTTTCTTCCATTCTGCAGAATAGTGGCTGCACATAAACCAGAACTAGTATTACCAGTTATCATTAGCCACTGAACTATTATCAGTATGTCTACAGAAACACCATGAGCAGCATCATAAATGTCTTATCAAAAAGTAAAAAAGGACAAACCCCCAAAATCCTTAAATTATGCTTCGTTATGATGGTCTTAGTGTTTTCACAAAAATGACAAATCACTTGCTTTGAATATCTGATAGGCATAAAAAGAAAACTGAAATCTTCACTAAGTGGATACAAAGAAGATAAACTGGGCTGGAAGGCTTCGTTAATACTTCATACAATGAGAAAATGAGATCTGCCTCTTTTTCTGCATTCAAACTGAACTACGTTAAACTTGTTTTAAAGGTACTTCTACATATGTTTTCTATAGCACATACTAAAAAGGTAGTGGTAATGTGGGGGTTTTTTCCCCACTTCGAGTTGATATACAAAAAGAAGAAAAAAGTCTCATACGCAGCTCTCTCAACTGAAATCCATTCAAAATCAAGTAAACTATGCTCATCTTTTATCTCATGTGGTCTCATCCCATGATTACTACACTGTGCCTTTCTCTAATTTAAATGTTTTGCGTGGGTTTTGTTTTTAATTTACCATATATTGCAATCTAGCAAGTCTTTATGTATTTTTAGTCCTGGTCCAGTAATTTTTTTAAGTACCTCATTAAGAGGTATTATATTTATCTGGGTTTTATTAACAAAACTGAGAACAAAGGTGCCTAAACAGCACCATCTAGTTATGTAAATACATATGTTTTACATGACAATTATCGGTACATAAGGACACAGCTGAAAAGAAAAGCTTTAGTAGGCAAGTTGACCACGACTTCACAAAGCGATGCACACGTATAAGTTGTGACTTCGCGGCAGCAAACCTCATTCTGTGCAACCACATTCAAAGGAGGCAGTATTCAGTTTATCGTTTAAGAATAACTGGTGTAGTTATTTACAAGCATAAGATTTCATACCACAAAAGACTGATTAGAAAAATAAATCTGAATATCTGAAGATGTGGAATTCTTTGCTTAGAGCACCAGTAAGTGGTGATTATAAAAACTCCAGTACATTTTTCATCAGAGGAGATTAAGCCTGGTGTTTAAGTTCTCTGAATACAAGTATTTATCCAGTGAATTCCTAATTGCTCACCTCAGTTGCAATGGTAACTTCTTGACGTAAAGAACTTGCCAGAAACCTTTTAGAAACATTGGCGATACCTAAAGTACCGGGTAGAGGAACAATATAACAAAGGAAACTTCTTACCTTCAAAAAAGAAAATTCATACCAGACACCACAAAACTGTGTAACATTTGTTTACACATTAGCTGCCCAGTCAAAAATTCAGATTCAAATCTATTTGAAGTTTGCCAGTGATAAACGGTCAAAGGGGATAAATAAGGAGAATTGTGAAAACAGGAATCAGCAAAACTTTACCCAGAAGACAAAAACTCTGCAGGAGTTGGGAAGTAAGACGTCATGGTTAATGATCAAGAATCTGGCAACTACAGCAGATCACAAAGACTTAATAATAAAAGACTGATCTGTAAGGATACAGAGGAGAAAGCTTGTTTGTGAAATACATTTTCTTAGATTTCTCATCTGTTTGTGTGCTGAAACATCCCAACTCCATAGGTAAGTGGAGAAAAAGGCACTACCATGCTACAAGGGTGAAACAAAGTGACTTCTCTCCACACCTTCAAACAAAATAAGTGAGGAGACAAGCTTAAAATAGAAAATTAAAGAAAAATATTTTAAAAATATAATGAACTTTGAGGGAATGCTGAAAATTTCTTTTTCAAAAGCAGCCCAGCAAAAGACCCCGGCCACAGACTTTAAAGTAGAAAGCATGCTCTGTTTAAATAGCAAGACAAAAAGGTGCAATCTGAGCATACTCTGTGGTTACAGCTAAGGCTAAAAAACCACCAGGCCAAGCACTTGTGATACACTCACAATGCCAGTGAGCATGGCAACAAGCTGTCAGACTCTTTTCTTTTTTCTCAGCAGTGTACAATGCCAATTTAATAGGATTAGTCATGTAGAATCACCTGGAGGAAGGAAGAGAGGGTTCTGTCCCTCAGTAGCAAATGAGACTGCTCAGGAAAAAACCTAATGAGGCTGCAGGAGAAGAAGTAAAAGAAGCAGAAAAAAAAAAAAGCTACAGCAAGCAACAAGTTTCCTGAAACTTGAGTCTGAGTTTTCTGGATACAAGGACCTGCTATGCACAAGGAAGTTATTTTTTTTTCACTTCCAGCATTTATTTCTCTACTTAAAAAAATGGGGGAGGGGGTAGGGGCACATCTAAATGAGTTTTATTAAAATCTTTTTTTAAAAGCATTTTAGGTCTTTCTTGGAGATTTCGCATCTCTAAGGAGGTGGCCTAGGAAAACCTGACTCAAAATTCTGGATGATGTAAAGTTATTACACACAAGCAAACAAAAGGAGAACTATTTCTCACAAAAAAAATACTGTCAAAAGAAAGCATTGGTGATTAACGCATGGGCAGATCTTGATAGTTCTAATATCATTCTAATACCTAGCAACGTGCATCTGTACCATCTAAATCTAAATATCTATAATCCAACTGTCCATAAATTATCTATACCAATTAAGCGATAGGTGAAAACAATGCATGCAAATTCTCCCACAAACATTCATTAAGAAAATAACAAAATCTGCAGCATACTTAAAACTTAGAATTACTTTGAATTTCTCCACAGAGTCCCGAGAAAAAATTTCACAAGCAGCATCAATTTCACTTCCTATCATGGTGAGAATGGATTCCTGTTCCATTTCTAAGTGACGCAGCTGATCCTTAAACTGCAGTCTGGCCTCATCCATCCTTCTCAAATGATCTTCTTCATTGCTGATCTGTTTATCCTGGAGTGAAAGAGGGAAAACAAAACAAAGAAATTATTGCATTATTAATATAACATACATCATTAGCAATATATCTTTCAATCTTATAATCATACTACACTCACTCATGCACCAAGTTCAGTTCCCTGCCATGGAAAATAATACTTTCTTAAGAGTACTCATAATAAGTTCCTCTTGATTCTCCTCATTCTTCTGTAAATCAGTTATGAAGAAACTGCTACCACATCCAAACCCAACAAGCTCAGAGCCTATTTTCAGAGTCAAAACCAGACATTCTATTATAAATCTCTTTTTCATGAGCAGAGAGAGCGCCCACAACAAATATTCCTCTTATTATCTTTTGCCCTGAACCAGTTACAGGCATCTAATCTCTGTCATCACAAAGAGAGGTCCCTGAAGGAAACCTGCATTGGCAGTCAGTATGTTCTTAAAGGAAAAGTTTTCAAAGAACTTCTTATAGGACAGTGACTGGCACTGAGGAAAGCATTTTATGTTACTGTCCAATGTCAGAAAGACAATTAAATATGTTATATATCTTTCTAAAATTCAGATTCTCTTCCTTTATATCTGTGATAGAGCTATCATGTAAAACTGAACCCAGCAGCTTTTTTGTTACAGAATATATTGAATTATGCATTGTAATTAATATAACAAAACTATCTTGTGAGAAGAAGGGAAATTGGTTCACACCTGTCCACTGCTGAGGTCAGGAAGATGTAATGCAGCAAAGGGTAGACACTTCAACATGGAACACCTGAGTATGTGCAGGCACACTGAGAATGGTGAGAAAAGTAAGAAGAATAATTCTGAAAATTTATTAATTATGAACCTCTGCAATGACAAGATGTGACTCTTTAAATTGTATTTATTAGAAATCTTCATACACTGCTCTCACAAGACAACACTGTGGAACAAGGTAATTTTTAACATACAAGTTCTGTGAATGGGACACATATGGAATCATAAAATTGTTTAGGTTGGAAAAGACCCTTGCAATCATCAAGTCCAACTGTAAACCTAACACTGCCAAGTCCACCACTAAATCATGTCCTTAAGTGTCACATCTACACATCTTTTAAATACCTTCAAGGATGGTGTCTCAACCACTTCCCTGGGCAGCCTGTTCTAATGCATGTCAACCCTTTTGGTGAATCTTTCCTAATATCCAATCTAAATCTGGCACGACTCGAGGCCATTTCCTCTTGTCCTATCACTTGCCACTTGGGCGAAAAGATTAACACACCCACCTTGCTACAACCTCGTCCTCCTTTTCAGGAGGTTGTATACATATGTACGTACAGCTGTTAAATCTATTAGCAAAACAGATTTTTTTTTTCCATATAGGTGACCTTCACATATGAAAAACCTATACCTGATAAGCAGCCTGATTTTTTTCATTTAATTCATACAAGAATACTTGAGTTAGAAAATAGCTATGTCAAACTGAAGGAATCACAAGAATTTTTAATATGCAGAGGTTCCAGTATTTATGTACCACCCATATGGGAGTTGAAATAGCAGTTCTGATCTAGATTGGTATTCTGAAGGTATTAAGATCGTATTATATATGCTTCCAGCGTCAGTATCCTGTGCTACTATTAACTGAATGCTGTCCATCAGATGCCAAATTTCACTCTCAAAGACCATGACTAAAAGAGAGTATTTAACTCATTGTTTCTTCCTTTAGTTTTCATCTACTTGATTTTCTGAGTGTGCCAGCACTCCTCAATGTTCTACTTTCAGAGCCTACAGGATAAACGAAGTCACTAATAACTCAGAAGTGAACAGAAAGAAAAGAAACAGAAAATTTTAACATTATTCTCTCTCCCTTTACCTTTCTTGAAAAAAAAAATTCCAAGCTATAATACCTACTTTTCTTTAAATTACTATTTGTGCTTGTGACAGAATGACATTTAAAGTATAAAAAGTTTGGAAAAAAGAGAATTCTTTTGAAACACGGTAGGTTTCTATGATTACCACAATATGACAGCTATCATGAGATTTCTCAAGAGGTAATATTATCACTTCTCCCAGCCTAACACCCCTTCTGACAACCCACAGTAAAACCACAATAGTAAATACACTCCTAAGTTAACCAATTAATGCAATCAAGTGGAATTCTCCATCTGCATTTATCAATACCCTCAAAGGTTGAGACCACACGATTGTGTACTTAAAAGATTCTCCATTGTTTTTCAGCTTAGAGATAAAAGATCACCTCAGTCCAAAAACTGTATCTTCCCAATATTAGGTAAGGTTGGAGCTAATTTACTGCAGAAGACTATGTACAGTCCTACAAACAAATTTCCTTAATAATTATAACACTAAATTCCCAATCTAGGAAAAAATCTATTTTGAATTTTCATTTGAGGAACTTATTAGTCTGACAAGCTGAGATTTTAAAGCACTTTCAGTTAATTAAAGAAGGTAAGAGAAATGCCAGGTTTAAGATTTTCTCGTACTTTAAAAAAAAAAAACAACAAACAAAAAAACCACACACACACAACACAAAAAAAATAAAAACACACAAAAAAAACCCACAAACCAAACAAGCCACACACAAACACCCACCACAACATCTTTCCCTCAGGGCTAGTAGTCACAGCATACTGGCTGACAGACAATCAGCAGATGCTGAAAATATAAGTAGTAGGCATGACAACATGAGCTAATAGCATTTCCAATCACTTTACCTACACTCAAAATAAGCCCATTAGATCTTAAGCTCAACACCTAAGTGATATTGTGCACTTCACTTAAAACATGAAAAATTAAATTCAAAAACTGGAAAAGCCACAAAGTATGTACAATATCTATGGACCTCTGACTTAAATAGTTTGAAACTATTTAGCTAATGAAGAATTACCTGATAAGTATTCAGCGGTCCATCTGAAATGAATGAACAAATTTCTTGTACCATATTAATGTAAGTACCAATACGAACAAATTTATTTTCCCAAGGATGAGAAATTACTAAATTGACACATGTCGTGGTTTAATTTCAGCCAGAAACTCAGCACCACACAGTGCCCACTCTCTCCAATGGGACGGGGGAAAGAATCAGAAAAGTGAGAAAACTCATGGATTGAGATAAAGACAGTTTAGTAAGTAAAACAAATGCCATGCATGCAAGCAAAGCAAAACAAGGGATTCATTCTCCACTTCCCACCAGCAGGCGGGTGTTCAGCCATCTCCAGGACAGCAGGGCTCTGTCACATGTAACAGTTACTTGGGAAGACAAACACTATCACTCCAAACACCCCCCTGCTTCCTCCTTCTTCACAAGCTTCACAGGCTAACTATGACAGCATATGGTATGGAATACCCCTTTGGTCAGTTGGGGTCAACTGTCCCAGCTGTGTCCCCTCCCTACTTCTTGTGCACCCCCAGCCTACTCACTGGTAGATGGTGTGAGAAGCTGAAAAGGTCTTGGCTCTGTATAAGCCCTTGTTTCCAGCACAAATACAAAACACAGCCCCATACTGGCTACTATGAAGAAAACGAACTCCACCCCAGCCAAAATCTGCACAGCATAGAAGTGCAAGAACCTTCCAGCTAGAGGCTAAAATACCTACTTTTTAAAAATGAGGACATAATGAAAAATTTATAAGCCATTTCCCACAGGATGCACAATTCTTTGTTTTCTTGATTTTAATTTAGGAAATCAAATTTGTCAAAGATTAGAAACAATCATTTTCAATGTTGTCTTAATATGAATTAATCAAATACTGGCAGGTATGTGGCTTTACATCAGAGAAGGTAAAACTCCCTCCATGTACAGAAATACTTATCTGAAATCACAATGTTGCAGAAAGAGGAATTTAAGATATAAAACATTCATGTTAACAGAAAATTATTAAAAAGCAATGTTGCGAAGCCAATCATAGAAAATAAGTGGAACTCAAGAAAGCAGAAAGAAGAGTTATGAAATCAAATTCTTCATCAACTCTGTATTTATCACTAGATTTTTGAAAAGAAAGGCTGACAACTCCAGGTTGTGAATTAATATTTGATGGTAAATATTAATAACCAGAACACTAGGCAACAAGAATGGCTGGCAGACAGTGTCTATCTCTAGAAATACAATGCCAGTACAAGAGAGGGATGTGAATTTCTTTAAAAACTTGCCATGTTTTAAATATTTAAACAGAATAAAATTTTCATCAAGTTATTTAGAATTTCTTTTACTGTGCTTACATTGCTTATCTACTTCAAATTAGCTCTAAAGTATTCATAACTGCACTGCAACTTTAAGGAAATGTGAAGAAAATGGAAGTGTTTGGTTAAACATTTGTTAGTTACCTCTATTAGAAACAGGGCAGGCAACAGAACTTATAATTCTGCTCCTAAATGATATTAGCAAATCTTTGGAGGGATAAAATTCATGACTTGGCCACAGCACTTTTGCCTTCTTTGATGTATATAGAAACCGTATACTACAGTATGACTGCGTATATTCTTTAATAGGTACATGTGTTTTTTCTATTTAAAGTTTACCATCTATTTCTATAACTCATCATTTATTTTAGGTATTTATCAGCAGAGAGACTGAGAAGTCATGGTTAAAACCAGGTAAGTTTACCTTTTTTTCCAGTTCTTGTTTTACAAACTCACATTTCCGTCTGAGTTTTATATTTTCTTCTTCATTTTGGGATAATTCTTCTGCCAATTTATCACACTCAATTTTTATCTTCTCCAGTTGTCGACCTTGAGTCTTGATTATGTTTTTCTCTTCTACAAGTTCCATCTGATGGTAATGGGAAAACAGATTATAATGTCACTTTACGGGTTATTTTAAAACATTCCCAGATTGCAGAGTTTCAAATCCATGGAACACTACATAAGGATAATTCTATTTAATTTTTTACACTTAAGTTATATTAAGAGGAATCATCTGAACATGAAAAACATGTATTACAGAGTTCCAGAACCATGCAGTGTTTTAAAAGCAACAAATAGAAGTCTCAGAGTCTGCATTTCAACTCTGCTACACTCATCAGCTTACATCATCTTAAGAAGCTCTGCAACTTTTCCATTACTGAAATAATTTGGAATCAGAAAGTCTAGAACTATTATTTCATTTCAGGACCTAATGTTAAATTTATATCTGCAGGGAAATAACTGCAAAGATTTAGTATTTTTAATTTCTAGAATTGTGTGGTTTTAATGCTATTTGTGAAACACTGGAGAGAAAAGTTAAGAAAAAATTCAATGGATAAGAAAGCCCTAAAAAGGTGAGTGAATAAAGTATACTAACTTTCCAGTGTCAAAGGTAACTGACTGGAACTGGCAGATTTGAGAAATTCTCTAGATTATCTAAAAAATGACAAATAAAAAAATACACACATATTACTCAAAACCAGCTTCATATTATAAGAGATGAATGGTGGGATGCAGTTACACACAGAAATAAACCTGCAGAGGAAATTCCATCCTGAGGAAAAACAAAAATTCTATTCTCCCAATTACACTATAAATATAACTTTTATGGGGAAGAAGGGTAAGGAGAAAAGTTTTACAAGTTAATTTAGACACCAGAGCTAACAGAGTACAAAAGCTCCTCTGAAGAACTACTCTGAGAAAGAATTTTGGTGTCTTAAGTCCACAAAGACTTACAGACACAAAGTCTGCAATACCCAATACATTTTCTGTGAATATGCTTATAAAAATCAACTTTTCACTTCCTACTAAAGGTAATTGCATTATAATGTCTATACAGATGGAGATAATCCAAGAATCAAATTCCTCACTTATGTTACTTTTGAGACATAATGGAGAAAATTTTTATTAATTTCCAGTATGGACATGGCAGATGTGAGCATAATTTAATTGATCTGGATTGAACCCATTTTCCACATCTGATAATCTTCAGGAGAAAAAGAACTACACCCACTTGGTAGTACGTATAGGAAACAATTCAAAAATTAATATGCATATATACACAACTTTATATGTAGATACATGTATCTCTACATAATCTTACCTTAAAGGTTAATACTTGAAAGTGCTGTCAGGCAAGAGCACATTTTGTATTTCATTATTCTAAGAGAATAAGGATATTTTTAAAGCAAATGAGGACCTGTAGTAAAATTACGGGTCAGATTCAGACCTTCTGAAATATAGCTGACTGGGGACCACTACGGAAACCACTTAATTTCCTATGCATAGTTTATCTATAATTTTAAATAATAAAAAAAAGGCATTATAGAGACATTGGTTGGGACTCCTTTAGGAGGTTCTAGCAGAAACAGAATTAAAATCTTAAGCACCAGAATCTCAGTACCGAGACAGTAAGATCCCTCTCAACACTGACATCTTGTACAAAATTCTATGTTCTTCTCCAATTCTACTGCAAAACGCAATGTTCCTATGGTACCTCCTCTGCTACCCCAAAAAATTCCTATCCATCTTATAATTCTTCAATCCAGGGCAAGACTACAAAAAGCCAGACAAGCAGAATGCCAGATAGCAGAATGTATCACACACAGGAAGCAAGAGTGGGAAGAACAATGAGCATCAAAAGTCACTTCTTTTTACAATCTATGCAGCAGTTGGTCCTAGAAACACTGCTCTGCAGCCTTGGTTTCCTGAAAGCAGCTCACCAAAATTCCTCCTCTAGTTAAGTTTAAGGCTTTGAGTCTTAATAAAATAAATGTGTTCAATTTCCCTTTACTCCGCAGTTCTCTCCCAACTGATCTTTATTTTTAAGACATTAACTTTAAAAACCTCTGGACAACATATTCTTTCCCAAAAGCAGTTACAAAGGCTGGATGAGGCTGAGGCATAAATAAGGTCAAGAATATTACTGTAACAGTAGAAGACAAGTGATTACTGGGCACAATAAAAACCCAAAACTTACCAGTGTGGAAAAAGAAAAAGTAAAAAATTCCCTTTCTATTGTATTTTCCTAAACTCTACTCTAAAACTGCAATGTTCAAATAGAATTTGATAAAATGCAGGCTAAGTTTACCTTAATTTGGAAGAAAAGTATGTCCATAAAAGTGAAACCCACTTGCAATGTAATGACGAGTTCAGGCAAAAAGTAACCAAAAATCAGTGGCACCACGACATGTTCTTACCAGATCTTCCCTGATTTCCTATTTTGTTTCACTTTCGCTTACAGTCTTTGAATCCAGAGAACGCTGTGCCTTATAATTTTGTATACTTCTAAAAAAAGTTTCCTAACCTAATATCTTACAAAATTCATCTCCCTCAAGCCTTCTGCTTGTCTCTGTTTTAAAAAACAAAGCTGGATTAAAAGCAAACAAATTAAACAAAACAAACAAACAACAAAAACACACAACACACACATACACCACAAAAAACCACCAAACCAAAAATGTATGTACATTAAGGACTCTGGGAAAGTCATAACACTGTAAATGAAAGAGGGTAGTGGCTTTTTGAAATATTCTGTTTAGGTATAACAATCAGTACCAATTATCAAGGCACTTTCTGCAAGATTGACCTTTCCATAGAAGAGGAACACATTGTCACGATCAACTCATTTTTTGATTACTACCCTTCAGAATACACTTTCCTTCTCTTCCACTGATAGTAAATGTACAGTCTTAATTTCAATGTAATTGTCCAAAAAAAAACCCCCACACACATATTCAGATCAATCATTTAAATAACATTACACATTAAGTGCCCAATGTGAAGTACTACTGTCAAAATATTTTCATTTTAATGATCCTTCCATTAAGAACTATATTCATGTTTTCTGTGTTAATAACTGTTTAAGAATTATTGTCAATTATGTCATGAATGATACATTAAATTTACATCCTTTTCTAAGGAATGTCAATTCATAACTGCAAAAATGTGGAAAATATGCATTTTTACCTAGTTGCATATTTGTGAGAAGGAAATAAACATGCTTATATTACTTATGATAAAACACATAATTAATCACTTAAGCTTTGATTAAGGACTTTATAGCTTTTTAAGGTTAAATTGATAGAATTTTGACATGAATAAAGTTTTAATTTGATGGGACTGAGGTAGAAAGCATATTTATAGTGCTTCAGAAGCGCACTCAAACCATACCGGTAATTTACAACCCACCTGCAAAACAACTGCCTCCATTAACATGAATATACACATTATTATTATGACATACAAAATACTCTCTTACATATACATTTAACCATGTAACCAAAATTGCTTCAATGAAAGTGCAAAGTATAGTTTATACAACTGTTAACAGCTAATTCTGCAACTTAGACCACTTCAACTTTTCAATTTTATTCAGATTATTAAAGCCACTAAAATGCTCGTTTTCTTTCCAATGCAATAGCCTTGAATCAGGAACAATGATGTAAACTAAAGATAGTAACTTGTTTCTTCCTGAATAAAATTCTATGTTTCATCATTTACTATAGGAACACGGTTTTTGAGAAATTGTACAGAAAACAGAAATTTTTAAATCTCTTTAAAATAGAAAGATCAAAATTAACCTTCACAAGTCTTATACATTATCACTACTGACATTCTGAAAGCATTTCCAGATAGTGTTTTTGCATCACACAATTTAAACATTTAAAAAATGCACCACCCCTGAAACACTGCAAGGTCTTTAATAGGGTCACAACTATAACTGTAAAAACAACAGTCGAAGAAGGAAGAATCGGATCACATTAAAGCACTACAGCCTCACATATCTCCCTCTGTTCATAGCTGTTCTGATCACAGACATACTAGTTTCACTACTTTTGAACTAAGAAAAGCTTGTTATCTAAAACTGTTACTGTTACATTTTTTTTACTCTGAACTTTAAACTTTTATGATGACCTATAATAAAATGGGTGTTAAACGTTTTAAAGCCCATGCTTTATTACCTTCATCACTTAATAGGAGGGGGAGAGAAAAAAAAAGTCTGACATTGGAATTCTTCAGAATAAGTACCTTTAGCATTCTAATCTGAGCCTCTGCATCATCCTTTTCTTGTTTAAGGAGTTTCATGAGCTCTTGAACGTTTTGTTCATGTTTGATTTTAACATTTTGTAGCTCTGATCTAAGATCTGCCAACTCCTGTTGGTGAACTTCTCTTTCCATCTTCAGCTGCCTGCTAGCTGAAGTCATCTCTTCATGCTTAGATTCCTGCTGTTTCTGGAGATCCGAAAGGCTCTTATGTAATTCCTTTTTTACTTTCTCCTCTTCTGCTATTCTGTTTGTTAGTTCCACACGTACAGCACTTAAGTTTTTTACATCTGCTTGCATTTCTAAGAGTCTTTCTTGGTCTTTTTTATGGATCAAGTTACTAGTTGCAAGTTCTGTCTCCAAGTTTTCCTTTTCAGCTTGCATTTGATTTTGTAGAATAACTTGCTTTTTCAATTCATTTTCCAATTTATTTACAGTACCTTGAACTTCTTTGATCTCTTCTTCAAGAGATACCTGGTGAGATTTCATTTCACTCAGTTCTACCTCTTTGCAGTGTAGCAGTTCTTCCTGCTGGGCTCTCTTTGTAAGCACATCATTCAGCTCTTTCCGAAGGTTTTCTATTTGGTGTATAGCAGAGAGAAGCTGACTTCTGAGGTCATCCTTTTCTTTGAGGGCCTAGGAAAGAAGAAAAAGAAATCCAGTGAAACCTAAAGTAATTCAAGAAAATTGTTGGAAGCATGTCCCTAGACATTCCTAATGCCTAAGGAACAATTAGCACACTTCGTTCCATGAAAGCAAAAAATTTTTGCTTGTTATTATCTCAGTTCAAATTTATTCAGTGCTTCTTTAAATTTAGACAGGGAACTTGTGCGACCTCAAATATATACCTGTCCTTAAATCATGTAGCTTCCTAAGCAGTGATAGTTTTGGTTAATCCCTTGCTTTTTTCATCCTCTTTGCAGACTCAGATGGATTTCTTTGCTGGTTCTTCCAAACAGCAAGATGGAGGAAATGAGACAATACAGCAATGCAGCAACAGAATACAGGGAGGACTAATGGTCATACATAACTTACCCACAGGTCCATTTCATAGGCTGACTTGTTTTGCTTACTTTCTAAAGTATTACATATGAAGTGTATCAACTTGATTTTTGAAGCTACACACAGTTGATGAGTGACTAGCAGTTAAAAGCCTGGATCACTCATGCATCAAAGCCAAGAAATGAAGACTACTTCTTCAAAATAAAAATTGGCCACATTTAATTAAAATATCCACTGTTTTTCTAAGGTGCTTAAGGGTTAGGGTTTCATCATTGGTATATTTCGGGTTAAAAAAATCCTTGAAAATGGACTAAATGACAGGAAAAGTTTGCACTGCAAGCACATACGTTACTAAATACTGTATTTCAATAAACTACATCATTCCTGATTCTTATCTCAAGTTACAATTTAGGTTTTTTAATGTGTTTAAAATCAGAAGTAATTTACAGTACATCTATCATAAGCCACACACAACTTCCACTACATGAAAAAAAAAAAAAAAAGGATAAAAGGACAACATGAGATTTTCCTGATGTATCACAAACTACTGGATAATTTTAACTGGTTTAAATAAATTTTACACTGAATTTTACTGACTAATTCCACTAATTCCACAAGCAGCACACATTCTTATAGACATAGCAAAATTATTTGAAATGATCCAGAACAAAAAGGCTAACAAGATTAACAGCATGCAGGTTAAAAACATAAAATGATTTGTAATTACATTAAGAATAAGCAAAGCAAAATAAAATACAAAAATAATAAAATACAAAAATAATAAAAGATGTGGTAATGACTACGAGGCTTTTTTCTGAACAAAAGTATTCAGTATTTCAACTTTACTAAATCAGTCTTGTAATTCTAGCTGCATGTTTTGTCTAAAAAGAAAAAAAAAGCACCCACAACTAAAATTAAAAAAAAAGTTTTCTACATTCCATTCTTAGAAGAAAATACATTCCAAAAAGACACAAGATGTTAGAAATTCCATTGTCAATCAGTACCAAGGATAACCACATAGGCAAAACTTCAACCAAATTATCCAAATAACTCCAAAAGAATGAAAATCTAAACAATCTTTCTAAAGCCCACCTATTGTCTGAAAATATTTCTAGCATCTCACAAAATTGCAAGCTATGATCGTAATCCAATTCCGAAACATTGCAATCAACCCTTTGAAGTTCTATGACATGAAGCAAAGCAAACAGACTGCCATTTCTCCTTTTTCTTTATTATTTATTTTTATAGAGTTTTGTCTCAGACATCCATTGTGTGTATATTTCACAGCTGGCTAAATTATGTTCATCTAGTTCCCTGAAGCTTATCACAAACGCTGCATCTTGATTGATTATATTCTCATTTGGAAATGGTCTACAACTTTGTATTGAGAACATGAAATAACGTTTGTATTTTTCGCTTACACAATGACAGAGTTTATTTGTATTACATATCTTCCAATAAAGAGATTTTCCTCAGGAGTGACACTTACCCCAAGCTCATTGGTAAGATGCTGATGATTTTTGAAATAGGAACAAATACTGACAACATTTCTTAAATGCAGCTTAAACCAAAGTGACTGCATCTAGCATTTTGATGTATTTGTGTCAAAAAAGAGGTTAAACCCATGTCGAGGAATCTTATGTAACAAAGAAAACATCAATGTGGACAGCACTATCAAATGTTCACATGAACAGTGATTTCAGAGCATTTTGAGACTCCTCATGCTTGTTATTCACAACTCTTCTCTACTTTTTGCTTCTCATTTGTCTCTCATAGAGACATGCATGATTTCTAAATGATTCAGATTTTCTTCTTTTCCTTAACACCTCTATTTACCTAAGTAGGAGATCAGCCAATGATGACACCATGCTGGGAGGAGTGGCTGACCGGCCAAAAGGCTGTGCTGCCATCCAGCGAGACCTGGACAGGCTGGAGAGTTGGGCGGGGGAAAATTTAAAGAAATATAACAAGCAGCGCAGGGCAACAAAGATGATTAAGGGAGTGGAGCATTTCCCTTATGAGGAAAGACTGAGGGAGNAATATGAGAAGAAACTTCTTCACAGTGAGAGTAACAGAACACTGGAACAGGCTGCCCGGGGAGGTTGTGGAATCTCCTTCTCTGGAGACATTCAAAACCCGCCTGGACGCCTTCCTGTGTAACCTCATCTAGGTGTTCCTGCTCTGGGCAGGGGATTGGACTAGATGATCTTCTGAGGTCCCTTCCAATCCCTAACATCCTGTGATGAGCAACTTTGTGCATGTTTGCAAACCTGATTTCCTAAGACCACTATTAGGGCTAACCAATCACAGAATCACAGAACGGTCTCACCAGGGCAGAGTAGAGGGGAAGGAGAACCTCTCTCAACCTACTAACCACCCCCTTTCTAACACACTCCAGGATGCCATTGGCCTTCCTGGCCACAAGGGCACAGTGCTGGCTCACGGGCATCCTGCTGTCCACCAGGACCCCCTAGGTCCCTTCTCCCTACACTGCTCTCTAACAGGTCACTCCCCCACTTACACTGGAACCTGGGGTTGTTCCTGTCCAGATACAAGACTCTACACTTGCCCTTGTTGTATTTCATTAAATTTTTCCCCGCCCAACTCTCCAGCCTGTCCAGGTCTTGCTGGATGGCAGCACAGCCTTCTGCCGTGTCAGCCATTCCTCCCAGCTTGGTGTCATCAGCAAACTTGCTGATAGTGCACGCAATTCCCTCATCCAAGTCACTGATGGATATATGGAACAATACTGGA
>VWYH01008688.1:85119-193184 GCA_013399365.1 Pampusana beccarii
TGTAGTTGCTCTCTCAGGTAAAGAGCAACTCCACCACCATGCCTGGCTGGCCTGTCTTTCCTGAGAATGACATAGCCATCCATGACCACATTCCAGTCATGTGAGCTGTCCCACCACATGTCTGTAATTGCCACCAGATCATAATCTCCTGACCGAACACAGGTTTCTAACTCTTCGTGCTCATTCCCCATGCTGCGTGCATTGGTGTACAGGCATTTCAGGGAGCGAGCTGAGCACACCGATTTCACCCTAGAGGGATGGGAGGCCTCCCAGTCTTCATCAATTCCAGAGCGCTGACCCACCAATGCAAGCCCAGCTACAGCCCCATACCCCTTTGAATCTAGTTTAAAGCTCTCCAAATGAGCCCTGCTAATTCCTGTCACAGCATCCTTTTGACCCTGTGAGATAAACCTTTCCCATGTATTACTGTCTGGACTGGAGTCTTATAAAACCAGCCATTATCATACCCAAAGCCCTACCTGTAGCATCCGTCTCGAAGCCAAGTGTTTATGGACTGGATCCTTCTATTTCATCCCACATCATCGCCCAAAAATGGAAGGAGGGAAGAGAAAATAACTTGTGCCCCAGACTCTTTCACCAACCATCCCAAGGTCCCGATGTCTTTTTTCATTCCCCTCAGACTACAGGATGCAGCTTCCTCCCCACCTGTCTGAAGATCAGTAGCGGGCAGTAGTCTGTCGAGTGTACCAGGCTGGGGAGTGCCCTGGTGATATCCCTGATCTGGGCTCCAGGCAGACTGCACCCTTCCCTATGATGAGGGTCAACTCTGCATATCGGGCCCTCCGTTCCTCTCAGAAGGGAATCGCCTACTACAATTACCTTTCTTCTTGTCAGAGGCAGTCTTGAGGCGTGGTGTCAACTGCCTCTTCCTTTGTGACCTCATAGGTGGGCTTTCCACCACATCCTCACCTAACTCTCCTTCAAGATCCAGGGCCTCAAACCTATTACAGAGGGGCACCTGGGGAAGCAAAGCAGGTAGGGAGGGGGGTTGCCCGTGATGCCAAACTGGGACTTGCTTCCAACACTCCTCATCTTCTTGGTCTCCTACCTCTGCCCAACAGCGACAGGGCAGGTGCTGTCTCAAGTCCTCCCTTCTGCCCAACAGGGTGGGGGGTCCATCACCTTTTGGGGGGGTATCTCCCTGGGGCCTTTCTGGCCCGAACACCAGGGAGTTACTGCACCAGTCAATCTCCTCACATTCCCTGATGGTCCTCAGTCTCTCGACCTCCTCCTTAAGTTCCACCACCACACTGAGCGGATCTTCCCCCTGCTCACACCTCACACAGGTGGAACGCTGCCTCCCTCCCCCAGCAGCAGCAGCCTCTGGCACTCCCTGCAGCCGGAGACCTGAACAACCACAGTTCAGGGCAGGCCCTCCGTCTGGGTCAACACTGTTTTTGGGGCAAGCTCTCTGTCTGGAGGAGACCATGGCAAGCTGCAGTCTGGGAGACTGCCAATAGGTGAGACGGTCTACCGAGCAAGGAGGGACAACCTCTGCACCCTGCTGCATGAGCTACCACACCTGCTGCTGCAGCACCGTGTGGGTGGCACTCACAGCCGGTCTCACCTCCCAGCGCCTGGTGGGATGTGTTGCTGCCCTCCCTGAGGCTTTTTCAAGGCTGGGTTGGGGGTGTGATCGCCCTTACCCTGGCAACACCCACACCACCTCAGCTGCTCTCACAAGAGCTGCCGGGTCCCGAAACCCCCTGTCCCTCAAGATGTGCCGCCACAGCTCCAGCTGCACCAACTCCGACCTCTGACCGCAGGGACTGACTGAGATGACACAGAACAGAGGTGATTAACAAACTCAAAACCAGATGCAACATTTGCCCCTTGTAAAACAGTCGTGCATCTAGTTTTCTTCATATCCAAAATCTCAATATGTAATCTAGCTTTCGACTTTTATAAGAAACTGGAGGCACAGAAAGATGCCAACATTTTCTACTTGGAACCTAGTTATTTATCTGAAGTGTAAACTAATCACCATAGGCACTAAACAGGTACCATTCTGGTAACAAACATAGTTTGGACTTCTAGTTACTAGCTTGACTACACATACCATACTCCTGACTTGCATTTTCAACACCTAATTTATAAAATCAGATCACCACAAACTGCAAAACAAAATTCATTCTAAGTACAGAAAGCAGAACACATAGTGTAGTTAGTGCCACATTCCTTAAAACTTTTATGAACGGTTAAAAATGCAAGCGAGGATCACAAATGTGCTACAATTAAGAGAACTAATGCCTTAGATCACAGTTATGTGCAAACATTCTATATTGATAAGAATACAGCCACATTTCACCCCACCATGCTAATTACGTGTCACCTAAAGTAGACCTATGTTTATTTTTCTCCATCCCCTCTTTTTTCCGCTCTGTATCTCAGCAGTGCAGTCACCAGATTCTAATGCTATGTAATCATACTGCTCGTCATTGATACTGTTTTCAACAACGCTATCCTAAATCACGCACCTAATTATTTCTCTTACCAACCTTTCCTGAATTCAGAGTTCATATATAGTTTATTCATCTAACCTAATCTGTATCTCTTCCTAATCATATTTTATCTAACCATCAAGAACTTTTAATCCACAAGGTCTAGATTTCTCATGTAAGCATAAATTCTGTGAATTGAATACTCAAAGATGCACACATTCAATCAGTCAAGAAGGGTAGTTGTTCACTAAAAGGTATATTGCACCTGCCTTCTCCATATTTTCGCAAAGCATGAACTGCTACTTGTTGCGACAGGAAACGGTTTATCTAAATATAAGATAGAGCTAAAGCACCTTTTTTTTTAAGTTGATATATGATTCTACATAGAAACTTTATCAAAGTGAATAGCATCTGTACATTTGCAATCTATCTGTAGCACTATTTCAGCATTTGAACCCCACTGACACGGTACACAGGCCGGTTTGCAAAGGTATTGGTTTAGCTTATAAGAATCTCTCTTTAACTTTAGAAAATAGTTACTTTTTGATTTTCAGATATCTTAATTGGCTCATATAATAAAAACAATTGGCTAACAGCTTCATCTTTAGAGGATGAAAAAGACATTAAAATGAATTTTAATGAGGAAAAGATTTTCCTTAATCTTATATGGCGAAAGACTTATTTACTAGAACAATTCTTATCTTAAATAAACATATCAGTAACTTTCAGAAAATTTGAAATATTTTTAAAAGCTGACTGCTGTTACTGTACCAGACAATACTGTAAGACTACTTTAACCTAATTGGAATGAGAAGTAATTATAGTAAAACAAACAATTTCACCAGCATAAGAGTTTAAAAATGCTTACAGAGAAATTAGGGCATTGCGTCTTCATAATCCATTTATTTCTTAGCCATAATAGTCACATCAAAATAGTTAGCTATAACAGCCCCATATCTATATAGTTCCACGCAGAAAAATATATTTAAGATAGTTGCATACATCAGCAAGATCTTACAAAAGCATCCTCAGGTAAACTATAGCAACTGAAATCAAAATTTTCTATTAAATTTAAAAATTAATTTGAGGTTGAACTCAATTCTAATAATTAGTTTAATAATGTGATTATAATCTGTTTTATCCTCTCCATTTTACATCATATTGTGAGTTTATGGCAACTGTCAGGGACTAAACATACGACACATAAAACTCAAATGTTGAAAATAATGACATTTAAATAAATCAAAAGAAATTTCTAATATCACATGTACACCAGAGGGAAGTGCAGTTACATCCTCCCCACTAACCAAAGATAAATAACACTCAAGTCAAACATGACTGGTCACTTCCAACTGGGTATCAGACTATCTGATAGGAACAGCTGTTAGAACAAGCTTGACAAAATACTTTGTTAGCATATAAGTTTAGAAATTCACATCCTTCCATTCCTTGATGTCTCTTTAAAAGAAAAACACACCAGTTATTTTCATATTACTGCCTCTGTAGGAGAGTGGCAGTGGGAAGCAGATAAGAAGTACAAAGTACGTTCTGTTGAAATAATCGGGGAAGTCAAAGATTTCTAACTTAGAGCAATGGCAACGACCCCAGCTGAGCCCTCTTCCAGCAGTATTTTCACAGGAAATCAATATTAGAACATCATTCTGACCCTCAAGAAAGCATGTTCCACAAGCAGAAGTTTTTGGTTTGTTTTTTTTTTTTAAAGTTTTCTATGGGTTTTTATCCCATCAACTCCTGCCACCAAAGTAATTGGAATTTCTCAGGCCCCATAAAACAATAAACCAGCATGTTTTGCGTTAGTCTGGAGTTGCATTGGCCAGCTAGAACACAAGTGCTCATGGGCATCAAAAAATGAGTTCTGCTTGCCTTGTCCTCCATAGGAGCACTTTAGCTCTTTTTAAACGTGCTCAGTGACCAATTTTTATAAAGCATGTAGGAACTTATTTTGAGACTTCAGTCTTTTCCAAATGTAACTTGTCATGGGAAAACAGCAGAAGCAAACCGAACAAAAAGAAAAACAAAGTTCCTACCTTTGAATTTCCAAAGTGCTACAACACTCTTTTGAAAGAAAAGTACCTCCATTAGAACAATAAACACATAATACAAAACGCCCAGTTTACTGAATGTCCCAAAACAAGTACAACAAATGTTATATACTTGACTACTGAAATCCCACATAGGGTTTTGAAAATATCCTAATTTCTCCCGACAGTCATGAAATACAGTAGAAAAAGTTACTGTTCATGGATCTTACTACCAACAATTATTCTAGACAAGATCCAAAAATAGATAAATATTCTGTCTTAAAAAAAAAAAAAAAAAAACTTCTAGAAAGGCAAGATTTNCCTTAAACCCCTTTTTGTGTTCAAAGTAAAAATTCTCTAACTAAAATTCCAGGGTCAAAGACTACTGTTATGCTTTTCACAGATAATCACTTCAAATAGCATATGTTTACTACAAATAGGAATGCTAACATTTATTCATATAACTATTATTATATTTCATCTAATTGTTAAATAAGAGCAGTTACGATCTATTTTTGTTACGCTACTGTACTATCTCACAGAACAAGCTACCACCCCAGTTTGTTTGAAGTTTAACTTTAGTTCTAAAGCATGCTGGAATAGGGAATAAGGAAGTAAATACTAACTTATAAGTCATTCCAGAAACCATTATTAATGGTCACTGCTGATAAAAATCAGATGACCTTTACTTTGCATGTGTGAAAGACAAGTAATCCAAACCAAGAATTCATTTGCAACAGCAAATACCTTTTTTGGTTTATTAACAAGAACAGGAAGAGCATGACAGTTACTCTTTGTTTTAAGAGTTACTCCCTAATCTGGCACGTCACCTACCTTAAACACAGAGGAAGTTGTTAAAAAAAAAAAAAAAAAACACCACACCACACACAAACACAACAACAACAAAAAAACCCTCCACTTACCTGTATATGCATTACAAGCTGGGCTTTCTCCTTGTCCTTACGTTCTATGCATTTCTTTAGTTCTTCTACCTCTGACATTACAGTATTATGACTCAGCTTTGCTTTAAGCTCCAAAATGTGTTTCTCTAGTTCTTGCTTCTCTCTCTCGTATCTTTCAGCTACTATAAAATAGTGAGAACAGAACAATAGGCGCAGCAGAAACATCAACTTGTGGAATTTTTTATTTTTCCTCATTTCCCTTTTGGTAATTTTCTTCTCTACTTGAGACTATTTTACAACTATTGATTTTGATCAAGTATCTGCAAAACATGGCTGTACCTATATCATAACCTTTTACAGAATGAGACACTATTTTTCTGTTTATCCAGGATGGAAGAAACATTGGGAACTTCTGGTGTAAACAAAACTTGGCTGCAAACTTCAAGGCTGAGATTTTATCCCACCAGAGTAATACCTCCTGATCTGGAAGTCACACTATCTATGAATTTTATGTCTAAATCCTACAACTACAACAGAAGTTCTTGATGGGAGTAAGCTGTAAATTTAATCAAACAGAAATTAAAAGGTCTTTAGTCATAAACAACTACTAGAGGCAAAGGAAATCTCCATATGCTTCCAATACATCTTTGAAGAAACAAATAACGCAGTAAGGAGAAACACAACTGCATAAATTCTATAAATAAATGTGTATATCTTAAGAGCCCCAGTACATTTTTATATTCTTCATATTTTTACAAGCGTTTTGATTTATAATTATAAAACAAATGGAAAAAACAAAATACACTTTCACTAACACGACAGGCATATTGCTTCAAATAAATTCACTTTTAAGCAGATACATTAACATGACTAGAGAAAAACTATTAAAATGACTATATTGTGTCACATGTCTGAAGCTAAGCCATGTACAAAATTTACCCATTTTCCAATGCTCTGTATGAGATTTGTACAACAGAGTCAGAGCCCTATTTTAATAACTGAGATAATTCAGTAGCTGAAGTATGAAAATATAAAAAGAAGCCATTAAGCAAACCAATTAAACGTTCACAGAGACACTGGACTTGGAGTCACTATTCCTCTATCATCTTGAGTAGTACCTTTCTGTGTTAATAAGGAGAAAGGCAAATACTTTCTCTAATGCCTTTTTTATTATATTTGAAAAGTTTAAATACAGATAGATAACTAGCAAGGTAGCAAAGACCTTGCTAAAGTGTTAGTTTAATACAGAATTACATCTTGAAAGTTTTTAAAATATTATTCTTCAAAACATCACGGTTCCACCTCAAATTCTGACATACTGCAAACAGAAGCCCTGATGGCAACATACTGGAGATTTTTCTTAACCTCTCTGGAACATGTTGTTACCCCTCAGAAATTCTACCAGAAATTCATCAAATTCATCTTTTAAGCCAGCTATGTAAATGACTTCTATTATAATTTTCAAGATGGCAGAATTTAAACTGCAAATGGACTGAAATGTAAAATTTCAGAAAAAAATATTATTTAAAAATATTTAACATGTTTTTCTTCCACAAAAAAACACTATCCACTTCTTTGAAATTGTCTCTAATAATCTTCATTTGTCTTAGCCACGCAAGTCATGGTATTTCATCCTAAGTTTTAATTCTTATTGCTTTTTATTTGTTAATATTCAGGTGCCAGCACCTATTAACTTAAAGCTGAGCTGTTAAATGACTGCTTTTGTTGAAATAGTAGAAGAATTAGACAGAATTAATATCCAGACTAACTAATTTACAGGCCTATAGTGCAAAATCTGAGAGTTGTACCTGTTCTAATTCTCCTGTCATCATCTTGTACATTCTGGTAGCACTGGCGGTGCATAGGAACATGTGAAATTTGATGTTGCAAATCTAAACGCTCCCCTTCTGCTCTCAAAAGTTGGGAACGAAGCTCCTCAATCTGAAATGCATGTACAAGTACTAAATGTTTAGTAAAAAACAGAATGAAGATTAAATAGCATACTTCTATTAAACACTTTAAAATACAAAAAAGACTACGTGCAAGGAATATTTATAAATGAATCCCAAGAGTTCCACAGATGGTAAACAAAAAGACAAGTTCTTTCCTAACTATAGGCCACAAAGTGATTTTTCAAAATTAAAGGAAACATTTTAATTTGTTATTTTGACCACAGATGAGCATTAATTTCTCTAGACCAAACAAAATGCTAACGTTCTATGTGTTGCAATTGTCTTTTTACATTGCTAGTGAGAATATCTATACAAATTGAATAAGGAATATATTTTATGTACAATTCTACCAATTAAAAATACAATTTATTTATTCTTCAGAAACAGGCTTTTTACATTTTTCCTTTCTATCACATACAGTCTAATACTTACAGACATGACATTGTGTATGTGAAAGAAAATATGACATGCTAAAATTGTACTGAAGGAAAATGGCTCCAAATCATATTACCCATATAGCACTACAATCCAAGCACAGAGAGTTAAATTAAAAACAGTAATACAACCAGCTCAAACTTCTGCTAGATACAAAAGGCAAACAACTAATGCCAACAGATAAGTGTGTCAATTGCCCCTTCCCTCTTTATTTCAATCTTTTTCCCCAGCTCCCTTGAAAGAAGGCAGTATTAGAAATGTTTAGAATAAAGGACACTTTCCTAAAGCTATAATCCAGATTCCTGCAACTTCTAGATTTAATCATATGTGCATCAGTAAGTTTTGTTCACAGCACACTTCAGATAGTTTTTCAGGTGTTTGCTTTTTATATATTTTTATTATATGTTAGTATACAATATAGCAAATACTTCTAGGTCACTGGTTTATCTGAATTGAGCAATTATAACACGCACTTTGCATAACAATTGCCAATATAGAAGTTGTTCTAAAGCATACTATGAAGGGCAGTTACAAATAACGTTTTTATGTACTTACAAAGTACCATTACTGTAATTATTATATATGAACATATATACATAAAAGTTTGGAAAGTAGAAAAGCATGAGAGCTCAGTCCCCATGTTTAAGACACTTAAACCTGTCTTTTTGTATCTCCTTCTTCCCTCCCAAAACAATGTTATCAGAGTATGAGACAGGAAGATTAAGCAGAAAGACTCAGATTTTAAAACCTTAGGATTTTCACCACACCAAAGTAGTTACCTGATGCAAAAGAGCTTCTCTACTGCCTTCTGATTCATTCAACTTTTTCCGGGACTGTTCCAATTCCTGTTCAAGCTTTCATTACAGAAAATGTTGAAAGAAACGCAATGTTTTCATCATAGTACAAAAGAGCATTTTAACTATCTAACTCTGGTGGAAAATAATTGGAGAAAGCATCTATTTAAAATGAGGTATAATATACACAATATACTTACTTGTCCAAAACTTTAAAGCAACTTTGATTTATACTAAATCCATGCTATATTTACTTAAATTACACAAAGAATTTAATAGACAGTCTATAATTTGTATACAATATTCTGTGTCACATGAAGACACAAAATGGAATATATAATAAAAAAATTAAGAAAGCATGAAAGCCAATTTTTACCCAATTCAAAGTAAAAGAAAGGAAGAGAAACTTTTTAAAGAAGTTTCAAGAACTTTGTCCCTGGATTTGAGACATACTTTCAAACTAAAACTAACAATGACTTAACATTTGAAGTTACATAGTTCATTCACAAAAATGTTAAAGATTACATGCATTAGTAGAACTGGTAACTGGTAAATTCTGTGCTTTTTCTGTGTTGTGCAATATGTATTTGAATTATTCTGGAAACAAGATGGTTGAAAAACTGAAGTGCCCAGAATTTCATACAATTAAAATTTTTCCTAAAAATATAAGCTTATGGGAATTTTAAAATGTTTAATCAGATATAATAAGCAAACTGATGACCATTCAGGAAAAAAACAGAAAACAAAAGCTACAAAATCTTTTCTGACTTCTACCACAAATAGTTCAAAGATCACAACGATCCACATGGAAATAAATATAGTTTTTGACAGAGGAAATTGTTATTGCAGAGATAGCAATCTCAAAGGATGTTGAGAGGCTGGCAAACGGGCAAAGTAAACATTAAGCAACATTAATGGAATGGAGAGAGTAATATAACACAAAACACTACATAGATACTTTAGCATAAAGGGGTATAACTTTGAAAGCATTGACAAAAACGCTAAACTCAACATAAGAGGGAAAAAAGCTAGAAAAAGTGTAATATGGCCCTAGAACCCTATCAGACCAGAAATAAAAGAAATCTTGTTTTCTATGAAGAGAGCAATATGGCAACAGATAGTTCAGTAAGATTAATTAATAATAATCACGGTGCAAAATAACTAGCACGTGTTAGCTGCAAGGATGAAGAAAAGCTGCATCTTTGAGCTGCTGCAAATAAGCAACAGCAGACTATGTACAATTTCAGAAACAAATCAGAGAAAAAGCGAGGATAATCCCCAAGTTACAAACATGTCTGCCTGGCAGGATGGTAGAGCTGTTACAAGTGACACACTATAACTAAAGAGATTTGAAGGAAAGACAGAAGTTCAGCATAGCTACATTTACAGTGCCTCTGATGCAAAACACCTCCTGTTATCTTAAAGAATGAAGAAAGTTTTATGCTGCAGTTTTGTCTGGAAAAGGAAGCACATTCTATAACATCTGACACTAGACTTATTTAAAACCAAACCAGAAAGAGCAAAAATTAATTCTTACTTGGTTCTTTTCAGTTTCATATTTCACAAGTTTATTTTTCAGAAGTTCTTCTGTTTCATCTGCTTTAGCAACTTGCTTCCTTAAAACCTTTAGAGGGGAAAAGTACATCGTGAACTTCTTTATAAAAGTTACAGAAGTCTTCTTTGTAACATTGTCAAAATGAAAGAATGGTGATATATTTAAGATAGAGGATCTAGACAAATGTTTTCTGACTCTCTAACATTCCCTTGTGGAGCCAATGCATATTGTCATGAAAAAACAAATAAATCTGTGCATACATAAACACACCCATGCATGGAACCGGGCCAAATACAAAGTCAAAACTAGCATTAACATCCTTCTGATATATAGAGCTCCACAAGCTCAAGGCTGACCCCAAGCACTTTGAGATGAAGGTCTAAGAGGCTCAAGAGATCCCCTACAGATAAGCTGTGAACATATCAGATGAAAATAATATATTCTCTAATATAAAATATGCATGACATGAACTACAATGCACTGTAGTAAGGAAAACACTACGATAAGGTTCTGTTACAAGCCGAAAAAAGGAAAAAGTTATTTTTATCTGAATCTGGACAGATACTTGGAATCTTAGTATCAGACAGAATCGACTGAAACCTTCCTGATCAAAAGTTACTGACATTGGTGTGCCTTCGAAAATAATAATAAAATCCCTGGGGACTTTTCCTATCATATCCACCAACACCGCCCCCCCCAACTGAAGTATCTAAAAGTACTTAAGTACATTTTGTAAAGCATCTTGCAAAAATAAAATTTCCATGAATATAAATTTCAAAATAATTTCCCTCTGCAAACCAACACTGTTTGCAGAACCTGGCCAATCATTGGTAAAGGAGAGCATTGGACATCACGGACATCGACAGCTCATACGATTTGCAACATACACAACAGAAGTTTGGAAGTTTCACAGCATAACAATGTCATTGGCTCATCTTAAATATCACTTAGGAACACCAGCTCACTCATCATACTGAGAGAATCTGCTGAGAATTTGAGTAATTGTGTTAATAAGTCTTGTTTCTTTGCTGTAAAACATGGCCAAGTGGTTTTCACACTACCCACAAATCAGTTAGAGACTGTAGCACATACCTTTTACTTTCATCCAATACCACAGAGCGTAAGTACATCTATTCCTTCCACCATTACTTGTTACAACTACAATAGAACTACATAGCCTGTCCAGGGAGGGGGGGGAAAAAAAAAAAAAAGTCCCTTTCCCAGGATGTTCTTCCTGAGCAGCATTTTTATTTTACATTTTAAAGGAAAATCTCCTTAAACAAATATCCCTGAAATTTGCCCCTGTAATTAGTGTGATTTCATTCAAGTTTTTGAACATTTTCTTTTCACTGTATACTGGAGAACAATTTCACTGCATGAAAACAGAAAGCAAGCTATTAATCAATCTCAGTGAAGCCAGGCATTCAGCTTTAGAAGTTTTGCTTTTAAAAGTAGCTTTGTGCAGAAAATAAATGGATTTACACACTTATCTCAGTCTTCTATCATCACCTCAGGAAACATAAGGGTTTCAGTTTTAGTTTGGACTACTCTCCTGCTTGAACAGTTTATACTAAAACCAGAGATGGTGGAAGAAATTTATCATAACTATGCCACTGAAAATATTATGCTACATAAAGAATTATGCTTTTAATCTTACTGATTCACAGATACTGTAAGACTGTAACACATTTAAGATTTTTCCCTAAGCATTCAATAGAGATGCAGATCTATCATTCCAGTCAAGCATAAAATCCAGCGCTGCACAGAGACCTCACACACTCCCATTTTACTTAAAAAAAAAATAAATCTAGAGAGATCTCCAAAAACCTACATGAACAAAATTCAAAGATGAACATAATTTCAGCTAATGCCATTATTGCACGAGTTCTGTTTGCCTGTTTTGTGGTTGTTAGGTTGTTTTTTCGGTTGGGTTGGGGGGTTTTTTGGTTGGTTGGTTTTCGTTTTCGTTTTTTAAATGACTACAAGTAGCAGTAAAGAACAGCCTACTAGGGACACATGATGCGTCCTAACTGCAGATGAGCTTCATTATATAGCCAACTGTATGCCAACCTTATCTTTGGCACTAAATTAATAATTAATACAGGACTAAAAATGCATGTTTTCAAGTTCAAATTTTGCTAGAGATGTCAGCATCACAAGAAAAATGCTAAAGGTGTGATGGAATTAGAAATACCAGGAAAACTACCAAAGCTTTCCCTGCTGAAGACAAAAAGTATGTCTCTGCATCAGTAGTACATTCTAATTCCCAGACGAAACCACTAAAATAAATTAGCACATAAATTCATACACTGTTTCAACCTAACAGGATCACTGAATGGTACTTAGGCTATTAAATAGCAACAATTTCAAATACAAAGGCAGTCTTTTCTTATCAGTGATACTACAAATATGATGCTCAGTTTTATTTTCTGTATACTGTAAAAATAGCCCATAACCATTTCATTTGTAATAAATAACATTTATATATATGACAGTTAAAATACTACAAAAAGAATGAGATGTTACAATAAATTAAACGTACCACATGCGCACTGCTTCAACTGTGAAACCTACATTTTTCCAGTAGGTGCTATGTAAGCAATCACTAAACAATCAAAATGTCATCAAGAAATTGAAACATCCGGTCATTCACAGCCAGACAAGCATCAGTTGTTACTGACAATTCAGAAACTACATAGATAAGAGCTAATTCTATGTTTTCCCTCCTTCTTGTACTCCTTTTTAAATAATTTTATCTCACTGGTTTGTGTCACTTGTTTTTTCTCCACTAGAGGTTTCTCTGTGTGAGACTTCTCTTGGGAAAGAAAGGGCTGAAGAAAAAAGGGGAAAAAAAAAAAAAAAAAAACAACAACAACAACTGTGTAAAGACCCAATTAATTCTTTGATTTCATTCGTTGTCTCCAAAGATGGGGCTGGCAAAGCCAAATGGTCAAAAATGGCAACTAGGAAGGGGATGCTGAGCAGTTCCTACACATGTTCCTCCGTGACTGCTCCCAAGCAACAGGCAGATGTTGCCCAGGAGAGCTCTGCCCAGTGGTGCTGAAGCACCAAAGATGGGGAACAGGCCTGCAGTCATTAGGATTCCCCCACCAAGATCCTCCTCTTGAAAGCATTTGTGTCCAGGTTGGGCAGGAGGAGGCTGACAAGGAGGTTGAGGAGGCCTTGGAGGGGTCAGGCATGGAGGAGGCCACAAGGAAACAGAGAACTTTATGTAAAGAGGTCTTCACAGCATGGTTTCAGGAAAGACCAGCTAGATTTTACACTGCCTGCTTAGGTGGTCAGAAACAGGCTCTTGTACCTGTCAGGACAGACGAACATTTGATTTGACCCAGTAGAGCAATTCTTACAGGTCTTTTTAAAGAGTTCACTATCATAGACAGAATATTAACATACATGGCATACCCCAGCTCAGCTCACCTCATCCATACACAATATTTCAAACCCGAACACTTCAAACAGATAAAATAACTTACTCTCTGCTAGACAGATATTTTTTCTTATATATGGTGAACACTATGTGGAGGCCTCTGTAACAACAGTTCTCAGTCTTTCCAACTTATGAAAATCTTCCAATAGAGAATCAGAACTTTTACTGGAATTTAAGTCTACTAACTTTTCTTAGGGTTTGGGGGTTTGTTTGGGTTTGTTTTTTTGAATAAAAGCAGATTATTTAAAATTAATTTTGAAAGTAATGTAAAGACCACAAACTGAAATTTTCTGTTTCACAGTGAGACTCTCAGTGAATTATATTCATAAGAGCAGAAAAACACAACCAGACCAATCTCATGCTATATTTTAAAATAAGGCAAAAAAGTACTACATCCTAATCTGAATGAAAATTCTTGCCCTAACTTGCTAAATTAGCAGCTAGCATTGGTCCAAGTAGGTTACATACACATAACAGCCAGGCATTTAAAGACAGACTGCCTGGATATTTCAGTGACAGATATGTATGAGACTTGCTTATGTTGCAATAGTCAGATTCAAACTACAATCAAAAGAGAAACCATTAGCCACAGGTGGCACAGCCCAGAGCCGAGGGGCAAGTATCAATGACACACTGAAACACCCAGATGGCTCAGAGGACAGACCAAGTTTATGTTTGCCTAAAAAGACCAGAGATAAAGACATGCGTGGAGAGAATTTTCAATAATGCTTATGACCATCAGTCTATCCCACTTTCTCTTGAAAGTCCACCAGCCTCTGGCACTTCACAGTATGTGCAGTGGGAGGCAAACAGAATCTAAGTATCCATTTGCACAAAGAAAACGGGAAAAAAAATGCTTCCTTGCCTACCCAAGTTATTAGCCTAAGACATAACTGTAGCCATTGCCTTACCACAGTTCAAAATGTTCTATAAAGATGATTCTGTTCACCTAAAGCGTCCAAAGCACGAATACATGGACTTACTTCACTGAAATCCAGGAAGCCAAACACATGAATCAGGACAGCCATCCAGGACAACTAACACATAAAAGTTGTTTAAAGCCTGTTACTCAAACGATACTTGATCTTGTTTTAGAAAATGGATGCATAAATGCAAAAAACCAGTCCAAGTTGATGGTATCTTTGTGTTCAAAATAAAGCACTGAAGAATCTCAAAATAGTTTTAGTTGACACAACAAACGTATTTTGTTAGAGCAACCCATATACATGTCAGTAGCACTGGCAAGATGAACATACTCGTTCTCCTTTCTAATCAGAAACACCCCTGAAGACATTCAAGGCTGGGCTGGATGGGGCTCTGAGCAACCTGATCTAGTTGAAGATGTTCCTGCTCATTGCAGGGGGGGTTGGACTAGATGAGCTTTGAAGGTCACTTCCAACCCAAACTATTCTATGATTTTGTTTGCATCAGGAACATGGAAGAAAGTGAAGATGTATGATTTGCATTAATTTCTGTTTGCTAATTGTAATTTTCTAATTTGCAGTAATTGCTGTTTAAACAGATAGTGTGTATTGCTGTGTTTAAACACAAAGTTAAAAGATACATAAAAATGTAGAGAAAACAATTTTTATTCAGCTGCACATAGCACATACAGACTACAGATTCAAAATCATAATGGAAATTTAGAAGTTAAAGATGAAAAATTGTATATGTCAAGCTTTCTTTATGGCCAGTATACAACTAGATATCATCTTGGTTAATAATCAGCCTATGATTATAATAATAATGCAATACACATAAAAAGTTCATACATCATAGAAAAGACAGAAAGACAGGACAGATAAGAGAAAGACTGAAACAAACGTATCATCATGTTCAGCTAGACCCTGAAAAGACATAATTTAATAACTGAGGTTTAGGAAGATGATCCTGTTAAGACAGTAAAATACTGACAAGTAGTGGTCAGTTATGGGCACTGCACTTTCCTTAAGAATAACAACTATTAACATCTAAACCTCACAAGATTTCCTAATTAAAGCAACTACTGATCAAATCCAAAAGTCAAATATATATTATATTGTTTGGTTTGAAATGTATAACAGGCAAACTAATGACAAAAAAAAAAGTTAAATTAAATAGCCACAAATGCTTTAAATCAGGGGTGTCGAGCTCGTTTTCACCGAGTGACACATCAGCTTTGCGGTTGACTTCAAAGGGCCGAATGTAATTTTAGTAACTACTCCTACATTTATCCAGTCCTAAAATTACATTCGGCCCTTTGAAGTCAACCGCAAAGCTGATGTGGTCCCCGGTGAAAATGGGTTTGACACCCCTGCTTTAAATAGTATTTCTTTGTAAATCATTCAGGCCATATTAAATGACAGTATTTCAAAAGTCAGTCCAAACCCTACCCTCCTTCCAGTAATGTTACTTGAGAAGCATCTTTGAGAAATAAAAGAGGACAGAAAAGTACTTTAACAGAACATTACATCCACACAACGATCACCACAAAGCTGAGGCCAGTGACAGAGCTAAGAGCCCATCTAAGTGAAAATCTGAATTACAATGGACAAGAAGCAGAATAACAAAGTAAAAAGCTCTTCTTAAAAATTATGTAGAAACATGCTTCATCGAAATGCCGATTGCAGCAAAATATTCAGTTATTTACTTCGTTCCTATTAGGGTATGCAAAAGTACACAAAGCAATTCAAGTACCTTCTAGCATACAGCAACTCAAGCTACAGAGAGACACATTATGCCTTAGAAACGCTTATATGTTATAAAGACTATTTCTTGATACATTCCCTGGTACATACTGTCCACACACACCTCAAGCTTTCAGATGGAAAGCTCTCCTAATCAGTGTCTTAATCAGAATCACAGGATAGTTTGGGTTGAAAGGACCTTCCAAGGTCATCTAGTCCAACCCCCCTGCAGTGAGGAAGGACATCTTCAACCAGATCAGGTTGCTCAGAGTCCCATTCAGCCTGGCCCTAAATGTCTCCAGGGATGTAGCATCTACCACCTCTCTGGGCAACCTGGGCCAGTGTTTCACCACCCTCATTGTAAAAAATTTCTTCCTTATGTCTGGCCTGAATCTCCCCTCTTTTAGTTTAAAACCATTACCCCTTGTCCTGTCCCAACAGACCCAGCCAAAAAGTCTGTCCCCATCTTTCTTATAGGCCCCTTTTAAGTACTCAAAGGTCACAATAAGGTCTCCCTGGAGCCTTCTCCAGGCTGAACCACCTCAACTCTCTCAGCCCGTCCTCATAGGAGAGGTGTTCCAGCCCTCCCATCATCTTGGTGGTCCTCTGGACCCTCTCCAACAGGTCCATGTCTTTCCTGTACTGAGGGCTCCAGAGCTGGATACAGTACTCCAGGTAGGGCCTCATCAGAGCAGAGGGGCAGAAACACCTCTTGCGACCTGCTGGCCACACTCCTTTAGATGCATCCCAAGATACGACTGGCCTTCTGGGCTGCAAGTGCACATTGCCAGCTCATATCCAATCTTTCATTCACTAGTAACCCCAAGTCCTTCTCGGCAGGGCTGCTCTCAATCCCTTTATCCCCCAGCCTGTATTGATACCAGGGGTTGCGCTGACCCAGGTGCAGGACCTTGCACTTGGCCTTGTTGAACCTCGTGGGGTTTACATGGGCCCACTTCTCGAGCTTGTCCAGGTCCCTCTGGATGGCATCTCATCCCTCAGGCGTGCTAACTGCACCACTCAGCTTGGTGTCAACCGCAAACCTGCTGAGGGTGTACTTGATCCCACTGTCTATGTCATTGATGAAGACATGAAACAGTACTGGTCCCAGTACAGACCCCTGGTGGACACACTTGTTACTGGTATCCATACAGACATTGTGCCATTGACCACTACTCTCCGGCTGCAACCACACAGCCAGTTCCTCATCTGCAGGAGGCATGTCTACCCTCCCTTCTCCTTCAACATGGTGTATTTGTAAAAATGGAAGACTGTGCCCTCACAGTCCTTGGTCCCAAATATATTAAAAGAAAGGTGCAACAGAAGATGACGAGCAACAGAAGACAAGGGGCAACCAGGCAAATGGCTATCACTTCTCAAAGAAATTCAGGTTAGCAATAAGCAACGCTGTTCTTAAGGGAGTGCCCATACAAGTATTTACACAGGTGAATCCAAGCCCCCCACTCCAAATGGAGTAGGGACCAAAAAATTCCAAGACCAACACTATCCAGACTAGTATTATTATTGCAGATAAGTGTCACTAAACAAAATTTGAAAAATGAAACCTAAATTGCTATTGTCATCCCCAAGCACAGATATTCATTGGAGTTTACTGGCTTAAGTTTATGCCTAAATGTATTCGTGCTTCACCATTGAAGGACATCTCATTCACTGGAAAGCAGCTCGGCTGCTTCATCTGATATAACTGATAGTTCAGACCAAATTTAAGCCATCACAAGAAGAACAGCGGATTGAAAAGTGAAGCTGTAGAAAAAGGCAACTAGCCTCTCCCCACGCTGATTGTGTTCATTAAGAGTAGTTTCATCTACAATGTCGCTTAAGAACCTTTGAGTGAGTATACACTTGTACGGATGTACTGAATGCAGAGATCCACCTTTTTCAGTAGCCAGTCCTCAGCATGATTCTGTATACCCCACGAGAGATCAAAGGAGTGCACTGATGAGACTGTTGCAGACTTGTGAATAGCATCTGTAATAGCTGAGTATCAAAAGCAGCATGAAAAAACATGTTTCACAATAAGGAAAAAAACCAGTAATGTCATATATTGTGTTAAGAAGCTGCTGTTCTTAATGTACAATGTAGTCACACATCAACTGTAAGGCAGTGAAGATACAAATAAGCTTCCACACTGGAGTCTCTGAGAATCTTTATTCTTCAAAATCCTCTCATCTATCAAGCAATTCTTGTGGCAAATGCTACCATCACATGACGCGTGACCAGCAAGAAAAAGGTTAAATAATAGCAGATACTTTACACAAAACCTAATTATTCCCACCAGGAGTTTTATTATTTTCTTTTTTTCTTTTTTTAATAATTATCTTAGAGGCTTTGCTGAAATTGTCTACTTTAAAAGTAGGATTTTTTTTTTAAATCATTAAAAATGGTGGAAACTGAGTTTTTCTAACAGTTTGCTTAGAGATGTTTAAAGACAAATTTAATTTTGCCTATTGTACAGAAAAATAAAAAATACATTAGCAAAATACAATTACACTGGTGCAAGTAATGAACAAATCAACAAGAAGCCAAATGCTACTCAGCTTGAAAACACACTGTTGAATAACAATCTTTTTAAACTACTCACATTCAAAAATTTTAGATATTTCATAGTCATAAATTACATTAGTCATTCTACTTGGTTTGCCATACTGAGTCTATTCATCTGTAAGACCACATGCAAAGAAAAAAAAAATAAAAAATAAAAAAATTAAAAACCAGAAGCTCAAAAGCTCAAATCTGCTACACTCGATGCTCAGAGGGTTTTGGTGTTGGAATTCTTTCCTGTTTGTTTTTAATTTGAAATTAGATCAGTTCTAAACTTTTTGGCCTCTTAGACATTCTCATATTCCTATTTCTTTTATAGTTTATATTCCATAACAAAGTAATTTTCTTCACAAAGATTTCCCACACAGCAGCCTCTCAGTACAACAGTACAGAGCGAGGCAGCATGTACAGGATCCAGAGTATTTTGCTCTCAAAAACAAGTGCTTTTCATAAGGCAGTCCAATTTGCCAGTGTGAGAGCTAAACATCTCAGCCAACTGTTCAAGATATGTTGAACAACTCCTGATAAATACAAACACCATCCAGAAGTGAGACCATTTTCTACCTAGAGAAGGACAAATTGACATGAATGTTTATTGTGGAAGGAAGATGGGACAGCTGGATGGAAGCCTGTAGTAACGGCCTGAGATTTAAGGGCCTTAGCAATATTGGAGTCTGAAGACAGTTGGTATGTAGGAAGTTGCAACTCCATCACAAAGATCTTCTCCAAGCTGCTAAGATAGCTATGAGAGAAGAGGTAGCAGGAACAGAACGTACTGTCTGTTGCTACGGGGAGTGTAATGGAAGTCTGTGTTTCAAGAGCAATGGATACTGTCTCCATATTCCTCTGTAATCTGTCAAAGAAAGACTGATTAATACCTATTGAAAGAAGTTCCTTCCTACACTTGTCATCTGACACCACCATGTTCTATTTTGCATGTTAAAGGTTATAAGTTCCTGAAAAACCCATAATTCATTGCAACAGGAACAATCTATTTTATTAGGATTCTGAAATACAGTGACGAGAGTCCAGTCCAAGAAACACAGAGTCATGACTAAGACCAGACACCCAGAAGGATGATTTGGAGATACGAGCCCCTGCTTGAGAGACTGAAGATAACCACCAAGAGTGTGGTTCTCCTCCAAGTAGCAGCAGCTATGCATGTAGAGCACGTGGAACAAGCCTGTTCCAGTTGGGATTGGCTCTGAATCTTGGCCTGGGCAAATTCCTAATAGTAAAAGTTCACCAAGCAGACTAATAGGTGTTGAGCTTTCCTGTAAACTAAAAATGAGGATGATACATCCAAGTCTTGAACAGCGGTGTGTATATAAAAAAAAAAACAAACCACACTTTTAAATAGAAAGGAGCTCCTTGGGATAAATAATTTACAAAAATATGCATGGAACAAAATAGAATTTGGAGGAGAAAGGATTAAAATGTCTTCATCTACAGCACGAGACCTTAGGGGAATGGAAGGTTGGAGAGGTACTTAATATTTCATATTCATTTTGCATGAAATTCAAAAGATGAGCTACTAGGAAAAAAGGTATCCCGTTTGAGGGCTCATTGTCACATAGCCAATCATACGAAAGTCTCTGAAATACATTTTAATTTATTCACTTGAATTCAAGTTTTCCTTCAAGCGATGGCAGTGTCGATGTACCTTTACAGATACAAGTCATTATCTCTTTAAAAGGATAAAAAAGATTGTTCCAATCTGCAGATAGCACTATAAAACGACACCAACTCATTTCATTAAGCATCCTTCTACTGGGCTGAAGGTACAACCAAAGAATCTAGAAATGGATGTGGGCATATTAAAGAGCAATGAAAATTGTAATAAAGAGCACTAGTTCTTTTCAGCCACTAAGACATCAATACGGGGAAAAAATGAAATAGTAACTCTTTCTGAACACTAGCAGAAGCACTTCAAGCATTTTGATAAACATTACTTTATATCTATACCAAAAGAGCATCTTATCTTCTTAAATATGACCTCTTTGAAGAGTCTCTAGCCTTACATGAAATATAAAGCATCAATCTAAATTAAGGTTCCTCAACACCACTGCACAGTATCAAACAACTGCTTTCCAAAAAGCATGCATACTGTTGTTAATATTAAAGTGAAAAACAAGGAATCATACATTTCTTCTATTCTATTGCATACAGAGATAACATTGCAAATCATATCCTAAGGAGAGTGAAATAAAAAGATACACAGAAGACACAGGTTTTTCCAAATAGCAGTAAAATAAGGAACAGCGAGGTGTATTTTTCCTACATTTCCTAAAACAAGCAGAAAAAAGCTACTAGCTGACTCCAATTTTAATTCGTAATATAAACATTTGTATTTGTCTCCTAAAGAATATTTTATACTTCATCAGATACTGTTGAATGAAAGTGTTTGAAAAGCAATGAAAAGCTGTGTGACCACTACAGTACATTTGATTGGTTTTTGAAATGAATTAAAAATAAACTGCTCACTGCAAGCAAACTTTGTATTTTAGAAAGCAAAGTGTTTTAATTGAGGCAACCCAGCTAATGACTTGCTATTTTTTGTTTGGGGTTTGAGGGAGGGCATAGGGAGTGCGTTCTTCTATGGAATGTTTGTGCCAGTTACCAAAGAAGTATAAACATAGACAAGACAGTATCATGAAGAACAGAGACTATAGTTGTTATCATCTGGTCAAAACAAGCATAGCTGGACTGATACAGTTAAAATAATCTACCAAACATACAAGCACTTTTGACAGTTTCACAGGTACAGACTTACAAATGCAGCACGTTCCTAATTTAATCCAGAATACACAGGAAGTTCTCATTTGCATACCTCTTGTAACTGAAGAGACATGTGTCCCAGCTGGTCCTGGCGCTTCTCTACAAGCTGCCTTTCAGTGCGCATTTCTTGTTCTATTTCCTGAAGTCTCCTCTCTACACGTTCCGATACCTTCAAAAGGAAAAAAAACACCCTGTGGGAAATTAGTGCATCTTTTACCGCATATTAAGATAACAATGGCAAAAAATGTAAATACAGTATGGGACAGAAAGCAGAACACAACTTTTATTAAGATTTAGAATGGTATAGAAAATAACTAGTATTACAGCAGTGAGTACTCCAGAAGTACTTAAGCAGGGAGTTGACCTTTAGGTTTATGCATATTTTTCTCTACTGTGGTGGCTCTACTCAAGTGCCAAATATCTCAATATGAAGCTTGGTGCAGCTTAATCTGAAGCTGCAATGCAAAAATCTTAGCTTCTCTGCCACAGGCCTGATTAAACTCTGGAGAGTCACCTCTTTCACATCTCCAGTTCGTAAAACAGACCAAGGTTTGCCTCTTTCATACTCGGAAATCTGCGAGTGAAAAGTAGTAAACAAGAGCTAAGCACATGAGAATTAATGTAATAGCAGAAAATCACATCACTTTAAGACTTTTTCTCAATATTTAGTGAATCTATGTATGAACTAATATAAATAACACTAGCTATTTGTAAAAGCAATCTGGATTATAAACACAATAAGTCAACCTTAAACTACAATACCAGAACTACTTTATTTTTGCTTTTCAAGCCACTAGTAGACAGCACCCTCTCGTGGGCAGCAAATTAAATTTATATTGTTAAAGCTGAAGATTAGCAGGGAAAATAATTACACATTATTTCCTCCCTGCCTTAAAACTAATTATTTTAAACAATTATTAGAAAGCAATATATCTATTACCGAATGGTATTTAGATAAAAAGAGAAAGACTCAAAATACCATTAAATTACTAGTTTCTGATATATGCAGAAGGGAACAAGTTTCCTTATGTACTTTTACCATTAAGCATGCTTCTACTACCACTACGTATATGCACGGATAGAAAATTTTAACGAGAGCAACACAGTTGCGTGGTAACAGAAACGTAATTATTATTACAATAATATATTCTGTGCTTCACAAGTACATCAGGTTTAAAGAATGAAACAGCCTTTTGCTTTAAAACAGAATACATCAGTTTGAAAACATTTCTTATTTGCACAGCCAGAATAGTCGGTTTACAATTTGGAATTTTGTATTTTCTCTTAAAACCATCAGGAGTTGCTCAGAGAACGTACTACACCAAACCACACTATTTCATGCAGGTTATGAATACTTTGCAGTCATAATCCAGTGTAATTAATTACTAAAAGTAATGACACAGGTCTAGGTTACCGCATGCACCGCAGATGACATGACCATGATGTAAAGCAGCACTAAGCAAGCTTCAGATTCCTGCAAACTTCAGATTTCACTGCAAATTATCACTAATGCAGAATGAGTATAAGTAACTTTTTCCTCACAACAAGATACAGCAATTTGCCTTCCCTCTGACTTCTTTCGACTCCCTCCAGAAAACAACTGTTATCTCTAACAAGGTACTGAAAAGGATGCCTTCATTATATTTTTCAGGTGCACAGAAATTTCAGAGCTAGATATAATCCTCTTAAAAAAAAAAAGAGAAGCTATTTATAGGTCATTGGAAAAAAAAAACAAACTCTCTATCAAGATATTTTAGGCTTCCTTGCTGGATTTCACACCTATTGACATCGTTCTAAGCCACATCCAAGAGTGGATAGTGGATTTCAGTTCTGTTTTCCAACTTATCTGAAGTACATCTGCCAATGTAACAAACATCTCTATATTGCATCATCTAGACTACTAACAAAACCTTCAGAGAAAAAAATGATCAAGAATAACAACACAAAATTCACTTCACTAACTCCTCTAATTTTAACCATGAACAGCTTACTAACTACACAGGTATCTGGACAGTTGTGTGTTTATTCTAGACTATACCCAGTTTTACCATATTTTGGTGAAAAGCTTATTAGAACAGTTATGAAATTCTGTCAAAAAAAGCTCAGAAATTTGCATTAAGATACAGAAAACTACTGCTTCATCCTTTACAATTCCTTCTATGATATAAGTGCACTTTTTCTTACAAATCTGTCTTGTCTGGTACCTAAGTTTCTGTTTGCTCTTGAATGTTTACAAATCAAGTTCTGGAAAAATAATCAGTCTATTTTCTCCTTTTTCAAGATTTGCCCTTTTTTTAATATTCCAGAAACATTTTTCCAACTCACTCCCGCAGTTGTCTATTAATACACCAAAACAGCCATTAGTGGTTTTTAGAAAACTACAGACAGTTATTTAAGTTTCTTAGCAAATCTGCACCAGGTCATTACAAAATATTTTACATGCCTTTGTTTCTCCTCCAGTAATTTATGTGGAGGTCTTACACCCCTATTGCTGTCACTAACTTACAGCTTGCTGACAAATATCAATGTTAATAAGGTGTTAAACAGGAATCAACTTTCTTGGTACATTGTGTCAATAGTGTCTCCTCTTCTGCATGGAACAAACCCATTGCTTTGGTCTCCCCAGGAAATGGTGAAGGATTCACAAGTGAATCATCATCACTCTTTGATGTTTCTTGGTTGGTGCATCCTATTATCTACCACCATGGCCTTTCCACTCTTGTACATCCACACTATTTTTTATTACTTTATCATTAACCTAATTTAGTTTCCACTTTCTGCACTCTGTCTCTTTGTGTCTGAAGTAAATGCAGAGCTTCTAATTCAGCCAAATAGATACAGAGCTATATTTCTTACACTTTATTGTCAACTTCTCCTTTTTTAAGAGGATTTGCACAGAATATGCTTGAATATTCGCCAAACTCTCATTTCCTCCAAAGACTGAAGATTTTTCTGCATGTAATCAGTCATTTAGTAAATTTAAATTTGCAACCTCACAAACTATTCCAAACATGTAAGAAATAACAAAAGAAAGAACAAACCTTAGACTAGGAGCAAATTGATTCCTTAAAACAATAACTTTTTCCATCAAATTTTTGTTGATTTTTTTATTTGTAAGACAGAACTTGGCATACAGCTCTAGTTAAAGAACGATGTTTAAGGATAAAGGAACATATATCACATTAGTTAAGATTTCTTCAGAAGGAAAAGTATTTTCTGGTAGACAAAACACTTACTACGAAGCATTAAATTAGCACTAATCCTGAAAAAAGAGGATTAAACAAAGGCAGGCTCATAAACACTACTTCTAGCCTACTTTATAAAGAACAATATTTAGGAGATTACAGTCATTCGTGCTCCTTATTCCCTAGTCTCCCCAAAACTCAGCCAAAATTGGCCAATAGATTCAAACATTCAGTGGTACAGAGCTCTCAAATATATTTAGACTTCGTGATACATTTCAGGAAAATGAGATAGAGGTAGACGTGAGACCTCAAGGAGACCTCAACCTTTATTCCTTTGTTTTGGCTGTCAGCAAAGTACATGCATTTTGTTTAAAATTAAGTATTAACCTATTTAACATTGTAAAGAAATATTAGGTTGGAAGAAAATAAAGCTAGTGGTGAAGTCAGAATGATGCAAAGAAAGTATCATGGTACTTTGGAGGTGTATCATGGTGAGGAAGCATAATATGTGAAGAGCAAAGCTCTTGTACAAGGATTTAGATACAAAATAAGTTTTTGTGGGGTGACACAAACCCAAAAGTGCTCAAGTTGTAAGGGAGGAGACATGGAAAACAAGGCAAAGAGCATGCAAGTCCAGAGCAAATTAGGCTTTATTATGTTGTACCTTGCACCAGTGCAAAATAACAAAATACCATCACTTGTGGCTTCCAGGGCATTATCTGGAAAAGCTGCTATGTCACATTCGTGTCCTAGCAGTGTTTATCAATAAGACTTCCTGGAACGCAGTAAACTTTCCCTCTCCTTTTTGGAAAACTTAGTATCACACTATCATAAATTGGGTCATTTAACACCACGTTCTACAAATTAATTGCCATTTATGACATTTACAGAATAAAACAGGGTTTAACAGTGTATACAATTTTGCAACCTTTTTGTCACTTTTTTTAAGCCTGCCTTACCGCATTTTTATATTTAACTGCTGAAGTTTATCTATTTCTATCATTTGGCAATAACTTTTTGAAGGACTTCTTTTTACCTTCTATAGTTACATCAGCTATCTTTTGATCTCCTTCATATCTTTTAATGCATTTATTTGAAATCACTACTGTAGTGTATTCAGATCACTTCCACATTGTCTGAAAATATTCTTGGGCTGCATCAAAAGGAATGAGGCCAGCAGGTTGAGGGAGGCCATTCTGTCCCTCTACTCCGCTCTGGTGAGACCCCATCTCAAGTCCTGCATCCAGCTCTGGTGCCCTCAGCACAGAAAAGACATGGACCTGTTGGAGAGGGTCCAGAGGAGGCCACAAAAATTATCAAAGGGATGGAACAGCTCTCCTATGCAGACAGGCTGAGAGAATTGGGGTTGTTCAGAGAAGGCTCTGGGGAAACCTTATTATAGCCTTTCAGTCCTTAAAATGGGCCTATAAGAAGGGGACGGACTTTTATCAGGGCCTGTTACAACAGGAAAAGGAGTAATGGTTTTAAACTAAGACGGGGAGATTCAGGCCAGACACGAGGAAGACAACTTTCACAATGAGGGTGGTAAAACACTGGCCCAGGTTGCCCAGAGAGGTGGTAGATGCCCCATCCCTGGAAACATTTAAGGCCAGGCTGGGTGGGGCTCTGAGCAACTTGATCTATCTGTAGATGTCCCTGTTCATTGCAGGGGGGCTGGACTAGATGACTTTAAAGGTCCCTTCCAACTCAAACTAGTCTATGAGTCTACCACATTCATTCTCCAACAGTTTTCTAAGCAGCTTCTTTATTTTTGTGCAACTCTCTTTTAAAAACCAAAAGTTATTCTACGAGGTTTAACTTTTTTTCTCCAGTAGGGATGCCAAATATAAGTTTTTGTCACTGTTAGAAGGTGAATATTTCACAGATTAAAAGTCACGCACAGGACTCCCGTTTATAACAAATAACTGTTCATTTTTTGATTGTTTTTCTTCTGGAATATTTCTGCTTATTTGCTCCACAACACAGTTTAATGCACCACTTAAAAATGTAGTTCCCTCAACATAAAATCTACTCAGTCTACAGCACTGTAGACATTATCTCCCACAAGAATTATGCTCCCTGTTTTTGAAGCCTCTCTGACCTACCTTAGTTTGTCACAGAGCCTGTGACACATAACAGTAGGGATAAAAAAAATTAGAAGCAGTTAAGTGCTAACTCATTAATTGGTACATGCAGAAGAAACTCCAAAACTCACTTCTCTTCCTTTGTCTCACATGACCCTGACTCAGAACAACATTTCTACTACAAGAGTGTGTATCTTGTCCTCTGGATCTTATCAAAAGCCTTAGTGTAGACAAGTGATTCACTGAAGAAGAGTAAAAAGAACATGGAGTTTCCACATAATGACAAAAAACGCTAGTACTAAATTACTGCATTCACAACATATTAGAATGTGATTTCAAAGATGCATTTTTCAGCAACACAGACCACCTGAATGATAATCATGACATTAAGAGCTGTGTCTCTGCATCAGGCTTTCAGGTAGCTGCAAAACCTATGAAAATAGATTAGGCTATCAAAAAGTTCCCCCATCACCAATTAAGCACAAAGAACAGAATGTCCGGTTAAAAAAAAAAAAAAAAAAAAAAATCAAGGTGACATTTTAGTCACACAGCTAAATATAATCTCTTGGAAGATGCTGGATGCTTAATCTACAAAAAGCAGCATCCTGCTTCCTGAATTTCTCTCCTGTTTTTCAGCTTTCTACTGTTTTTTTTCTAGTGCACAAGTCCTGCTAACTGAAATCTATTTCAACAGATTCTTGTTGCCTTTCTTGTTATGACCTATTTTATCAGCGATGCAGACTTGAAACAGAAGTATTAAAATCATAAAAACAGCAAACTTCTTTCACAATGTCACTTTAAATATTGTTAAATTTTTCCCTCATGACAAATGATAGTGTATGATATCCACTTTACAAGTCACCTGTGCAGTGAAATCCCTGCATCAGATCTTCTGAGGGACAGTTCCTTCTGACAGTAATCCCGGCTCTCGGAGGTACCGTAACCACGTTAACTCCATGCAAGTTCCATTTCACTTGACATTGCCGTCTTTTTCAACAGACACAGCCTACATTAACCTTCTAATGGCACAATCTCAATTAAGCATCTACCTAATTTGAACAAATCTCTGCTTCAATGCAGTTGCTTTTTATGCATAATGATCAGCTTCCTGTGCTATTGGGGATGTGCTTCTATACCACAAGATTAGAACAAAATATCCAAGAGGGCTATCTTATGTAACCATAAAGTAAGTAAATATTGTCTCAATTATTTATAGGTCTGTATGGATATTACTCTAGCAAACATCTGAACTCTTTTCAAGAAAAGATGAATCTCGCAATATGTCTAGACAAGATAGGAGATTTTGATATAGAGTTGTAGAACCTGCAGTCTTTATACCAAAACTGCACCTGGATTCTCAAGTACAAGGCCTTGGAGAGTGCTTGATTTTAAATAGGCAACCAACTATGCCTGTGTCACCACCTCAGATGCCCTCTGGTTTTTGTACTGGGGTGGAAAAGCCTCCCTTTAAGGGTAAAATTAATGTGCATTGATTGTGTTGTGTGGCTCTTAAAAAAGTATTCCGATTCAGCATCAAAAAGACTAAGAATCATAACCTCTAATACAGATAAAATCTGAACTAGTGACTCAGAACGACTATAGTGAGTAGACCTTTATCACTACACATCCATATACAAGCAATTTTCAAACAGTACTGAGTATACCGAACGGTACAGCTGTGAGAATTTAGATGTGTGCCTACAGAAATGAAGACTTAAGGATACTGAACTAAAAACCATGAGTTCTACCATCCTGTCAAATTGTCAAGACTTCAAGTTGACAATTTAACACCAAGAATCATACAGTTGAATACAAATAAAAGGATGGCAATGTTAGAAGTGATAAACACTCCAAAGTAAAGTGGTAAAGACATGAAAATTAGGGATGAAAAAGCAGCTAGATTAAAAACAAACAAACAAAACCAAAACAAAACCAAAAAAACCAACTCCAAAACAAATAAAAAAACCCCACAAAGCAGCCAACAACAAAAAAACAAGCATACCAATCAAAACATCCCAAACATAGACATAAAACAACCAAAAAAAACCAAGCTGACACAAAAGTGCAGCAGCTCCTCTCTCAATATGTAATCTATCTGAAGAACTCCTTGCTATAGGACAAGATGATAAGGGTATGCAAGTTATAACAAACACTGGACAAGTTCCAGGAAAAAAAAAAAAAATCCACAGAGGGATTATTAAGTACAGAAATCAATTCCAGATGATGAAGCTACCAAGTCACAAGTGATTACACTAGTATTGTGCAGAATTATCATTGGATGCCTTTCTATTCTAACATCGTTCATTAAACACTTGCTTTTTGACCATTCATCATACATGATTAAGTCTTCCCTAACTACATCCTCCTCCTGCAAATTGAACCCCAGCAACTTTTTCAGCTTTTCAAGGAAGTGTTTGAATGAGTGGCCTTTTTTTGTTTTTCCCTCTTTTCATTTTTTCCTCTCCTCTTTCCGGTCTTCTCTCCATTTGGTCAACATTCTTCCTAAAGATAATAAGCAGCAATGAGCAGAATATTCCAGCTTCAATCTTTCTAGTCCTACACATGAAAACCATCTTGCTGCAGCTTACTGCAGTGTCTGTCTTCACTAAAAGAATGTCATAAAACACTTCAGCTTTCGTAGCTTTTTGGATGATAATGCTCCCTCCCAACTAAGAGATTTACTCTTCTGGTATTCTCCTTACCATTAACAAACTACAGAAGACTTCCTCATTATACTTCATATATCTCATTTTTGCTTCTCTTGGGTCAAAAGTTGTAATATCTAATTTCAAATCTTGAAATCCTACTATAGGAGGTCACAAAGAGCTAGTTATTTCTTCCATTATTGAAAAGAAAGTGTCTGTCATCATTCCAGAGGACTGAGGAGGAAGACTTGTTTCGCTCATTTAAAGATGTTGAACAACTGTAAGGTAACCAGCCGTAGCAGCTACTTTCTTGAGGACCATCTTGGTTAAAACTTACTGAGTTTGCTAATTTCCTGGTACATGAAAGAGAACAGAAATACTGAGAAGTAGGCCAGAATAAGAAAAACCCAGAGTTTTGGAAGTATCAAGAATTCCTTACCATAGAAAGTTATTTTATCCTACCAAGCTCTTAGGAAAATGCAGAGTTAACATTCTAACAAAGACAGCCTGTTATATTTTTCTCAGAAGGCTGACAAGACAAGTCTTCCTCCAATGATGGTTTCTTCCATATGAAGTATGTAACTGGTACTGATAGATTGTAGCCTCTTGAATCCCTGACCAACTTCATCTAGAGTCAGGAACTTACACCAGTACAATTGTTAAGTCCTGGTGCCAACAAGTGGCCTGTACCAACAATATTGCGATCAGCAACAAACATCCCTAAAGGTCTTTACAGGGCATGTAGTATCAATTAATGCAATTTTAAGGCAAGACGAATCACCTATGGGAAAATAAGGACAAACAACACTTGCTCCTGATACCACATTAATACTGAAAGCATACACTCAAGTCTTATGCAGCAAGAACTACCTACAGTATTGTCAACACCTAAGTACCGGGGAGATTCTCAACTTCCCTTGTTCCTACAGCAATATACTGACTTCCATCTCAGTAGCAGATCTCTTTCATATTTAGGTGATATAGACCGCAGTTAGTCTGCCTCCAGCAGATACAGGAGGCAAAAAAGAAGAGACTGTCATGGCTGTCCTGCCTCCTTCGTTAAGTTTGTCACAAAGCCTTCAGAGAAGAGCGCAGCCCAAGGAGACTCTTCCCATTATGCTGCACAGATGATAAGAATTGTAAAGGACAGGGTGGGGGGAAGAGGAAACAATATTCATCGTCATCATCACATGGGAAAGCTTGTATGTTTCAAAAGGTATCTTCTAGTATGATAGTGTTCAAACCAATGTTCAAAGTTAAAAGGCAGCTTTCCCCAAGACCACGAATTTTGAAACCAAAATTCACTACGCACACTTGTAAAACACTCACTTTTACTCTAAACACAAAACTTGTCTTGCTGATTTCATTATGTAAGGGTAACATTTTAACAGCCTATAGTAGCCTAGATAAGATCATGTTCAGATATACCTACTAATACGTGGTACTGATTACCAACATACACATTAAACTACAAGCCCACATCCTGCTTAGAATACTAAATATAAATCATCTTTTCATGTCAGTCACACTCACCGTTTCTTGCCTTTGGGACTCAGTGAGCTTTTCAGACAATTCTCCTAGAGTCCTTCTTAATTCAGCATCAGTCCTTCAAAGAAAAACACCAGTAAGACAATATTCTACTGTGCAAAAACTAAATATCAACTGTGATGATTTTAAGCAGCAAGAATCTTAGACTTTTTTGCTACTTCAATTTGTTCTACATCCTCTAAATTCCTAGAACAATTAGAGACCAGCTTCAAATGGAAAATTCAGGATAAAAAGCATTTCCATTCCTCAAGTGAAGATAATGGAACATCTAGTTTGAAAGGCTAGGTATCAGGTCAACAATTACAAAATTATGAACACAATAATGTAGTCCTTTTGAACTGTACTAGTTCCTACTAGGAATTAGCAGACTAATTCCTGTTATTGCTATTAGACAAATCATCATATATGAAGACAGTACATACTTTAAAAAAGCATTATGGCCTGCATGAGAGCTTGTCCTCAAGAGACTCCAGTACCAAGAACAAATAAGTAGAAAAGTTGTAATAAAAGAAATTCCCAAGTTGCTTGTCATTTTGTCCATATATAAAAAAGGGGAGGAAAGTCACATATACAATAAAAATCAGAATTTATGGGTGTTATTTACATTTATAAATGCTGCACAAGATGACATGAAACAAGCAGTTCGTAATAGTGCTCTCATCTACATGTTGTGCAATCTCCCATGCTCTCCAAATTTTTTTAAATACAAACGAACAAAGAAGTTTAAGAATTATTTAAAAGCATAGCAATTATTTTCCACACTATTCTTCACATAGACTTATATTGTGTTTATACCGGTTTCTTCTTGAAAGCTCCCAACTGATGTCATCTCCTAGGCGAGCTTGTTCACTACTGAGATCTCGAAGAGACTGGTGGAAAGAGTGCAGCTGTGAATTAAAGTACACAAATTAAGCCAAGGCTTCAGAACCTGTTTTTCTGTGATATGCCAAAGATGCATATATACATACTTTGTAAAATAAAACATAAAAATAACCTACAAAAATTACAAAATTCCATGAATTGCAGATGAGCCTGGATGAGGCTTGCATGCTTCTATTTCAATCAACCCTTGCTCATGGAAGTTTAATTTTCAATACATTGTTTGCTAAATCAAGTTTTCCAACTTTTCTATTTTTTTTCCTATGGTTCAGAGCTGGATCATTTCAGTTACCTCACACTGGATCACCTTTCTAACCTAATGCAAACCAAGTTGAAAGATGTGAACAGAAAGTCAGGAGAGACACATTTCCTGCTAATAAATGCTAGTAAAGTAAAACAAAGCTCTACCCAGCTATATGTATATCTATGTACTACTATAGAAAGATGGCATATGAAATTGAAAGTGACCAAGAAGAACACTATGATGTACTCAGGAATTACTGAAGAAAGGTATTTTATCTTGCCCAAGGCTTCACATACTCTACTAGAATGCTTTTTACAGTTTCAGGTGGTAAATAAAAAATTTTTTTTTAATTTTAAAAAAATCCACCACACACACGCATCTATTTTCCTCTGTAAAACCTCCCATTTCCCCCATTCAGCAGGTCCCCAATTTGTAGTCAAAGTTTTTAAGGGAGCAAATAAAAAAGTAATAAATCACTCTATCCTTCATGGGATAAAAAGTGACAGTTAATCCATCCAAATCCAGCCTACTGGTGTCAACAGCTCAGTAGCCAGGACCATCATTATGAAAAACCCTGGTTTATAACATCCCCTTGCTCTGTGCCCAAGACTTAAACCTGGAACTTCCACAGCCCAGCTGACTGCCCGCAACATTCAGATGCAGGCACGACCATCTCCCCTGTGTGACTAACCAGAAATCTCAGCCTGACCCAAGAGACTTTGAAAAATACAGCATATTTTCAGAACGTATCAGCCTAAGAAGGAGAGAGACTCAAATGTGTTAAAAGCCCATCCACCTAGAAAATCACTTCAGCTAGAATCAGCCAAAATGGGAATAAAGGGACTGTGGTTACAGAAAGAAGAAAAAGCCACAGCTTTAGTTAAGCAGTATTGCTTTATCTTTGCCCCAGTTTCTAACTATGGTCATGACCAATTACTACTTCTAGTTCATCATACCTCAAAGCACTATACTTCTCTTACAAAATAGTTAATGATGAAGTAAATCCATATTCATTCACTGAAAAGCAAGAATAAGGAATAAACCAGCAGTTATCATCAAAACAAGAAAAAAGCTATTTGCTTACACAGTTACTTAATATGAGCTAGACATTTTGTATGCATTGCAGGAACTACCTTAAATAAAATTTCTAAGTTATTTCTAGAATATTTAGAAGTAGTCTAAAATAGTTCTGAGCTTTTTGGAAGCTTAGGAGGAGAGATTTCCATAAAACATTATTTCCTTCCCTGGATTACATTTCACACCAACCTTGGGGGTGGAAGGAATGGGGAAGAGAAGCAGAATGAAAGGACAGTGAAACAGGGTTAAACATAAGTCTAGAGATTTCTGTGGCACTCGCACTTTCCAAAAAGTCAAATAGGAGAATGTATTGTGGTTAAGTTTAAAACTAATTATTTGGAAGTTGAGACTGGTTTAATGAAGTCAACATGAATGTGTTACAGTCAGCTGCTTTAATATTAGTCATAATACATTTCTCCTGGCCAAGTTAGTCCATGCAGAGGGATTCACTAAAGAAGTTCTTGGCACTCTCTCTGAAAGAGCAAAATCAGGTACTGAAATCTCCTATCTGTAGGATACAGAAGGCCTATAATCTTATCCATTAATTAATTTATTTTTTCTGAAGAGAGTAAGTAAACACAAGTCGAGGGGTATGAAAATTACCAGTGCCACACATATCCTCTCCTCCTTGCACCATCTGCCTGAAGTATGGGGTCAAATTATCCCAGTCACAGGTCAGACCTAGAATTAAGATGGAGAACTAACTAGCTAACAAAAAAAAAAAAAANAAAAAAAAAAAAAAAAAAAAAACAAAAAAACACACACCAAAAAAAAAACCCACACCAACCAACCAAATCAGTCCAGCCTACACTGAGGCACTGAGGTAAGCAGCAAAGGCACTAAGATCCTGTGCCATTAACTAAAGCAGAAGAATCACCTTTATAGTCACAGTGTATTTCAGCATGTAAGTGAATGCTAATCACATATTCAGATATTATTTTTTCTTTCTCATACATGGCCTAAAAAATACAGAGATTATTTTCATAAATGCCTTTTGATATCACTAGCATCTGCACCTTTTCTACAGAATGACAGATTTGCACGACACTAACACATACAGGTGACTGTCTAACGAAGACTGGCATGTAACGTTGAAAGCACACTTCATAGCTGACACATTTTCAGCTGCATCATCAGAATAACCTAATTCAATGTAAAAGCAAAGAGCCTGGTTACATGTTGCTTATTTGGGGAAGCAACTCGCATTAGTGCTCTGTACCTGGTCCAAATTATCTGCCTTATTGACAAATCGAACATTTGCAGATCTAGACCTTCGATGTTTATTGCCCTGTGAGTCTCCATAATCCCTGAGAGGAGAAGTAGGCACGAAGCGGCGGTTTCCTTTACAAAATAAGAGATAAAAAAATAAGTAGGATGACAAAGCTCCGTACAGGAAATTTTTCACTTTGGTCACCAAAAACATTGTGTTTCATCTTGCCAATATCTTTATAGGCTACATTACAGACAAAACAACTACTGAAGTTATCTCACATGCACATTCATACTTCTTGTTTCGCTCTTTCCAGGATTCTTCTTCAATTTAAAGATTTCTGCAACACAAGTATGTGATCGGCAAGAAAGACATTTTCTTTCTTCCTCCAAGGAATAGATAGCTTTTTCCTCAAATTTTACTTGCCAAAGCAACAGCTTTTCCTCCACCCAGATCTATTATAGCTTCAAACTACAGTAATTCTCAGCTTTTACATTAGAAAAATGGAAGGTTTAGAGGTTTCTACAAAAATATATTAAGTGCTACTTACAGGAGGAATACCCCTTCCAAATACACTCTTCCCTGAAATATAACGAATTTTCAGATTGACATTAAATATATTTTTCTGCACATTACACATTGGTTCAGTTTTTCCTTTTGCACTGAGCCCTACATAATTTCATCCACACATCCATAATCTTATGCATTTAAAATGTAACTATCCTTTTTGCTGTAAAGCAACCTTCAGAGGCTGCAATATCTTTTAGATTCAGCTTTAACTTGTATGTACCTACAACTCATGCAGTGGACAAGAAATTTTTTTCTACTGAAAGAACCAATGTTTCATTTAGATCTCTCAGAATATTACCAGAAAAGGCTATGCAATAGAAAGCTGTAAGAATTTACCAAATAAACAACTGTATAACTTAAGGCAGGTCTCCAAATTCCTAAACTGAATTTATTTGAAGCAATGAATTATGACTTTTCAATTTCCTCTTCCCATACAATAGCTATATGACATAATTTAAGTATATTCAAGCACCTTAAGTATGTTACCTGACATTCCTTCTCCATCCATATCACTAGGGTGTAAGCTTGAGAGAGAAGCACTTCTCATTCCAGAGTTTCGGGTTAATCGTTGGCTCCTTAATTGACCTATAGACTGTTCCAGTGTTTCTTTTAACTGCAGAGAAATTACAATTTAATGAAACACGAGCATAGGTTGATTTTTTTTAAATGAATGTAAAATATTACTTTTCAAAAAAAGTCAGTAAGGGAATCAAAACTATTTTTAAGCCAAGCTTTTCTTTAATATATCGCATGTCATATTCCCATAAGTATAGCAAAACATGTTTCCAACATTAGCAGCTTCAAATATCAAGTTTCTTAAAACAGTGGTGCAACACACCTGGAAAACTCAAAAGAAAGGTATGTCACAACCAAAATAAGACCTATTTGACAGCAATGCTCAATAACAGCCCTGCAAAATCCAGAAAACAAATTCAAATTAATTTTTTTAATTGGAATTTTTCTACCAGCCCTACCTGGAATCAGTCTGACGTATGGCCATCAAATTTCACTAGGCAGTTTTACATCAAGCTCTACTTTTAGTAGTCACACTTCCAGAAAACAGCAGCCATTCCCAACTTAGGAGTTCAGAACTAACTACATTGCTAAAGAAGTTCCTCATTTTTCAAACTTGCAGCTTATTTTTAAGATCACATTTGCTAACTGTGGTTCTTAACTACTTGCTTTTGTCACACCTTTATTTGACAATCCACAAAACATCAATTTCTGAAGGTTCACCTTTCCTCTCCTTAAGAGAGACTTGTACACAATGGTTAAATTGCTGCTTTATTCTTGCAGAATTATACGCACTGTGTTGGATCTCTCTCTAGGTGGCATTTTTTTCCCAAAGTATAAAACACTAGTTTAAATCTTTTCTGAGTCTTTCAATGCTTTTTTAGGTTCTTTTTCAAGTATTATGTTTTTGTTACATGGTATTATTAAAAAAACTTCATTATAACTAAGAAACTCTCAAACCAAAAACCTTAAGGATTTTCTAATGCTTTCTCAAAAAGGCAGAGGCTGCTTGAGGGAAAAAGATATAACAATGCATTTATGTAACACCAGATTGGTTTTGTATCCAAAAAGCTAAAACTTTGGGGGGGGGGAGGAGAGAAAAGAAAATTCCAGAGGATCAAAGAAAGAGCAGCAATAACTCAATTTTCAAATCTAATTTGTCTCTGTGAAAGAATTATCTTGCATCTTTAATAGGGCAATAAAAACTCTGAATTAAGCTACAGGTGCTCAGTTTGCATGCTTTAACTTAACAGGACTCATTGACATCATTTCTACATGAAACCACACAGCTAGATTTTATTATTTTTATTTCTTTAAACAAAGAACCATGACAGTGTCCACAATTAATAACCTTACTGATTCAACCTTTTTCTTTAGAACCGAACAACGGCCAAAAATTATTTAAAAATTGAGTTACACATCAAGTTTTGCACTGATTAACTGGCAGACACTGCGCACCTCAATGTAGAACAGTGAGACTAATGTACAAGTTAGAATGGAAAATAGCTCCTCAACAGCCCAACAGTCACAAATTCATAAATGCAAATATGCTATACAATGGTCTGCAGAAAGTCGTTAAGGGAAAGATCACAAAGAATCCAAAAGTCAGACATTACAATATTCAGCATAACTGACAGAACCTAAAGGCATATCCCATATGGAGCAAAATATTCTTAGATAAACAATCTTGTCTATCATGGTAGAAACGCTTGGCCAACTATCATTGTGAAAAAAAGCCCACCACATCACCATCCAAATGAGAAATTTATTCAAGTTTTTCTTAAATATTTATTATAGAAGGAAAACAGATTCACTGCCTCCTGATCCCAGCTGCTTCTTCCCACGCACCAAATTCATACAACATCTATTCCATGTAGGTGGAAACTTGTTTCAGAAAGGAAACAAGAACTCTGAGAAACATGCTGTCTTTACTAATAAGACTAGTTCTACTCTATTATTTAAAGCTCATGCAGGAGACGGTCAGTCTCTCTAGATTTCTCCTCCACTTGAGCCGTAATCAAAAGCACCTTGTACTTGGCATAGCATCATAGCAAAACAATCTATTTAGTACTTCTGAACCAGAGAAGTAACGAAGCTATAAACCTGCCAGAGTTTCATTATATAACATTATATAATATGAAAAGTTTGTTTACATCTACTTAACTCTAGATCTATTCTACCCATTCCTATTATAACAAGTTTTCAGCCATGAGTGCTATTAGCAGAAAAGATATAAATTAAGATAAACTGGAAGTTGCTCACTGTTGTTATTGCTTCAGTTTGTTCCTTGTTGTATTCTCTGTATTGTCCCAGCAAATGGTCAACATGTCTTAGATTTCTGTTGGTATCCTTAAAAAAAAAAAGTTTGAGGAAGAAAAGTCAACACAGAAACCTCCTTTAATCAAACATTACTGTTGTCTTTATCATTCTTGTTTTATAAGGGTAAACTGATAACACAAGCGCTTTTTAAGGCATCTGAGCATTCAAAATTCAATTCAAGTAACCAGAATCTGAAGACATACAGCATGGCTAAAGGGAAGGGAGAGAAAAACACACCGCACACACCAAACACTATAATTTACAGTACAACAGTAAGGCCTTGGTTTCAAATAAAAGTTTTATACATTTCAGCCACTCTGTAGAAAAACTTTTTTTAATCCAAAGATCTTAACATTACCTGCCTATAAAACAGAACTGACAAATAAAAATTTTTGAAGATCAAGTACATCAGGTAAGGTCCCTGCATAAGGTCTCCACATGAGCACTCCCTGATCAGATTAAGAGCTGCATCAGACAGTAGATCTACTGAAAAGCAGTCCACAAAAAGCAATTAACTTAAAATCAGAATTTCAGCAGAGCAGCAAGAAAGAGGTTAGATAGAAAAAGGACAATACCAAGAGTCTGTTTTAAAAAAAACCGGTCATACGACATCCTTAATAACTCATCTCTTTTCTAGCTCGATGATTATTTTCCAGCTATGAAGTTTTGAAATTTAAATTCAGCATTCTATATGGATTTTTCTCTTCTCACATATTAAAAAGAAATTTAAAAAAATATTGCCAGCCAAACAATACTTCAACACAAGTAATAATATGTAAGCTCATCCACTCTAGGTATTCAGAACTGTCAGCTAGAGAAAAATGGAAATGCCTTCTCAAGCAATAAATGGTGTCAAGATAGCCAAATGTATCTTTCCAATTGCAAAACAGATTCAGAAATTTCCTCCACTGAAGAAGCAGGAATTAGGCGAACACTTTTTCCTGCTCAGGGATGGATCTCTTACAAGTTTACAAATACTGCTTTTCACTGTGCTATTTCACATCTAGAAAACATTTTAACTGCCTACGTATTTATCAGGAATTAGGAAATTTTACACAGTACAAGAGCGCAAAGATGGGGCTGGAACTTTCTGCCGCAAAATGTAACGTCTCTTGTGAGAACCTGATGAAGTTTATTTGGCATTATTCTGTTTGCTAACTTTACATACAGTTTACAAAACACATAATTTCTAACAACATTCTATTACTGCCTGAAGTAACAGCTGTATAAAAGTCTAATAAACCACATACTTTCAGCTCAAAAGCAATATGATCCATTTCCCAAAGCCTTTTTGCTTTGCACAGAAAGCCCCGTTTCCCATCAGTACAGTATTTTCCACAACTTCAGAAATGAATATTTAACTCTATGTTGCAGAAATGCAGACTTTATAAATACTGTAAAAATGTATTTCATAAACAACCTGTAAAGTACTTGCTAAAGTATGGATCTTCTCTGTAACTTCTTCAGCACCATAGTTCCAAGCTCTGTTGTGGGATGCTCGCAAAGGCGGCCGCCTTCCTATTCGACCCCTAAGAAAGTCGTCTGAATCACTGGATGAATCTGCCATTAGTATCTTGAAACCTAGGCAGGAAGAACAGATAGAATAATGAATGTTAAATCCTGTCTGTAACTGAACAGTCTCTGACTTGCACAGTATTCCCAAAGCAACTGCTGCGTAAACTCAGACTACACTCAACATCAGCCTTTCTGGTTCAGGTCAGCAGGATGTACTCTCAAAGTAGATCTTCCAGCTGCTCCTCAGTTATAATGTTTGTTCACCTCAGTTTTATAAGTTTGCAGCTGACACTATTTGTCCAGCTGGACAAATCAGTAGTGAAAACAGCAGCTGATATGAGAAAGAGGAGGGGGGAAAAAAGGCTCTTCAAGAACTTTAGTATTTCAAGTTGAACTTCAGCAAAGTCATGTCCTAGAAAGAAAAAGCTAACACCACACAAGATGTAAAAATAAGGGTAGTTTTGTACATTGTGAATTTTTTTTTCATCCAACATTAATTCAACATAACCCAGATTACTATGTTGATGCTGGGTCAATTCACTTGACTAGAAGAATTACTTGAGGCAGAAGAGACACAGCTTGTGAGGAAAGAATATGGATTGCTGAGTCTTAAGAATGGCAAGGTAGACAAGGGGAAAATACAACCGCAATCATCAGACATGGGAAAAATAAATTAGTAAAAGCTAAAGACAGCTATGACTGGTAAAATCACATAGTAACTGATTAAAATTGCAACCATCAAAAGGTAGGTCAGATGAAAGAAATTTTTTCTTAAACTATTATGCACTGCAGCAGTTTGCCTAAAGGTCACAGAATCACCATCCTAAGATCTGTGTCAACAGCCACTGTTGGGACAGACAGTCTGAGCCAGCTTTGGGGAAGAGGAAATACATTGGACAACCTTCAAACTCCCTTTAGTCCTGCAGTAAACATAAAATGCCACAGTAAAGGTGTCATTCTTATGGCCATTAGAGCTGAAATTTCCCAAACAAATCATGGATGAGATTCAATTCCTATATTGTATTTTATAGAGATGCGACCTGATGTTTTTCCAGAGCCTTCTATTTAGTTTTTTAAAGGCTGTAAATTTTTGCCCCCCAGACTTGGATAGAAACCTCTCAAACATGAAATGAGAGTGAATAAACTTACTCAGTCCATGCTTAAGTACACTAATATTCCTTATGTTTTCTGAAGTAATTAATTTATTTCATCTTCCCTCCCTTTATCTCACTAGAGCACACTTTTATTGCCAGTATCAGAAATCACTGTTCCAGTGCCCCTCATTCTAGTCAGCTAAAATGAAGCCTAAATGGGACTGAGAAACCATAAACACTAAGCAATGGGAAATAGGAAATATGGAATATTTTCAAAGACAGAGAAAAAGAAATAAAGCACCAGTAGAAATAACAACATGGAGTAATATTCATTTTTACCATAATCGAGGGGAGGAAAAAACCAAAAAACAACAACAAAACAAAACCCAAACAAACAAAAAAACAAACACAACATCACACACACACCCCCCTCTTCGTCTGTCCTGCTCATTAATAAACCAAGCTGTAGATTTTCACCTTCATCTTTACTAGAACCTCATACAGACATCGGCACGATCCATATTCTAGCAGAAAGACCAGAGGTATCACCGATGAGCATGAAATGAGACTTCTCTCAAACACGTTTTGCATCACCTGTTCTAGAGTAATTTTGAATTCCTTCTGTAACTGCAGTGTCAGTTCTTTGGGCTAAACAATCTCTTTTCAATCTCACCAAGCATGGCAAGCAGCACAATCACTCCAAACACAATAAGCAACTGATTCAGTGATCCATTTCCTCCAAGCTTAGCAAAGGTTTTCAGTTTCAAAGCATTTTGTGAGAATATCTAAGACACCAAGTAACGAGGAGAAATACTAATAATTAAGCACAGGATCAGCCTTGTTAGGGATCAGAAACTCAACCCTGAGACATTAATTGACAAGAATCTAGTCTTCATCTACTCATGGACCTATGCAGCATCATATTTTCCCTGACAGTTTTCATTCTTACAGTCACAAGACACTTAATTTTAATGATCATAGCAAATGGTTGATGGTCTGTATCTGTCATATATTATCTCTACTACAAAGTCATACTAAATGTTGTTTGGCAACTTCGATTCTTCGGAACTCCATTCACAGTTTCACAGGAAGCAAATTCTGCTTTCCTCCCAATCTGGGCAGAAAAGCATAGGTTGGATTTACTCTGTGTGTAGAATACTGCACAGAACTATTCCATGAGAGTTAGAAAACCAGCCTTACATGATGCAATTTATATAGCTTGTCTGCAACTCAAAAAGCTCCAAGTGAAAGATTAGGCTTAACTCTTAATTCCACCATGTCACATTTCTTTCTAGAAGCTGAGAGCACAAAAATAACATCACTTACAACATTATCGGTTTCACATCAGTGAAAGAATGATTTTTTTAAGAATACTTGAGTAGACACAGAAGTTAAGAATTTATAAAGAATAAATTTGTACAAATATTCTATATGTACAGTTGCCTGTGATTTTTTTCAAAAAGCCTATTATCACTTTTTCCAAAAACCTAGACTGATTTCAGCACATGATCATACAACCTACTTGACAGTGAGAATCATTTGTCTTTTACCGGTTTTCAGTCTACCCAAACAGATTATAATGTTTCTTGCACTGAGGCAAAACATCAACACTCAGTATTTTCCTTTCTTGTAGTAAACAGGGCACTTCAGTTTCACTGAGGACTCTCTTGTTAAGACATCTGCAGGGTAAAGCAAACATGATGTACAGCTGACAGTCTCAACAGCAAGTTCTTCACCTCAAGTCAACAAGAGACAAACTCTGAATACACAACCTGATTACTCCTCAAGTGTTTACATTTGTCTAGCTACACACAGACTAATCTATCACTAGGTAACTAACAGCACATAAAGCATATTTGAAGCCTTATAGCTAAGAATGAGCACGGGAAAAAAAAAGCCATTCCAGAAAGGGACAACAGGACACCCGAAAGGCCCCTTCCTTCAGTGCTTTTAAATGAGCCAGGAGAAGTTCTCAAAAAGCCAGGAAGGTGACCCAGCATGCTGACATTTGGACATCACGCCTTCAGGCACCGGTACTACATTTTATTGTCAGCTTATGACACCATGTTCCCCACACTCTCCGGTCGCACGACACAGAAAGCAGTTCCTCCATACCGTTCGCAGTAAGTTAGCTCAACTACAGCCCTCTGCAAATCCTCCTCCTGCCGTGCATGTACCGAACTTCACTAACACCAGACGTCTTCTCCGAGGGCGTCTAGGATTTTGCCCCAGACAGGACCGTGAAAGCCCCGGGGGCTGCGGGACAATCCCAGAACGGCTCCGGGAACGCCGAAGGCCGGGCCCCCGCCAGGCCCGGGGGCTGTCCCGGCTGCCGCCGCGGCTCCTGAGTAACCCCGCGGCCGCCGCGCCCTGTGCCGCCCGGCGCCGTTCACTCGAGCGCCCGCCCTCCCGCGGCCCTCCGCACCCAGCCGGCCCCGAGCGGCGGCGCGCCCCTTCCCGCACGCCCCGCTGGCCGCAGCCCCCGACTCTGCCCTTCCCGCGTCCCAGCACTCACCGCCCAGCAGCCGCCGGAGGACGGCGCACAACCCGAGGCGAAGCCGACCCCTGCCCCAGGCACCCCCAGCAGCCCCACACACCGACTCGCCTCGCCGCTATGGCAACTTGAACTAGCCGCCCTGCCACCAGCTGCCGGAGCCGCCTTCCGGGCGCCAGCCCCGCCTCCGCCCTTCAATGCACTATGGGACGGGTAGTCCAGGAGTGACAAGCCGGCCGTGGGAAAGAGAACGTGAAGGACTTCAACTCCCAAGAGGCTTTGCGGCGGCGCCGCCAGCCTAGCCGAGCCGCGCGCGGCCACAGGAGCGGTAACGGCAGGCCAGGCCCCGCCCCCGGGGCGGCCGTTGGCCCTGAAGAGGGAGGGGCGGTTGCACTCGTGTGCTGGTGTTTATAAAAGTCTTTGAAACAGTAAGACTTTACAAAACACACATTGGCGTTTACAAGCACTACAGCCAAATAAACTTGAAGAGCGGAAACAACAGTTGTTGCCCTGGCAAAGTAGGTGTGTCTGTTCTGCCTATGAGGAGATGGGGCACCTGCCTCCTGGGCCGCAAAAAGGGAGCCTGTGAGCTGCTTAAAGCAGCTGTTTCTATCTCCATTCCTATCCCTCGACTTTTTCTTGTTTCTGTAAAGCCATGTGTCTCCCTTTTCGCAAATATTGTATTTGTTACCCTTGTGTGCAGTAAAAACCACCAAGTATTACAGACTCCTACACTCACTGGCCTTGAAGAGACAAAGGGACGAAGGATGCTGGGAGTGATCATGGGAAACAGCACCTGGGCCTCTGAAACTCGGGCAGAACTTGTAGGAGTCCTAAAATTACTGGAATATTTGGCTGCAAATCACCTGTAGATGAGCATTCAAGGTAAATGCACTGTTGGGGTTTTTTTTAAGGCAGATATGTCTATATTGCCTCTGGGATCCACTCCAGGGAGTGACCATTGGCCTTTGAGCACGGTAATAAGGCATGGCTGACAATCCATACTGCTCGCCTTTGGCCTGTCCCACAGGACTGTTTCACTTATCCATAGTCTCTCATGCAATACACCTCAGGATTGAGCCAGGCCCCCCACACTGGCAGCATCCATCAAAAGCCCAGGCAATAGCTGCTGGCACCTGCTGCTGTGTCTTTGGTTTGTGATCATGCTCAAGAGGCATTATCCTCATCCGAGCTGAAGGCAGGTGAGGCACAGAACAGGAATGTAATGATATGATTTATGTCACTGTACGCTGAAGCATTAATGAATAATTAGTGAAGAAATAAATCTTCCCTGGCTCCCAGTGTGTGACCATTGCTCTGGCCTTCCCTCTGCAAACTGCAGCATGGTCAGGTTGTGCTGGCAGGTCTAAATGCAGGGTGAGAGACAGGGCTTCTGCTCAGTTGCATCTCATAAGGCTGCTTATGGTGGTGTCTGCAAGGCAGTCCATGAATCTTCCTGAGGTCTCTGAGGGGTTTCCTCTCCTGTCAGTTTTGCACCCGGCAGTGGGCATAGACTCCCAAAATTCCTCCATGAGCAGATTCTTTTCATCAACTCAATGTTCCAGTGGAAGCTAATGCCAGCATCTGAGACTGTCAAACCAGGCACAACCACTGATCTTAAAGACCATGCTAACCATGCATGTATTGATTGTGAAAATAGCCAGTCAGCAAACAGCACTTGCAATCTATGTATATATTGTTCTAATGTTGTAACAGAAGAAAGCAGATGCTCCCAGTGCTTCAGCTATTTTTGCACCCACCTACATTGTGAGCTGCAACATTACCACAAACATCGTAACTCTTTCACACACACATATGAAATGAGCTTATGTCACTGACTAACACATAGTTTTCCCATCCTCATCAAGTTGATGCTTGGTATAAAAAGCGAAATGCCAATGACTGTTGCAGAAAACATGTAAGTAGGCATGTATGCCAAGAATCCTAGACTGTGCAATCCAATCTTTGCTGGAAAACATCTAAACCATGAAGATCCCACCAGTCTCGTCAGAAAAGAAAGCAGCAATGTTTTCAGTCTCAGCTGATTAAGGCAACAAACTGCTTGAAGCTCACTGTGGCTTTTGCACAACATGCTTAGTGCAAACTTCTGGTGTCCTCTGTTCCTTTCAAAATTCAAGGAATGAGAGAGGGAACAGCTAAGTGTGATGGGATTGTTGACAAGGGTTGCTAATTTATCTGTGTAATGAACTGTCAGCTCAGTGAAGTCTCTTCCTGGTACCTGTGCCTGTTGATTTCCAGACCAGATGGATGCACCAGGGGGGGCGGTTTGTTGCACCTTTCTTTAGAGTAGGGAGAAAACTGAGATTTGTGTGCATGTATTTGTCACCATGTCCAGACAGAAACATTAAAAATGCCCTTCTGGTTCATTTGGCCCAGAATACTGTATTCAACAGTGACAGCAGGAGATGCTATTTAAAGAGAGCACATGAACCTGCTTACTTTCTGTGATCTAACCCTCTCTGTAGTTTCCCCCAGCATCCATATTGTTCACGTCAGAGGACATTTGTAAGAGAAGTATTTCCTTTGGTATCTGTTTACAGGCCTGTAGCCCTTAAATTTGTATAATCCTGTCTGCCTCTTCAGCCTCCTAGCAATGATTTCTGGAAGTTTGCTTCTGGGTGTGTGGAAAAGTGCTTTCTTTCTGCTCTATGGCTGCATAATTTAAGGGCCTTTGCTGAAGGCTGTGCTAAAGGCTGGTTGAAAATCTGAGTAAACTGTATCTAAAGTTCTGTTGACAGCTTGAGAAGATTTCTTAAATATATGAAGAATGTCTTTCAAAAAAGCCGGTTTGATTCTTCCTCCAAAGATCTTATGTATACATGCATCCAGTAATTTTATTCTTTATCATAGTTTCTGTTAACGTACCCACTACAGTTGTCAGGGTTTAAACTGTATTTTTTGATTCTGGATTCTGTCATTCTGTGTTCTGGATTCTGCAGTCAGTATTATCTGACTCTGAAATTCCTTTATTTTCCTTAGAATCTCCATTAAATATTAGCATAATATCAATTAGTCTTCTGGTACAAAAAGGGAGTTAATTGAGAAGTACACCACAGTCACTAGTTCTGCTATTTCAATCACCAAGTAAATAACATTTTCACTGGTTATTTTTCTCACATTGGATTTCTCTGTCCATAAAGGAATATTCGTCTGAGAATCTCTCTGAGCTCTTCCACAGTAAGCATAGAAACAAAAGATCATTCAGGTTTGAGTTATGGCTTTGTCTCCTCTACATGCACCTTTTACATGCTAGTTTATCTACCAGTCCTATAGACTCTGGCAGCATTCTTTGGTTTGTTGTATTGCAAAAGGGATTAATACTTTCTGTTTTTCACAAGTTGTTCCTCAACTGCTTTTAACCTTCTTTTGCTGTATTGTACACTTAGCTTGCTAACATTTGAAAGAAAACTTTTTGTTCTACCCTAAAACAAGACATTAAGTTTTTGAAGGATGATTTCTTGTTTTTAATAACTGACCTTACCTTAGTGTTAACAATGCCGCCTTTCTTATGCTCTTCCTGAAGCTTTATTTACTAGGTATGCACTTGCAGTTTGGTGTCCTTAACGATGCACCATGAGGCATGCAAGGTAACTCCCTTGTCTGCCTCTTTTAGCATTTTTAACAAGTATCTCCATATTTCTGTAATTATCTTTCATGTTGTTATATGAAATAAGAAATACACATATCCCAGCATTCTGTTATCTGAAGTGCTGTGTTGGGACAATCACTTGATAGTGCTTTCATTTAGAGAGGCCAGCATGATCTTACTATTTAAGGCTACTGCTGCTTAATTACTGCTGTTGTGCCCTTGACTCATACACGTAAGAAAGATAATGGCTTTTTAAAAAATAAAATATTATTATAAGCCATTACATTGTATATAAATAGATGTAGCCTGAGGACACAGATCTTAAGGGTGGCAAGGAGTGTCAATGACAATAGGAAGCAGTAGACAGGAAATGGATTCAGGGATGCACAGGATTCTTATGAGTTGTCCTCAGAGATTAGTAAGACTTTGGAGTATTATGAATTATACAATTGTATCCCACAACTGATATGATGGACGGATGAGAATGTGTGTCTTGTCTATGGTCCCTAAAACAGGCCATGCCTCATGAGTGCCAGGCAATATTACGCTGGATGTCTTGGACAACAATGAGGGGATAGACTAACCAGTAGGCTGTTTTGCAGATTGTATCAACTGTGGTAATGTTGCACTTGCTGACCCTGAATTACTGTGCCACACAGGATGCAGTATGTCTGTCTTCCACTGGTGCCAGGGTGGGATTGGACAGGACGGGAAGGAATATCAGCCCAGAAATAGATGTGCTTCCACCCTTTGAACCTGTACTAGCTTCTGGCTTTCTTCTTCATGACATGTGTCATTAGCCCTTGGCTAGGAGAAGGCATGATCCCACCACTGGGAGACAGCAAGCCTGGACACACTAGGAGCAGCGGAGCAGCCTCCAGCAGCTTGGGCTGGTTGACACTGTACTGAAGTCTTGATCAGCACTGACCAAAGATGTAAACAGTCACAGAACTGCACGTCTGACTTGACAACACAGAGTCACACTTTTTCCCTTGTCTGTGCCTTAGTGGAGTGCACTGCTCCCTTGTGCACTGGCCTTGAAATTCAGTGACCTGCCTGTGGCTTCATTTTTATTGAGTCAGATTTCTATGGACACCAAAAAGTGGTGGTGAGTGGTGGCTCTTAGGGCTGCAGGATGAGTTACAGGTATGAGCAGTGTGCAAGGTCATGACTGAGTGGGGCTTGGGACAGCCAGCATTCCCAAGGGAATTCCATGCAATACAGTGTGAAGTTGTCTAGGGCACTCTGTGATGGGTGCTTCAGCTTGTCCCTTCACTGGGACCCCCCTAAGGTTACCCCTATCCTAAACAGGATAAATGTGTCTGATGGGATTCCTTACACAAGATCTAAATGCTAACATAAGCAAGATCAGGATTTATACTGTATTTCTTTATGGGCACAGTATTATTTTCTCACCTTAAAAAGAGATGTTAAGGGCATTAATTATATTTAGAAAACACATACTACTGAACTGACTTTTAAAGTTTTATATTTTTATAAATATAAAATAAATAATTTTTATATAAATATATATATTAAAGTTTTACTTTTAAAGCATTATATCAAAATAATATCTAATGTGTTGTACTCCTAACTTTTTGATAATTCTGATTATCTGGAGGGGATCTATTTATCCAAGAAGATTATGTTTTAATTTTTTACTGTGAGTGGGTTATTTTTCAGGTTTCCTCTTCCCAAGATTACAAACATTTTTGTTTACGCTTTGTTGATATTTTTCTCATTTTGTACCTACACATGCACAAAAACTACAGGAGTGAGAAAACACTGGCATTTAGTTGGGAAAAAAAAAAGTTAAAGGAATCGAGGCAGAGTATTAAAGACCTTTCTTTACTGTCTCATTGAATTAAAGAATAATATATCTTTTTTTCCTCATGCAACTTTTAAACATTTGCTTTTAGAGAAAGGATCTCTTGTTTATGAAGAAACCCAGAATCAAATTAGTATTAACGAGAATTTTTCAGCTTTTAGTATGTCTGTCAGGCACAGATAGGACTGCCTCAGTGCGGGAACCTCTGTCCTATATCCATTCTAAACCTGCGTCCCTAACAGTGACCAGAGTAGGTTGACAATTATTTCACCTCATTTCTCTCAAGGTTACTTTTTTTTTCTCCGTTTTTTTATTTGGTGAAAGGGTTTTGTCTTTTCTGTTAATGTGGAGAATGTTACTCTCCCCGCTTCATTTTGCTCTCTTTTATCATGTGATTTTCAAAATCACCCTTTTGAATTTTCAGTGCTATTTTAAACTGCTTTTACATTTAGCGCGTATCACCTTTGCAGTTAGTGAGTTTTTACCCGGTGTATAGATCTATTTCAACTTTACTGCTTTTACAGGTGAGTTAGTATTGCGCTTGCACAGTCGCCTCCCTCCTCCCTTCTGCAAAGAAACTGGTAGAAATCTTGGCGGTGAGACGTCGCGCCGCCGCGTTTGACAACGGCTCGGCGGGCTCGTCCCGTACCTGGCAGCTCTGGCCCGGCCGCCCGGCCAGGCTGGGCGCTGCGGCGCTGCCCCCGTGAGCGCCGGGGCACGGGCGCTGCCTGGGACAGGCACGGGGGTCCCCGCGGGAGGGGTGCGGAGGAGCAGGAGGGCAGGTCCGTGTGGGGCGGGGGGAGGCAGGGAGGGATGGCGGGAGAGGTGGGCGCGGGGGCTCGGGCTCGGAGAGGGAGCGTGCCCGGGGGAGAGGGCGCGCAGGGTTTGCTGAGACCTTTTTTGTCCCCACTTAGGGAGGAGGTGGCGTTGTCCAGCAAAGGTGCTGCCTTTCCCGAGCAGCTTCTCCCGGCGGGCCAGCGTCGTCTGCCCTTGCAGCTCTGGTGCCTCCTCTCTTCCCCCCGGAGAAGTGAGGGGCAGAGCAGAAGATGCTGTGCCTCCCGGTAGCATTGCAGTTGCTGCTGGTGCTGTGCAGCCAGGGCACAGAGAGGTGTCCTTCAGCCTTCTGCGAGTGTTCCGACTGGGATGACCACAAAATCACTTGCAGGGACATCCACTTCATTCCCAGCCTTCCGGAGGACACCCAGACCCTGTGAGTACATAGGGGTGGTTTAGGGCAGACACTAGCTGGTTTTAAGTATTCATATTCTGCAAGCAGGACATGCTCTGAGCTAATGCCCTGTGAGATAAGGGACAGAAGTGGTGAGGGGAAGAGTGGGCAATACAGCATAGCAGGGCAATACAGCATACAGTGTTGGGACTCTGTGTGTGTGTCAGGGAGACATAAGAAAAGTGACTCTCAGACCGTAGAGATGTGAAGAGATCATTGCACTTTAAAAGTTCTAGGTAGGATATGAGAAAATTAGTTTCTTGGCTGTTTGTTGGAAAACTGAGTGGAAGGCTGGATTCTGTGTGGCATGTGCCTAGGTGGTGAGGGGAAGGGTAGATCAAACACAATTTTGTGGTTTTTTTTTTTTAAAAAAAAGAATAGCAATTAGAGGTACCACCTCACAAACAGCTCCACGAAAGCTTCTGTGCACTTTCAGCTTTTTGCCAAAGCCTGACAAAAAGAATCATGGGAACTGAAAAACCCAATATACAGTCTGGGCAACTAAGTACTTCAGGTTAATCAAAGTGTGGATATGGGATAAAGCAGCAAATTTGGAGCTTGCCAAAGCAACAGAGCTATTCAAGTACCTAAACCTAAGTGTTTAGTATCATTACAGGCAACGTAGAATATCTTGTCTGAGTTCCTGCTGCTAGTCCAGAAGAGTGTCCTGTGTTGTATTTGTCAGCCCATAGACATACATCAGATAAATACCCTAGGGAAGCCGAAATGGCACCAGTCAGCTATAACTAAGCAGCTGGATCACTCCTGGCTTTCATTTTGTCTCATAAAGTAGAAAATCTTTCTAGTCTCCAAGGGAAGGTTCATTTGTAAGTAAATTACATTCTGATAAAGTAAACAAACTCAACCTCAGCTGTTGTAATGGCAAGATAAAATGATAGCAGGTTGGTTTTATGTCTTGATAATGATTCTCAGGACTTTATTCGAAAATCTGAGCCATGTAGTTATTTGAACTTATTTGAGTGGGCTTCTCAAGATTTTTTAACACCTGAAAGTAAAGGCTTAGCAAAGACATCACTTACCTGAAAACACAGAGAAAAAATTGTTATTCCATTATTTATGCATACCTTTAATATTTTTTATTATTAGGCTGCAGTATTTGAGTTGATAAGGTTTTTAAATTATGTGAGTTTTGGCTTGGTTATTATACTTTTGTGTATGCGGTTTATTTAGTTTGAAATTGTCATAATGTTATTGCATGTGGTATGTAGTGGGTTCTTTGAAATCTACCATGACAAGCTAGAAAATAAAGCAGTTTCAATTTATAAGAGAAATATGCCTTCAAATAGGCATTTAAAATAGTTACTATAAACAGTGAGATCACATAACGGAATCGGATACTTTACTTGCAAAATGCTGGTATGACAGCTGAGAAGTATCTCTACATACAGCTTCACAAATAAAGCGCTTTGGCTCCTAGAGTTCTAGTGTTTTAAACACCTGTTCTACTGGGGGCTCTAAGATCATAAGCCACTGTTTTTAAAAGACAAAAACACCGAGTGAAAATCTTATTTCCGTGGAAAAGGTAATTAACAAAAACAATTGCAAATATTTTTTCTGTTTATTTTGCGTGTATTTAATCATCTGGGGTGACCATTGCAAACTTCTTGAGAAGTGTACTCCCTACTGTAGTCATTATAAGACAAGAAAAAATTCCAGGTAGTGACAATTTTGATTTTATAGTGTATGGTAGGAAATCTAGAACATGCACGATATAGTCTGTTTGATTAGAAAATAAATGGGAACATTCTTTAAGGAAATAAGGAAAACAGAGCTCTTTCATTTAACCAAAAAAAAAAGGCATTTCTTACTTCAGTTTGCAGTTTCCTCTCTGGATAAGGTGTGTATATTTTCCTTCTGTGTTGTTACATGGATTGCTGAAGTCTGGTGGACTGTATCTAATTCTGTAGTCCCTTGTTCTCAGCAAGTGGTTAAATCTTTCTTTCTCTATCTCCATATGTTAAATGGGAATCATAACACTTACTTGTATCTGGTTTTCATTCAGAGTGCTCTCAGATGGTTTAGACTGACTTACTTGCACACAGAGGATAAAATAACAAAAAGATTTTTCCTGAGAGATTGTGAGGTGTGTGCCCCTACTTCCATCGTAGTTTGCATCCTTCTACCTTACAACTGGCAACAATTCTGAATTAAAGACGAGATTCCAATAATTGAAGTTTCTGTTAATGTTAAGAACAAGTGAACACCTCTTTAAAGTGATATATGCAACTGTGCATATCCGCACATTATATATCCCCAAATCCAGCAACTTTGTTACCTTAGGTAAAGTAACTTTGCTTTTTGGTGGTTACGCATGAACTTCAAGACTGCCAATTTAAAAACTTTCTTATGTGGCTATTCAGTTTTGTAGGGTTTGTACAGCTAAGAGGCTGGTGAGTCCAGGAAAAAATGTCCAGCTTTTGGAGATAATGAGATCTTTTCAGTGCACAGGGTCTTGAAACTCCAATTGAAGTTTCATTGCGATTATTCAGTCAGGAGTGTTCTCATTTCTCTACCCTACTTTGAGTGGTGTAAGCCTTTTTAAACAACCCGTGCTTATAAGAAATTGCAGAAAATGTTTCTTTTTGAACTCTCTTAGTGAAAAGTGTCATAAACTTCAGCCAGCAAAGTGTGAGATTTTTAAACTGTTTTTAATGTATTTGTCCACATATAGTTAATGGACGTGCTTATCCAGAATGCCTGAGTGCACAGATATTGTTCTTGGAGATGCTTTGGTTTTTTTCAGTATGAGATTTTTCTCTTTTTTTTTCTTTTTTCTGTGGAGTAAATAAAATAAGTAGAAAGAAAAAGGCTTTGTGTATTACACGCAAATCTTGTCACGTTGCCTGAATTACATACTCATATACTACAGCAGGAAAGTTCTGAATGGTATTGAAATACAGTACTAAAAATACAAAATTAGGTATCAATAATTTTGTCACATCTATAATATTTTTCATGCCTCTCTCTGCACAGCTGACACCCTGGTCTGATCTGCTGCCATTTTACCCCTGCCTGGGCCTCCTTTGCTTCTGCCTCTGCCTGTCCCTGGCTCCACTCCTCCTTCATGCTGTGGCAGTGGTACCATGTGCAGGGCACTGAGGAATCCCTGTCCCAGCCCCTCGGCTGGCAGTGCTTTCCTCTTTCCACAGCACAGTGCTGGCTGGGACTATAACCTCCTCCTTCTTTGGTAGAATATGCCAGGGGAGATCCTGGCCTTTCAGTGCCAGCAGATCCGCTAGGAAGTAGGGGTTAATGACTGCAAAGAATTACTTACAAATCACCAAAATTACACTGAACGTTTATCCAAAGATATAATTACATCGTGCTTTTTATTTTAAGGATCTATTATTAGTTGCTTTATTTTTTAAAATTTGGCAATAAAACTAATAAAGTTTTGCTTCCTATTTATTTGTGATCTACATCACCTGCATTTGCTTACTAAAATAACTTCAGCTCCGCTTCCCATCCCAAATATCCTCAATACCCTTGCCTCAGTTTTCCACCATTAAAGAACAGCTGTAGGAAATCAGTCCAATGGCTCTCGTCTAATGCAGTATCCTGTCTCCAGGATTTCCCTTCTCTTAATTTTCTTTGGGTATCTGCATACAGAAGTCATATATGGTACTCTCCATGAATTGTGTCTCAGCTTTCAATCATTTTTACCTGCAGGAACTTTCTAACCTCTCTGTGGTTTTGTTGTTGTAGTAACCTTCAAAGGACTGCTGTTCTGTGTTTCTTGAGTTTTGTGTCTGTGCCTCATTTAGTTGTCTCTTGAGCCCATTTCAACATCCATAATATCCTTTGGCATTGAGTTCCGCAAGTTTCCTAGAAGTTGCAAGAACTATTTTTGTTGTCGTTGTTGTTGAAAATACCACGTTGTCCTACCATCAGCAGCTGAGTGTACAACATTTTCAGGTCAATGTTATGTCCCCTAAGCTTGCTGGCAATATTCTCATCTCCTCCCTCTACCTTCTACTGCAAGTCAACAGTAGTGTCCTGTGTTCCCTCACATAAATGCTACTCAAAGCAGTCTCTGCTGCTGCCTGAACCACATATATATATATATATATATATATATGACTGCACAGAAGGCAGCATCAGAGCTGTGTGAGTGCTGAATGATTTTTGCCCACAGAATGGATAAGGGCTGTGCCCTCCCAGTTATCTCTCTNCTCATTGATAAAAATGGATTTTTTGAACTGGAGAACAAGATACATAGGGACTTAGAAGGTATCCTAACTGCAGTTTTAGTGACTGCATCACTGGCATCCACATTTTTGTATGTTTAATTAGTAGTTTAGAGCACTTTGAGTTCACAGAAGCTACAAGTAAAACTGAAGGGGATGATATATCTACTTTATATTGAGAATAAATTAAACAGATTTAAAATATTTTCATCAAAATCCTAGTCTTAGGAATTGTCTGAAATTCAGAGATGTTCTGACTTCAGGTAATTCTATCATGACCTTTTCATAGAGTTCAATACTTCAGAATTAAGTACGGAGCCTCATAAGTACATCTTCGTAATAGTCTTGCAACGTAAGCACAATTATTATCCCTGTTTTAATGACGAAGTACCAAGAGTCTCAAAGAACAGAAAAAAATGAAAAAGGCTATTAGGGCAACTTTCAAAAGATGGAAGTCATGCCCAAATGAGGAAATCTTTTGACATTTCAAGTAATACAGTGCAAAAATATTTTAAGGGAAGCTTGTTTTATCAGAAAAACTCAGTACAGTCTTTAAAACACAAAAAAGGGTAAGTCTGAAAAACTTCTGTCAAACTGAACTGTTAGTATGAAGCTTGTTTGAAACAAATCGAAAAATTGAATAGAATTAACCCCCCCGAGCCAGCTAATGCTTGTGTAAGAGTTCCAAAGATATTAAAATGCAAAATTGCTTCATTACCTTCTGTAATATGTAACTTACCATTTAAATCAGCCACGGTGACAGAGGCATGGAAGGTCACAAGTGTAGCATAATTCTTTAAAAGAAGTGCTTTAAGAAATACTTTAGGAACTCAGTGCTGGTAGATCTGTCTTATTTGGATGGCTGGAAAAACTAGGAAGGAATTGATCAGGTTTTGATAAAGGGAAAGCTCACCTCACAAATATTATATATATACTAGTTCTTCAAAGGAATCAGAAATGTGAATACACTGCTTTTTTGAAGCCACATTAAAAAAAAATTAGCAAGGACCATAGGAAAGGCTTGGGACAAATTAGCTATTAGACTTAGGAAAGAAAGCCGTTTTAAGGATTGACAGCAGGTTTAAGTAAGGAGAAAAAAAAGTTGATAACAAACTCTTAATTTCCAGAATACAGGGAATTCATCAAAGGACCTTTATCTGGAACTATGACATCAAGCAGTCTGGGTGTAGTCTGCTCCTTGTTTAGGCCGTTCCTAGTTTCTTTTAATTTGGGTGTTGTAGGAAGCTGCACATAGGTATGCTGTGATCTTGATGAGTGAGCTGCCATCAATACATGCCATTTTTATATCCTGTTCTTTCTCTTCAGTACCCTGCCACAAGCTATTATTGGTAGCTGAAAAGACAAAAATCTTACTATTCTTTTTGAGTGAGGCTAATCGTGCTTAGGGTGAGCAGGAATTACATAGATCCACTGCAGGGAGATTAAAACCTATAGTTTGCTGTTTTAGTTTCATAAAGGTTGATAACGCAGCTTCTTCCCTGCATCTTTTAGAAACTGGCCTCATAAGATTTCAGTAAGATGTAATCTTAATTAGACTGCAAAAAAATATTTGGGTTGTGAATGGCTTATGATCTACTGCCATTTAACTGTAGCAAGAACATGTTTGCTTTCTAACAACTGTTGAAGTAAAACTCACCATCTGTGAAGAGTCATATGGTAAAATATAAGAAAATGCTATGTGCTTGTTTGTGAACTTCGCTTGTTTTCCCTTCTTAGTGAGTGGTAAAGGCATAGGTTTTAAGGCCAAGAGGGCTCATGGGAGCATCTAGTCTGACATTCCGGATGACAAAAAGCATAAAACTTTGCTATAGGTATGGTTAATTAGAGCTCCTTCTCTTTTTTTTTTTTTTTTGGGGGGGGGGAGAGATAGAAAAATAATGTATTATTTGTTTTAAAATAGTATTAAAAAGAATCGTATTAAAAAGAATACCATACAACTAGGAACAATTTGTGCAAATGCTCAATCTTCCTTACTATTTGTCTGTGTTTGTGGCTACTGCTGTGCCATACAAAATAGGGAAATTTATTTAGGCATTGAGTTTAGACATTTTGAATTGCCGCCCTGGTGTGAATTGCCACTCTCTGCATTGACTCGAAGAAATTCAGGCTTCTAATTATCGTCCTCTGAACCACGCATAAGAGAAGTGCCAGTACTATCCTGGAGTGAATGGCTGGGATAAATCCTTTCTCTTCCAAGATGAAATCTGGGCAACTTTTGCTTTATGGCGCTAGATTTTGTGGAGACTGTACCCATCAGATGAAAGAGCCCTGCAGTCTCATGGTTAACATGATCAAATTGCTCCTTTTTGTTTTGACAAATTAAACAACTTATGATCGTGGTGTCTTCCACTGTAAGGCATATTTTTCAATACTTATTTAAACCTGTGGTTCCTCTCTGAACCGTCTCCTTAAACAACGAGCATTAGAACTGAACTACCCATATGCTTTATTATACATTTTTGGGCACAGAGCTCCAGTCACTTATCCACTTAGCATAACTCTTAAGTCATTTTGAAAGGCTTTGGTTTGAGAATAGTGTCTGCCCAATCTGTAAAAAAAAAATTGTAGTTTACTGTTCCTACAAACACTTTTTTTCAGCTCATCTATTTCAATGGACATTGTCTGCTTTACTCAATTTACCAAATGTTCCAGCTCTCTGTTTATCAGTGGCTTGTGTTCTTCACTATTTACAGTTCTCACAATGTTCTCTGCTTGAGTCACGTAATTGTTGTGGTTTAACCTGACAGGCAGCTGAACACCACATGCAGCCCCTTGTTCACTGCCCCCATCCCTCCAGTAGGATCGAGGAAAAAACAGAAAAAAAAGTTAAATTTTTGGGCAGAAATAAAGACAGCTTAATAAGACAGCAAAAGAAGTGAAAATAACAACAATAATAGTGATAATGACAAAATAATATACAAAACAATCGATGCACAATGCAATTGCTCACTACCCACTGACCAATGCCCAGCCAGTCCCCAGGCAGCGTTCCCTGGCCAGCTTCCCCTAAGTTTATATATTGATCATGATGTCATAATGCACGGACTATCCCTTTGACCAGTTTGGGTCAGCTGTCCTTGCTGTGTCCCCTTCCAGCTCTTGTTCACCACCAGCTTCCTCACTGCAGGTCAGTATGAGAAGGTGAAAAGTCCTTGAGTTGGTGTAAACGTTGCTTATTGGCAACTAAAACATCAGTGTGCTATCAATATTATTCTCACTCTAAATCCAAAACACTGCACTATACCGTCTACTAGGAAGATAATTAACTTTATCCCAGCCAAAAGCCTGAACAGTAATTCATCACCTTTATCAGTCTCCTCATCAGTCTGTATTCTTTTTTTTTTTTTTTTTTAATCTGACAGTGTTTGTTGTTCATATAGGTCTAACACAATGCCAAAATCTGCTCGTGAGTGAAAAAGATAAGCTTAGAACCTGGCATTTTTAGTATATGTATCTATGTATGGTTTTTCCTATGTATCACTTACATCTGTTGACATCAAATTTCGTTTGCCATTTTATTTTCCAGCTACTCAGTCTTATAAGAGCCTTCTGAAATTCTTCACAGACAGCTCTTAACATTACTACTTTACTAACTTCCTAGCATGAATAAACATCACTACCTTACTGTTCACCCATTTTCCCAGGTCATTTATGAGTATATATTAAACAGCCTAAGTTCTTACCCTGATCCCTGTGGAACTTCATTTACTCTTCTCCTTTGTTTCCTATTTTTATCCAATAATTTATTTCAAGTGTATTTATCCAAACTGTCACAATCTTGGAAATGAGCTAGGCTTTTTCCCTAAGGAAGAACTAAATTTTCCTTTTATATTGAAGTGTCTCCCTTGGGAGGTGATAATTGCATACACTTATTTTTAAATATGTAAAATCCTTACCTAAACATACATGCTGGAAAAGAACAGTGAAAACTATTTCTTAAGGAAGTTCTAAGTGAAGATAGAAAAACTGCTGAATGTGCTCTCTTTGATCAACCTCAAAACTCAAATCTGTTTACTTGTATATTATCAGCCGTATCATGGTACTGCAGTGCCATGTTCACTGTCTTTGGCAGTTTATGTGTTGTACAGTCTGGTACACCATTGCTCTCCTAACTGTTAATAAAAATGTCATGGATGCTGACCAGGTTTCCATACCAGCGTTTGTTAGTTTCCCTTATCATTCACTGAGGATTTCAGACAATCTGACAGGCAGAAAAAAAGTCTTTGAAAGGCTGCTGCTGGATTTTTAGTACTGTTCTGGATTGCCTTATAAAAGAGGTTACATTTTGAAAGTCCATTTGCATACCAGTTGCACTTCTCATACTTACCTGTATTTAACTTGCATTGTCATCACCCTAAATCAACCTCAGCTCATTCCTTATATTCCTCAAGTAAGAAAAAACAAGCAAACTCCATTCATTATTTCATTCATTATCTATATTACCTTAGTAATATAGATATTTGTCCACTGTAGTAGTGGACAAAAAACCCATAACTGTGGGCATTGTACAAGGAGAGGACATAGGTGGTTCCTGCCTCCGAAAGTAATGTAGGACTGCAGATAGATACAGACAAACATGGTCATCTGTAAGGCTATAGAAAGCTGTATATTTACGTATGTAAGATATGCCTGTTTCTGGAATAGGGTTGTGTTTTTTCCCCTAAGATCTGCCACTATGGTAATTTATAAATGAAAGACATTTAAGCTAAGCATATATGAAACCAAAATTACTGTTTGTGTGTGTTTTCAGTAGAAATTCAAGCAGTTTTGAAGTAACTGCCTGTGTAGTTTTATTTCTAAAAGTCCTTTGGTGAATCTTAACACTATTATGATAATGTTTCTTTACATTTCCTTATGTAATTTTAATGTTTGTCACATGTACCAAAAATCAGGTTTCAGAGATCTTTCTTAAAGTAACTGTTTATAGAGGCCTCTGATATTTTTAAAGCCTGTTTCCTTTCTGTCACATATGATCTCAGACAATCTTTGTCTCATAAAACCAGATGTTGCTTTTCTGTTCAAATGGAATAGCAAGAATGTTCTTAATTTACATTTGAAATGTAAAGAAAATTATCAGCTAAAGCATGCTGTTCTATAATCCCTGCTCAGATAGTCAGATTCCAATCAAATTCCCTCCTTATTCCCAAATAAACATACAAAGATTTATTTAAAGGGACATGCTTCAAGTGGTCTGTAGTACAAATAGGACATACTGGAACATTCGCACAGTCTGAGAGAATGGCCTCTGTACTGCAACAACTTTTTAATCCATACGTCTGACTCATACAAAAATCAAGGAAATGAACAAAAAAAAAGTCGAAAAAATGCTGTAATCATATGCAAATGGTAAGAAAGAAAGGCTAATAGAAAATGACATCATTTCAGTGGAAGGGGTGAAGATTCTCCTCTTGTGGATCTATGGTAGCAATTTTTCTTCTTGACCATCAGAAAAAAAGGTAATGCTGTTGCTCGGAGTTGTGATTTTGCGGTCAGTAGAGATACACATGTTCAGAATTATATCAGGAGCAAACATTTTCTACTGGGCTGCACAAATTTCAAAATTGTCATCAGGGCTGTCTCAGGCTCAGTTGAATGCATGTGGTCATGTTCAGGTATGAAAAAACCTTGAAAGGGAGATGGCTTCTGAAGAAGTCCTTGAATAATTTTTGTCTTTGCAACTGAATTTACCCACGAAAAAGGAAAATAATTATTTTCCTAATAGCTATGTTAAGCTCTAGACTTACATATTTTTACCATTGTTCACTCTCTTGTTGTGACAGAGACTTCCCCTTTGCCCAGCTTGTCTCACTCCTTGTGGAGAAAGGGAAAGGTATTCCAGCACTCAGAGACATTCTGTAGGAAAGTTATATTTCATATAGTCCTAGTTCATGTTACCATTTGTAGAAACTCCCTAATTAAATGGGTAAGGAGAAAACTGCATTTTTTAACATGGAGCCTTTTGAGCTATTTTGGTGGGCATTTCCTTTCTGATTAATGGTTCTTAGTTGAAAGAAACTTACCTCATTAGTTCCTGGGGTATAAGTGTGTGTACTAACTCCCTGAAGTGCTCTGGAGCATACTTCATAAGCATAAAATAACAATTATTTTACTGGGTCATAAAGAAAGGTCCATCTCACTCAAGATCCTGTCCCGAACATTGATCAAAAGCAAATATCCAGGGCACAGGGTATGAGTAGTCTTATATACAGGGATCAAATTAGGAGAGCCAATCTCTGCTGGAGCTGAAACTAGCAAGGGATGTGAAGGGTAACAAAAAGGACTTCTGTAAGTGCGTGGCCAGCAAAAGGAAAACCAGGGATACAGTTAACATGCTGTCTCTGAAGAATAACCACAAGCAGATTGAAAGCTTATGGGTAAGAATTAGAGACCAAGACAACAAAGGGAACCTTGTGGTTGTCTACTATAGGCTGCCTGGTCAAGGGGAGCCTACTGATGAAGCCTTCTTATTCCGGCTACAGGAGGCATCGTGCTCACAGGCTCTTGTCCTGCTGGGTGAATCAACCACCCTGACATCTGCTGGAAAAGTAGCATGGTGCGCTACAAGCAATCCAGGAGACTCCTGGAGTGCATCAAGGACAAATTTTGAAGCCGGGTAATAGACAGCCCTACCAGAGGGGATGCAATACTGGACCTGTTGGTTGCTAATCAGTAACATCAAGACTGGGGACAGCCTGGGCTGCTGTGATCATGCACTCGTGGAGTTCACAGTCCTGAGAGATATGGGACAGGTGAAGAGTAAAGTCAGGACCCTGTATTTTGGGAAAGCAAACGATCAGCTGTTCAAGGAGTTAGTCAATAGGACCCTTTGGGAAACTGCCCTCAGGGACAAGGGAGCAGAACAGAGCTGGCAGATCTTTAAGGATGCTTTCAACGAAGCACAAGAGCTCTCAATCCCCAGGTTTGAGAAATACACAAAGGAAAGCAAGAGATCAGCATGGCTGAGTCGAGACCTGCTGGTCAAACTAAAGAGCAAGACAGAAACAGTCAGTGGAAGCAGAGACAGGTATCCTGAGAAGAGTACAGGGAGGTACAGGGAGACTGGCCAGTTGTGTAGGGGTGGGGTCAAGAAGGCCGAGGAGTAGCTGGAGCTGAACTTGGCAAAGGATGCAAAGAATAACAAGAAGGGTTTCTACAGGGGCATCAGCCAGAAAAGGGAGGTCAGAGAAAGTGTACTGCCCAATGAACACGACTGACAAACTGATAACAACAGAAAAGTAGAAGGCTATACTCAACAACTTTTTTGCCTCAGTTTTCGCTGATAACCTCTCTTCCCACAAATCTCGAGTGGATGAACTACAAGACAAGGGCTGGGGGAGCAAAGTCACTTCTACTGTAAATGAAGATCAGGTTTGAGACCACCTGTGACCTGACAAGATTCATCCCAGAGTCCTGAGGGAATTGGCTGATGTAGCTGACAAGCAGATCTCCATGATATTTGAAAAGTCATGGCAGTCAGATGAAGTCCCCGGTGACCATAAAAAGGGAAACATTGCACCCATTTTTAAAACGGTAGAAAGGAGGACCCTGGGAACCACTGACATGGCAGCCTCACCTCTGTGCCTGGGGAGATCATGGAAAAGATCCTCCTAGAAGCTATGCTAAGGCACATGGAGGTGATTTGAGACAGCCAGCATGACTTCTCCAAGGGCATATCCTGCCTGACCAATCTAGTGGCCTTCTATGATGGAGTAACTACATCAGTGGAAAAGGTAAGAGCTACAGATGTTATCTGTCTGGACTTTGGTAAAGCTTTTGACATGGTCCCTCCCTACATCCTTCTCTTTAAATTGAAGAGATATGGATTTGATGGGTGGACTGCCCAGTGGATGAGGAATCAGTTGGATGCTTGCATCCCAAGGGTAGTTGTCAACAGCATAGTGCCCAGATGGAGACTGGTGACAAGTGGTGTCCCACAGGGGTCTGTATCAGGACCAGTACTGTTTAATATCTTCATCAATTACATAGTGGGATCAAGTGCATCCTCAGCAAGTTTGCAGATGACACCAAGCTGAGTGGCACAGTTGACATGCCTTAGGGAAGAGATGCCATCCAGAGGAACTTGGACGAACCTGAGCAGTGGGCTTATGAGAAAGCCAACCTGAGAAAACCAACCATGTCCTGGGGTGCATCAAAAGGAGCATAGCCAGCAGGTCAAGGGAAGTAATTCTGTCCCTCTAGTCCTGTCTGGTGAGACTCTACCTGGAGTACTGAGTCCGGATCTGGAGCCCTGAGCACAGGAAGGACATAGACCTGTTGAAGTGGGTCCAGAGGAGGGACACAGAAATCATCAGAGGTCTGTAACACCTCTCCTATGAGGAAAGGCTGAGAGAGTTGGAGTTGTTAGCCTGGAGAAGGGAAAGCTTGCAGGAGACCTTATTGTGGCCTTTCAGTACTTAAAGATGGCTTAGAAGAGAGATGGGGACAAATTTGTAGAGGGGCCTGTTGCGATAGGACAAGGGGTAATGTTTTTAAACTAAAAGAGGGTAGAATTAGACTAGATATAGGGAAGAAATTTTTTACTGTGAGGGTGGTGAAACACTGGAACATGTTGCCCAGAGGGGTGGTAGATGCCCCATCCCTGGAGGCATTCAAGGCCAGGCTGGACAGGGCTCTGAGCAACTTGATCTAGTTGAAGATCTCCCTGCTCATTGCAGGGGGGGTTGGACTAGATGACCTTTAAAGGTGCCTTCCAACGCAAACTGTTCTCTGATTTTACGATTCTATGATTCTATGATTCTATGCTAGGTTATAGTGTTAGATTACATTTCAATTACCTTTGCTGGCTCTTCAGCCTCTCTATTTAAGTGTCTCCCGATTAGTGAGAAAAAAACAGCTTAAACTTTCTGTGTTGTGTGACTCAACCTTTCTTCTTAAAGATTTAAATTTAAAATGTTTTTCATTAAATGGATATATACTAAAGATAATTGCTGCACACTTTAGTAGCTTCGTTTTTATTTCAAAACAAGTTCAAAAGTTTTCCATAAAATTACTCTATGACGCTTTCTTTAGATCCAGACAGATCACATTCACTGTCAAGAGAATTAGTCTAATTCAGGAGAATTAGTCTTATTTTAACATGTGTCAGCAGGTCATTATCTACGTTCAAGTTTAAATTGCAATGAATTTACTGTAGGTGCCATCAGTGCTTCTACTTGAGTCCATAGACTGTTTTGAGGTTCTATAAACACGTTATGGAAAATATAAAACATTTATTGATTTTGCAAATATATAAAAAGCCTGTGTGAAACAGATTTGTGAAAAGTTGCCTTCTTAACTGACACTAACAGAAAACACACTATTATTAGCTTTTTCCAAAATACCCTGTACACAATTTCTAAGTAGTTGCAGTATTTTGTAAAAATTAAGCTTTTTCTTTCCTTTTACAGTTAGATCAATAAGCTCTGTTTCTCAAGTCAAGAGAAGGCTGTTGTGTGCTTCTGAAGTGTAGTGGGTTGGAAATTTAATGTCAAAAGCAAACAACATAATGAAATCTGACTGCAGTAGCAATTCAAGATTCAGTAGAGTGTAACACTTACAGAATCAGTAGGTTAAACCACTGTTGAAATCTTCTCCAAAAATAGAGTTTTTTAAAACTATGGTGTAAACCACTTTTTTGCTATTAAGTTGATCAAAACTAGTCATTTCCACAGGCAAGAGAAAGGTAAAAATGAGTTTCTACTGCCATATCACCAGTGTCTTTTGTGACTATGTGTGTTATTTTCATTTAAGTGAACCTCTTCTTATCATCTACAAAAGAACTATTTACAGTCCCTCTGCTTTTCTGTTGAGCAAGCTATGTGTGTAGTTTAAGCATGCTGAAGTAGTGCTTGTTTCTACTAGGAATGGGAATGGCTTTTTGTTTTGCACTTGTACAGTTCCCAGCACTTGCTGTGTTTCTGTGCCATGACACAGGAAATTTAAATGTTCCGAATGTACAAGAAATGCTACTGATATTCTATACATGCCAAATTTTTGGACCTATTGTATGTCAACTGCAGGATTACAGAAGTAATATCATGCCTTTTCAAGCAAAATATGCAAGTGCATACAAGAACATGGCTAAAATTTGAAAGGAAATTTTTGAAGTACAGATTTTTGTAAAATGCAGTACTTTGGAAGCATTTTAAGTTGCAGCATGTAAATGAAATTACTTACATATTTACTTGAAAGACAATTGACAAGATATTTTAATTGATTTAGCAAGTATAATGGTGCTTGGTAAAAAAGTAATTATTTTAAGAAAGCTCAAATCAGGTTTTGGCTTCAGTAATATTTAAATACTTTTACACACGAAAACAACTCAGTGTTGTTTGGAAAATGAACTAATTGCAACAGAATATTATTTCAAAAAGTGTACGCATTTTATATTTTTACCTACAGAGTATCCAGATATTGGCAAAGATCAAGGAAACATCTTCCAGTTGTGAGAAATGTGGCCAATGAATAGGCTTCATGTCTGTTTGATATTTACATGTGGTATTTCATCATGGACTTAAGTTGACTTCTACTTAATTTGATGCACAAACATATTTAAAATGCAACTTTAAAATTAGCAGTTATCTCTTCCCATTTCTTAGGATATATGTGTGTCATTGCAAGCATATTATTTTAATTAAATCTTCCACAGAAATTTTCAAATGCATAATTAAGTGTTACCTTCACTGTGATTATTTTACTGCGACACCCAAGAGATACTTCTCTGTTGTTTACATTTTGTATGTCTACCTTCCTTTAGCATTGAAATGTGTACTAAGGAAAACATTAAGCTACCATCTAGTTTCCTATTTGGGTTTGGTTTGGGCTTTTTGTCAGATTTTAGTGGTCCTGATTATGTTTTTCCCTGCTGGGCCAGCCTCATTCAACAGTTCTCTGTGTCAGTGCAGTTCCTGACTGGATTCTTCCTTCCTGTATTTTTTGCAGTTCTCAGTATCTCATATAATCTTATCATCATAGAGTCATTTAGGTTGGAAAAGACCTTTAAGATCAAGTCCAACCATAAAACTAACACTGCCAAGTCCACCAATAAACCAGGTCCCCAGGTGCTAAACCTGCCCATCTCTCATACACGTCCAGGGATGGTGAGTCCCACCACTTCCCTTGGCAGCCTCTTCCAATTCTTGACAAGCCTTTCCGCAAAGAAGTTTTTCCTAATATCCAATCTAAACCTCCCCTGGCACAACCTGAGGCCATTTCCTCTTGTTGTGTCATTCTTACTTACTAGAAGAAATAATAAGAAATAATGGAAGCAAGACACCCACCTCACTACAACCTCCTTTCAGGTAGTTGTAGAGCAATTAGGTCTCTCCTCATCCTTCTGTTCTCCAGGCTAAACAGCGCCAGTTCTCTCAGTCCTCCCTGCCTTTTTTTTTTTTGAAGGGATGCCAGTAACATTTCTATCCTGTACCCAGGTGCTATTTTCACATCACTATGATCAAATTTGGTTGAAATTGGACTAAAGGGAGTTAGGGGAGGACAGTGGAACTGGCAGATAAATAAACACAAAACCAATGCAGTCTTTAAGAATACACTGTTTACATCAGGTACACACTACAATTCTGTAACTGCTCCAGGATATTGGCTGTAGGTAGGATATTGCTTTTTGATAAATGCAAGGTAGCTACCCCTTCAGGGCCAAGGTGGCCTGATGAATGTATGTTTACTCAATAATAAGATGTAATGAGTCAGCTGGTCTGTTTAGTTCCCCATGTTGTTGTCAGCTTTTGATGAAAGAGATCCGGGAACTGTGTAATGTATTTTACACATATACAATGTGATATTTAGGGCTAGCAACAATACGTCAAATGTTCATAAATACTCATTGATAAAAATGGATTTTTGAACTGGGAACAAAATACGTAGGAACTTAGAAGTTTTACTTGGAATAAGTGCATCACTGGCATCCACGTATTTATATGTTTAATGAGTGGTTTAGAGCACTTTGAGTTCACAGAAGCTACAAGTAAAACTGAAGGGGATGATATATCTACTTTATATTGAGAATAAATTAAACTGATTTAAAATATTTTCCCCAAAATCCTAGTCCTAGGAATTGTCTGAAATTCAGAGATATTTCGAGTTCAGGTAACTTTATCATGACCTTTTAATAGAGTTCAATACTTCAGAATTAAGTACGGAGCCTCATAAGTACATCTTCGTAATAGTCTTGCAACATAAGCACATAATTATTATCTCTATTTTAATGATGAAGTACCGAGAGTCTAAAAGAACAGGAAAACACTAACATGGTTCAACAGACAACTGAAGGAAGCTATTAGGGCGTCTTTTGGAAAATGGAAGTCATGCCCAAATGAGGAAATCTTTCAGCACTTCGAGTAGTACAGTACAAAAATATTTTTAAGGGAAGCTTGTAATATCACAAAAACACAGTACAGTCTTTGAAACACAAAAAAAGGGTAAGTCTGAAAAACTTCTGTCAAACTGAACTGTTAGCATGAAGCTTGTTTGAAACAAGTTGAAAAATTGGATAGAATGAATCCCCCCTGAGCCAGGTAGTGCTTGTGTAAGAGTTCCAAAGATGTTAAAGTGCAGAATTGCTTCATTACCTACTGTAGTATGAAACTTACCATTTAAATCATCCACAGTGACAGAGGCATGGAAGGTCACAAGTGTAGCATAATTCTTTAAAAGAAGTGCTTTAAGGAATACCTTAGGAACTAAATGCTGGTAGATCTGTCTTTTTTGGATAACTGGAAGAAGTAGGAAGGAATTGATCAGGTTTTGATAACGTGCTTTAGCTCCCTCAGCTGATCCTCGTAAGATTTGTGCTCCAGACGCACCAGTTTCATTGCCCTTCTCTGAATTCTCTCCAGCACCTCAGTATCTTTCCTGTAGTGAGGGGCCCAAAACTGAACACAGGATTCAAGATGGGGCCTCACCAGCGCCGAGCACAAGGGGACCATCCAGCCAGTTTTTAAGCCAGTGAAGAGTACACCAGTCCAAGCCATAAGGTGCAAGGCATCGCAGCTATTTGGGATTAGATACTCCTGCCTTGTAGGTATTTAAATGGCATGCTTTCTTCAGCCCTGACAGTTTGGAAATCTATTAAATGACATTAGCAACCTACTGTTTTGCTGTAAATGGAAGGTAACATTCTGTAGGGCTAGTGCTTCCTGTAAAGTCTTCATGTTTTACTCGAATCCAGCAAGAAGCAATGGGTGGTCACAAATTGAGTAAGCGTAAGTTCCAGCATTGCAGATTAGTGTTTTCTGTCTGCTATAAATTAGTACATAACCTGAATTCTTGCCTGTCAGTCTGACAGTGTCCATATGCACCTCAGCGTGTAGGAAGAGTATATGAAAGAGCTTACTTTCAGTACAGAATTGTCCCAAATACTGACCTGCACACTTTCATTTTGAAAGGATCTAGTATTTCTATCATTTCTTAGGGCTGGGCAAGTTTTGACATATACTTTATGTTACTGTTTTGCACTGCTAGTTAGCTGTAGGAAGGTAGCCATGTAGTCTTCTAGCATATTCAGAAGTGATTTCCTACTTTTAAAGTTACTTTGCTGTGTGAGTCTTTCCCTCACTCCTGCCACGTTGGTAATACTAGCGTTAGACACTAGGTGGTAATAGTCTTCTGATAAGCACAGCATGCATTTCACTATGTGAAACGCCTTTTTACAGCTGTTTTTGCACCACTGGAAGACTATGATGCATTTACTTCAGAATTGGAAAAAAAAAGTAATATTTTTATGTTTGTTTAGTTTGTGTTGGGTTTAGTTGAAAATAAAAACCTGGAAGTTAATGTGTCAATAAGTGTTTACCTAGCCATTATCTTAGCTGTTGTGATTATTTCTCCTATATAAAAGCTGGAAGGTCGTTGCTTATCATAATCTTCTTAGAAAGATGAAGTTAATCTGTAAAATGTCTTACTTTGTTTCACATATGGTCAATTTTTTTCCCTGTCTTTGTGGATAACAGTTCATTTAAATACTTGTAGCTGTTGTTGCCATGATTCAAATTATAAATCACATCATTTTAATCTGAAATTCTTTGGGTGATCCCTATTTTTTTATTACGTTTTGTAGACAGACATTTAAAAATGTTTTAAAGTTAAGAGGCTAAGTATGTAAAATATGTATTTACTTGCTTAATATATTTTACTGAAGTAACATCACAAATGCTGCTGAAGATGTTGTTAAATCATGTATATATGGTTAGACATATATTTATATATTTCTTAAAGTAGAAAATGTGAAACAATTTATATTTGAGCAGACTGTTGGTTTCCCTCCAATTTTTCACTATTAGCCTCCAGCTCCTGCTAAAAGATAGTGTCCTCTCAGCATTTGCTTGGCCTTCTAGATGCTTTTTGCTTCCTTAGTTAGGGCTTTGAAGCAGCTGCAGTGATTGCTGCAGCCAGGGTACTAGTGAGCGAGAAGGGTTTCCTTACCTGCCACTTATGGGAGCATGAGGTCGGGTCACTTGTTACCGACTATTTCTGTGAGTCTGGGGACAGCAGTGGCCCATGAGAAGGAATGGTGGAACCATCAGGATTGAGTGAGTAGATTCAAAGTCCAAGAGACAGTCAAGGGGAAGAAAGAACCATCAAACCTCGTACTTATCCAAGAGAAGAGACTTGTTTTCCAAATTTGTATGTTAGATTGAGTTCTTTAGTAGGCTGTTGTGCACTGAAATGATCAACTGTGAAGAAAAAGAGTGAGACTCTCAAGTAAAATCTAATGTGTATAAGAAATGCTACTTTAAGTGCTACATACTTTATACAGCTCTCTTCACAGCGCAGATTTGGGAAATCTAATGTTGAATTAATCTGACATTGAAATAAATAGTTTAAGTGAACAGTTTAATGAAATATAAGGAAATGTTGCCATTTGCATTACAACACATATTTTCTCGTAGGGGGCTAGGGGGCATTTGTTGAGTTTTCATTGCTTGATTAAATGAAGGAGGTTGAAAACCAGGGGTTTGGATTTGTATTGAGGGATTCAGACATGCAAAAATTTAGGAGTATTAAAATCATTCTGTGCTGTTATATTATGCAGAGTAATCATGCAAGTTATGTGTAAGGGTACATGGAATGAGAGAGTATCTGCTCCCCTAAAGTTATCTGATCAAGGACCTTGTCAAATACAATGCTAGGGGAAAGTGCATCAATAAACAAACCTTACAGAGACACAGACCTCACAGAGAAACCATAACAACAAGAACGACAAAATAATGACAAGAATCAGGCCTGGTCAGTCATGTTAAATTATGGTCTATCAAGAAAGTGGAGGCATCACTTCAAATACAGGCCAACCTGGACGTCGCGACTGATAAGGGTGCAGATCTAGATATATAATATAGATATATAATATGAAGGTCGTATTTCTATATGGCACAAACCTTAATGAAAATACAGTATAGACGAAATCAGAGGAAGGAGAACTAAGAAGTAAACACCCAAATGGTCCAGCCACTTTTGCCAAAATCTAGCAGAGGAACAAGTTTTGACTATCCCAGTTAAATCTACCTGCTAATGTGCATCAGAATCCTCCTCTTACTCTGCAGCTAAGTGTTTAGCTTCTTTATTTACTACTCTACTCTGCATGTTTTTTCTGCTCTGTGACCTCAGGTGACAGACATGGCTGTTCAGCCTGATCCAGGCTTGGTTTATGGTACCAGAGAATAGTGGGGAGAAGTCATGGTCAGTGTTGTTCAAAGCAGGAATGGTCCCTCCTGCCAATCTCTCACAAGTGACAGATAGGAAAGACACCCTTCTTCTGCTGCTCTGTCTTGATGAATGGAATCTCGTGCTTGGGAAGCAAGCAAACCTTCAAAAACCCCCCAGCAACCCCACAGCAAATAGATTTAAGTTTGAATACTTCACTTCTGTATACTTGTATTTCTAAGTTATTAAAAAAAAAAGAGTTGTTTCTATGCAGATATAAAATATGTTGAAGTCTATGTGGTCTTATTTAAAAAAAGCTTTTTCTCATTAATGAAAATAACACCTAATTTTGAGAAACAGAGTCTTTGATAAAGATTGTTTGTACTTGATTTTTGACCAAGAAACTCTTACATTCCAGGCTGACAGATGTTTGGGGCAGAGAAAAGCAAAAATGTAAAGTTCTGCACAAGTGGTCTAATACATTTCTTATCAGTTGTTCATCTTTCAGTTTCTTGATATGTGCAATACAGAGTTTCAGAAACATACAGGCTAAACTTTTAGTGTAGATATCAAAGCAGAAAGAAAATTCTAGAAACTTCAAACCGACTTTCTGACCTATGAAACTAAGAAATGCAAACTAAATGTCATCCTATAGAACTTTAAATGTTTTTCTGAAATGTTTTCTTGCTACTTCTAAAACAACTAATTTAGCAAAAATGTGATTTGTATGCTTTTGTATCTTTGCAAATAATGTAGCGTGTTTGTAATGAAAATGACCTCAGACTTTGGGTTCTTCTTTTTGAAAGATTTTATGGAATAAAACGAATGAAGATTTTATATGCATTTATTGAGGCTTTTAGTCTGAATGAGAAAATAAAAGTAAAAATAAGCAGTAGTGCTCAGTTCAGCAAAGAAAAAAAAATGTGTTAAATACAGGATATTTCAAAGAGATGGACTCAATTTCAAAGCAGTATATTGGGTAAATTGGGTCCATCTTTTTGAAACACCCTGTAGCATTGAACATTCTCATACATGTTGTCTTTGCCTTAATATAGAATGGCTACTAAGTGAGCTTATTAAGTATGTAAGTGCTTATAGTTACAGTTTTTCTCACGTGGAAAACTAATGCACATTTCCCCAGTGAAGTTTTTCCTTTATTCTGAAAAAGCTTACTTTCTTTGTAAAGATACTGTGCCTGGCTGGATACTGGAATCACTTGCCAAATTTCAGATTGGAACAGTCAGGTTTAACAAAATTTCTAATTCATGGAAGACAGGAAGAATCAGTCCATTAACGTAATGAATTCTCAATTATTCATCATATGTTCACACTGTATGTTAGGGTTGGTGCCAGCAGCTGGCAGGCTGGAAGCTCTGACCTGCCTTGCCTTTTTTGTTTCCAAAACTTACTGCTTTCCCAGCCCCTGAAGAGTGTGTTAACACAGTCGGTACACTTGTGATCTTTATATGCAGTTAGACTGGGCTAAGCTAAAGCTAATCTATTTAAATTATTCTCATTTTTAATCCATCATAGACTTTTCTGGTTGAGAATTTTCTCAGCCTGTCTTCTTCCCGCTCCCAAGAATTACTGTCCAGCCCACACACTCACACTTGCGAAACAGGGTCTGAAGCACTGCTATATTCCTGCAAAGTTTTGAGTTTCTTTAGGAGGTGGCTTAAAATCAGCTGTAATGTATCAGCCCACAGGTTTTTACAACTCGGAGGGAAGTGTAGGTTTGCAGGTGGTTGTACGTAAAGGCTGGCTTCAAAGTTTGGGCCTGGCCCCAGGCCTGTTGCATTGACTCCATTTTATGGTCTGCATAGTCACTGGTTCTTTGAACTCAGTCAACACTCTGTTAAGACAGCAACTAGTTGAAGAATGGCAGCTAGCAAACACCAATTGCTTCTATATGCTACACGCTGTTGTTTAGCGTGTTGTTTGTGTAGTGGGTGCATTACATGAACTTGGAGTCTTTTAGCTTTGCTGACAATCTCTGATACTGTTTTGCCTCACAACTAAGTTTTTGTCATGAAATGGGTTATTTCTTCTCATCTTCTGCCTAAGATTTCTTTCTATTTATACTTCACTATCTCTCTTCTTTGTGAGTCTGTTTATAAACACAACCTGCACCCCATATAGTTTTTTGTCATATTTGCAGAATGTTGGTGAATCTTCAAACTCCAGCAGATAGATAGGAAGAAATATGATACTCCAACTTCCAGGCATTCAGTCACAATATAGCATTTAAGGCTACATTTCTTCATTGTGTTTATTCTTCACATATTAGGAACCTTGTCTAGAAATGTATAAATGCGAAGTCATTTTATAATACAGCAACTTTGGTCTAACCGATTAATAAATATTATTGAGAATTTCCAGGCTTTTCTGATGCGATGTGTAAATTTCAAGTATGTCAATACAAGACTAATGTGAGCTCACTTAGCCCATGGCTGCCTCATGAATGATGAGTCTGACTTCATTCATTACCTGACAAAAACAGAGAGGGATGAATGTCTGACATAAGAGCAGTAGGACAAGAAGAGACTTAGGATGGTGTTTAAATTCTTGCATTTCTGGTACGTGGGATTATGTGTAAGTGATAGGTTAACTACTGGTTTCTGTAATGACTGGTGGTGGGAAGTAATGATTGTGTGAGTCAGGATTTTGTAGGTGAACAGGCAGACCAGAGGGATATAAGAGGGGTTGAAAGTGAGCTTGGATAGTCAGAAGTGGCTTAAACTGTGTTTTACTTGGCTTTTGAGTTCTAACAGTCTCAGGGAGGAGCCTTAGGACTGCTTTCTCCTCCTAATGCAGCCCAAGATATCATTAGCCGTCTTTGCAGCAAGGGCACATTGCTGGCTCACGTTCAACTTGGTCTCCACCAGGATCTCTATAGATCCTTCCTGCAAAGCTGCTTTCCAGACAGTTGGCCCCCAGCACGTACTGGTGCATGGAGTTGTTCCTCCCCAGGTGCAGAACTCTGCGCTTTGTCCTTGTTGAACTTTGTAAGGGTCATGTTGGCCCATTTCTCCAGCCTGTCAAGCTCCCTCATTCACTCTGTTCTGCTTTAAGACTTGTTAAAACCTGTCTGAAACCAGAACTTCCTAAGTCATCACTGTCAGTCTCCTCAAAGTCCTGGAAATACAGACAGATGTTGAAGCACAACAGCAACGTCAGCAGGCCGTGCTGGACTAAGCAGCTATGTTTTACAAATATTTTGTCTAGGACTGTGATAATAGAAGGAAGCAGTAGTATGAAGTGGAGAAAGGCAAAGGATGGGAGAGCACTGGTATGGGTGTCGAGGTGCTATGGGTGCAGGGGACCAACTGAAATTCCTTTGGTTGGGGGCTTGGTGGGAGCTGGGTGGATTGAGGTCAGGAGGAACATCAATCCACTGTTGGATAAACTTAAGTCTTTAAGTCCTCCTTGCTCATTCTTGTAACAAGTATATGGAGTATGGGAGGTATACCTGAAAAGTAGACAAAGCCTTCTCCTGGGGTGGTAGGAGTGTACATTCTTTAAATTTATATTTTTACTCAAGATGGAAGCTTTAAGAATTTCTACAGATTTTTTTTGTTTCCTGTATGCAAGTTCCAGAAGCCTGATACATCTTAAGATTATAATATTTTTGTCTATATAAATGAAATATAATTATTATAATCAGATACTTCACAGTACGATACAGAAAACAGAATTAGGAAATCAGCCTAATTTGTTTATTTATTTTCTACTGAACTGTTCTTAAACAGCAGATATGGGAAAAGTTTATAATTTCTTCTTGATTATACTTCAGACAATTCAATTACTATACATTATGTAAATTTATTTCCAGATGTACTGGAAAACCAAAGATTACCTCATCCAGCAATGACAGGTTGTAACTGTAAGTTTAACAGACATTTTAGGCTAATTTTCCAAAGCATTGGAAAACATTGGGAAACACTGGAAACATTGCGAAAAGGGAAGAACAGAAAAGAAATATTGGAGCAGAGCTGGAGTTGTGCAGGACTTTTTAATGTTAAATTGTACTTACTGAAGGATATTAACTGCCAAACTTTTATTTCTGTAGGAGGTTTATGGAGACTCATCTAAGAACAATTCCAAGTGGCGCCTTTTCCAATCTCCCCAACATCTCTAGGATGTAAGTTTTGTTTCTGATATTATTCTTTTAGCTCTTTTATTAAAAATCACTTTCCTTCTCCAAAATTCTGTGTTCATGTATAAAATCTTCTGAAATGAAAATACTGTTAAACCTTTGCTACCTCACCACTTATATTTTAGAACTGCAGGTAATAATCCGATTGTTTGTAACCTGAACCAGCTACAGGAAGACATACTAGGCATTTTTGATAAGAGCATACCTTTATGGAAGTAGATGTGATAAATAAGGCTATAAAACCTTTTGTTTGTTTGTTTTATAGTTCACAAAATATGAAATATGGTTTCATTCATAGCTGATGAACGTATTATGTTGCTGGTCCTAGCTAAAAATTTGTTTCCAGCTCCCAGCATGATTTGTAACTCCTTTCATTGGAGATCCTGTGGCCTTTCTAGACTAGGATGGACTTTCACCAAAACATTAGCATTTGAGTGATATGAGAATGGCTTGCATTGTGTCACTTTCTTTGTAAGTGAACATATGCAGGGATACAATCTGTAAATGTACAACCAGCAGCCTCTACCTATTTGCCTCACGTCAGCACCTGTCCCATTGAAAGTGGCTACCCTTGCACTGCACTGCTTGTTGATGTCAGCAGTCTTGAGACAAAGTTGTCCCACCTTTGTTTTTCCTTCTTGGTGACTGGCCCGTAATCTATCATCCTGTACTTGGCTGTTTGATGCAGGGAACTTCTCTGCCATCTCCCAATTCACTCCCTAGAATCAGAGTGTCATGTAATTTAGAAGGGAGCTCAGGAGGCCTCTAGTCCACCACCTGCTCGAAGTTGGGCCAACTATAATGTCCAATTAGATTGTTCAGGGCTTTATCGAAACTGGTGCTTAGCTTCATGTGTCCATTCTTAACTAAACAAAACACCTCATTCAGCAAGAGACCCATTCAGCCTTTTATTACGAATGTAGCAATAGGAGCTCTTCTTCTTGTCCTTGACATTCTTTGCAAGTCTCAACTCCAGCTGAGCTTTGGCTGAACAGCTGAGATGAACTACTATTTAAGAATTAACAAAACAGGACATTGGGGTGCATGGAGGTCTGCCTACTTACATTTTATAATTTCATCCAGGTGTATTGAAATAATGACTTTCTAAAATCCTTATAAGTAATTGTTCTTTAATATCTGCAGCCTCATTTACTGTCTCAGTTTAAACAGATAGATGTGGTATTGTTTGAGGGTTTTTTGGGAGTGAGAAGTCCCTCATATGATATATAGTATATATAAACCTGATAAACCTTGTTTGAAACAGAATTTTATTAGAAGTAGAAGAATGTAAAATCTTCAGCTTTCAGTGACACATAGTCCGTTGCTTAGATGCTTTTCAGATTTGAAAATTCTCAAATTGTAATATTTATTAATTTGTAAAGCACAGGTGTTCATCTGATGAATTCAGTCAACTCTTCTCTAACAAGGCCTAGCCTCCAGAAACTTTCAGTGGCCAAAATGCTGTTACACCAAATCTTCCCAACCATCATGGTGTGGCAGGTGAGGAAGGGGTATTCACTATTCACTGCCTGTCCCTACATCACTCAGCGACCTCGTAGGCTAAGGGTGCTCAGCCAGAATCTCTCCATGGACGTTACGAGTCAACGACAAACTTTTGCCTGTACTGTTTGGTAATAATATGGTAACAGAAAACCACTCTGTTGCATGCTTTGATGCTTTGATCACGTTTCAGTTGAAGAGGAAAGTCAAAATTACAAAGACATTATGGCCTTGAATGAGATGAATAATGCTTTTTAGACATTTTTAAGATGATATGTTGGTGTCCATGTCAGTTCATTTGGTTTATGATTTTAAGGCTACCTGGAAAAAAAGAAAAAACTAAAAAATCAATATTTTCCCTGAGTTATTCTTTACAGAGAGTATCTGAATATGGAGTTTTACCTTCCTTCTACTCCACATTTATGTGTAGAAAAATAGCATAGATACAGCTGAATATAGCAGTAACCTACCTAAAATTATGACCTGATGTGTTAGCATTATGTTCTCTCCTGCTGTAAGATGCTTTCAGGGTTACCACATTTCTCTTTCTCTTGTTAATTTTAAAAAGCCTATGAAGAATAGACAGTGGTTTAAATTTGAATAGTGCCAATGCCCTGCCAGATTTTTCTTACAGCATTTCTACTACTACAAACTCCCAACTTGTTGATAAAAACTTTACGTTAAGGAACCAGTACCTCTACTTTAACTGCAGCTCTTGTGTGTATACTTGGCCTTTTTAATGTACCATATGTCTCATTTGCCACTCCCAACCCATAATTTCCATCAGCGATGAAAATTACCAGATCAATCCTTGTTTTGTTAACCCATCTAGAAAACATTCTGAAGTTTCAGTAAGGTGATAGAGACCGTGTTTACTGTTCCAAATACAGCACTCTGTTTTGCTATATGGTTTCTATTATATAATTTCCACAAATAAACCTTTTTTTCCTCTGTACTCAACAGAAAGTTTAGATGTCTTCTTTATGAACCTTGTTTAAATACAAATTTTTGAGCTACCATTGCTCTGAAATCAGTGCATATCTATGTACTCTTGATAGCCAGAACCTGAGATTGTTTCCCTCTGCTACTTTGCCACAGGAATGAAACAAAAACCATTTCAATGAAGTGCTCAAGTGCAAAGCTAATTCACGTCAGAAGCGCATCAGTGCACACAGAAAAAAAAAAAGTTTATAAGGTATTCAGATGCAAGAGAAATTTCTGGTTTGCATCCTTAAAGTTTCTAATACATTAAATCTTGGTAGAAGGGCTTCACCTGGTATTTCCTGCTGACTTAGGAGATTGAACATTCGGTATTTTTAAAGTCAAGGATAAGGAACCTTTTTTCCTGAGCTCAGGATGATGCTTTGGGTTCACATCCATGAGTACCTAACAGACACCTGATTGTAGCTCCCTGAACAGTTTTTTCCGCAGTTTCTCCATGCAAAGTAACCTCCCCGCATTGCAGTGCTCTGCCAGCAGCTCCATACAGAGCACAACATTTCCCCTCTGCACTTTTTTCCTCCGTGCTTCTTCACACCCCATGCCCGCTCTGTCCCACAGCCAGTGTCACCACACAGCTCCCCACACCTGTGTGCTTCTGCACCCCTGTGGTCCCACACTTCCCTGCTCCCCAGTACCAGCCCCTACAGCACAGCACCAACTCAGGGCTTCAATTGCCTTACCTGCTCCTGATTGTCCTTTTGTGATGTACCCCACGTGTCACCGAGCTGCCCCCCATCAGCAGCAGGGGAGAACAGGGGCACCCAGTGGGCAGCAACATGGAAGATGCTGAGGCTGGAAAAAAGTGAAGAAAAATGGCGAGAGGGAGAAGAAGATAAACAGAGAGGGCCTTGTGGTTACTGCCATGTGCCGATCTGCTTTAAATCCTGTGTTCTCAGGCTCTTTCTGAATGGGCAGTGGTGGTTAAAGTGTTATCTGCAAACAGACTTTCTCTGAAGCTGTGCATTTGGTGTTTAAGCTACAACTGTATTCAGAATGGGTGTTGAAGGCATTTTGAAATCCTGTGAATTAAACACAGCTGGTAAGGAGAGGAGATACCGAATTGTAACATGCCTTCAAAATGAGAATTTAAACACACTTTCCCTTTTCTTCTGATGCAACTGCTTCTAGTTCTGATTGCTGGGATTTTTATTTCTTACATTTAACATGTTGTTTTATGTGTGCATTAGTCAGAGCCCAAATGTTTTTGAAGACACTCTGAACACTTGAAGTTAAATATTTATGCACCATTAACACAGGTTTCTGTTTGACCTTTCTGTCTCAGAGGAGATTTTGATTGTGTTTGTGTAGTTATTAGATGTTTGTCTAGATGACAGCAGTGAAATTAAAATGTCTCATTTCCCTGTCATCAATGATTATGTGGTTTAATTAATGTACATGAATACAACTGTTTATGAAGCAGAAGACTGGACATTAACACACAAAGAAAATAAGCAGTTTCCTGTAACTCAACCAGTTCCAAGCCAGGCAGAATAGTAAAAATGTGACACGCAGTGTGGTGGGAAAGGACGTGGTTGCTGGAGGGGTGAGGGAGGGGAGAAAGAATCCCCATTGCAGCTCTGCTGCCTCTTCTCAGATGTGAGAGAAAAGCACTTGCCTGCCTGATGTAAGGTGACCCGTTTTTGGTCATGGAGCGCACAAAAAGTACGTGCTAATTCCTAGCCCAAACATGAGGATGCAATTAATTTTCTTTTAAGACTGAAATTTACTTAAAACTAAGGGATATTTTGAAAGACAGAATCAGATAGTTTAACCTAAGAATTAATAAGTCATTTACTCTGAAAATCAGCACTAGTTAATTGTATTGCAACTTTATTCAGACCTCAAAGCCTTTAACAGTAGTTCCAGTGTGACCATCCTCCTAATGATAGTGGAGAAACTCCGTAGAGCTATTTTCTCATCATGTTCAGTAGATTGCTAGCAGTAGAAATTCTACTCATTCTAAATGGTGTGCAAATAAACATGTCTCAAGCTTGCTGTCTCGTTTTGCTTTTGAGCCACATTACTCCTTACATCCTTTCACTGTATCGCTGCAGTGATTTTTTCCCTCAGCAATATCAAAGCGTTGATGGCTCTGATCATCTATTTCTCTCTAGAGAAATTGCAACAGTTGTTGCAGTGATGGCCCAAGAACCATCTTTGTTTCTTTCCTTCCTTTTTAATTCTTCAATACAGAGAAATATGCCAATTTGCCCAAAGGCTAGATCCCACTAGAGAACTCCAAAGTGATCTTAAGTGGGGAAAAGGAAAGAAATATTCTTCTGAAATATTAAATATGGATATTTGCTTTTGATTATTAATACCACTCTTGTGGGTTTTTCTATTTATCTGTATTCTGCTGTACAGTATGCATCTAAGGCTTCGGTCAAAACCAAAATCCTGTTAAAAGCTCCTCCTTCAGACACTGTCCATGTGTCTGGCAATGTCATGGCAGTTGAATGAGAAAAAGAATGAAAGAAAAGATAAAGTGGCATGATGAGCCCTAGCCATGGCTTGACAAGGTCTGAGACTCATTTCTTTTTCTGTTTGCTGATGTTTAGCTACATCTCCATAGATGAAACACTTCAGAGTCTGGAGGCCCATTCCTTCAACAGTTTAAGTAAAGTCACTCATATGTAAGTACTGTAATTAAATCAATGAATGCTATGATAACATAAGTTTGGAGATGTGTGGAAATAACATACATGCCCATGTTTGAGTGGTCGTTCTTGTCTCTTTTGTAGCTAAATATTCCTTTTCTTATTTCCTTTCTTCATGATGTGGAGTCAGTCTCTTTTTCAGCTTGTGTTTTTTTCCCTACATCTTTTCTGTTCCCTTGCTCTTCTGTGTCCTCCCACAGAAGTGTAAGAAAGTGTAGTGAAAAATATGTGGGACTACATTATGAGCTTAAAGGCAACTTGAAATGAGCTGGCAACTAAGAATTACTTCTGTCGAATTACTGAAGGTAAGTGTAAAACAGTAGTATGAGCACCAGAAATAAAATCAGAAAGGCCAAAGCACAGAGAATCGAATTAGGTAAGGTAAGTGTAAAACAGTAGCATAAACACCAGAAAGGCCAAAGCACAGAGAAAAATGGCACTTGCTGTAGCTATGAAGAATATCAAGCAATAATTCTGGAAATGCACCAGTAAAATGAAGAGTGTTTATCTGGTTATTAAATGGAACAGGAATGTTATGGACAAAGGCTTCTGGGAAGTGTTTTTATACATTTTTGTTCTGACTGGTCCTCACCAAATGATGCACTAGGGCAGTTACCAAAGTGGTAGGATACCTGCATCCAGCTGCATCAGCTCTCTTTAAGCGTAGGTCATATTTTTATGAACCTGTCAAGTGCTGAGCAACTTCTACAAACTAAAAATACTCATCACCTGCTGTATTTTAATGGACCAGATCTAATTTTGGTTGTAATTAATGGCAAAATTCCCACTCTATGAAGATGAAAAGCGGGGCCAAGATTTTGTGAGGTTTTTTTTCCCCAATTATGTTAAATTAGTTTCACGATTGTTTCTTGTCCCTTCTTCCTGTCCTCACCTTCTTTAAGTACATCTGTGAGACAAATTTAACATACTTGCAAATTCAGAACTATCTCTCCCATATAATGGCATATGTATTTTTTCTGTATATAAATGAGTCTGATTAGCAGTCAACATCTCTGTGTAGTTGTCTTACTAATAGAGCTGCAGCTTGGTAGAGTTACACTAAATAAAAAGCTTTCACAATTAGGTCGTTGTTTCTCAGGAAAACATTCCTGTGGAAGGAACCCCAGAAAAAAATCACTCTTTCTTTTCACCTTCTCTGTGTCTCTGCTCACTCTCCTCTGGCCTCTCCCTACTGCCTTCTCATCACTCCAAAAGCTCTCTCCTCTTATGCAGCTGCATGAAAAACCCTCTCAGCATTTGGGAATAGGGCCAAAGGTTATGGTTCAAGTGACTTGCCCTTGTATATGCGACGTCATTTGGGTAGCTGGTGGGGCACCGCTCTCCATCTCTGCAGTGAGCTGCGGTGAGCTGGAGCCAAGGGCCAGGGCAGCTCCACCAGCCTCCAGGCCAGGGCTGCGCTTCTCCTCTTGGACAACTCGTGGAGCCAGGTCAGGGGATACAGTGCTGCAGAAAGGAGATGTGATTTTATGGAAATATCTGAGAAGCAACTGGTGAGTGAAACTGAAGAGATTGTTGGGGACTACTGTATACCTGCAGTGAATTTCAGGGCACTGGGACAAGTGCAGGGCAGAAAAATCTTGTTAAAAGCTGCACCCTGCAGGTAGGGAATAGACTGTTGGGACCCCAAGCCAGTTTTCTAATGCTAGAGGTGCAAAGCCTTGACAGGTGCATGCAGATGAAATAACATGGATAGTTTGGCCGTAGGAGATCAAGACATGGAAGTACATATACAAGTGAGAGAAGCCAAGGAAACTATGGGCAAAGTAAGTCTAAGAAGGTAGGGAGGGATCCCAAGTTTTTACACACACAAAAAAACAAACAAACTAAAAAAAAACACAAGGCCGATTAAAAACATGGATATCTTTAGTCTTTGTAAGTATCTCAGCATAATGTGATTATATTGAGACACTATGGCCAGATTTGCAATTTCAGGATTCTGGTCTTGAACAAATTCAAGGATACATTAATATTGCAAGTGAGGTATGAAATACATGTCTGGTAAATGAAATTTAGAAGCCACTTACATATGTAAATATTTTTGCTTTTTTTTAAATGTTACCCAATTCATATTGGATGTTAAGTAGCTTAGTAACTTTTCTAGAAGTTATCTGGTGAATTTGTGTCTCACTAATTAATTCATTAGACTAAAACTTGAATAGTTCTTATTAGTAGTTTCATTTTTAGATTCATTTGGAACTAAGTATTTGTATCTCTGAACATAAATTCATAGTTATTTATAAGTCTTGACACAGGATTTTATATCATTGAGTGACTTTCTCTACACGTCTGTTCTTGATGTGTTAAAGTTTTTTAAGTATTTTCTTTAAAAAGCAAAACTGAGTTGTTGTTCATGGACAGTCAGGTGGTGGTTTGCTTGTGAACCTAGTACGTTTTTAATTACTAGTCTGAGTGCCAGATATAAAACTTAAAACATTGGCTTTGAAGCACAAATAAACCAATTCTTGATTGGTTTATGTACTTTTAAAAATAAAGCAGTTTGTAAAGTAACTTTAAATAATTTTGTAAATATTCCACAAATAATTTTATCTTGCAGGTAGGTAACAGCCTCCATCTTTCTTGTGAGCATCTCTAAGTAATTTTAGTTGAGACTGCAAGGTGAAATATTTGTTCAGGGCACCTTTTGCCTCTTTGCATCATTGGTCAACAAAGGTGCTTATTAGTCATCTTAGAGGTTTTTTTATCTTTAAAGCTCTTCATTCCCAGAAGGACTCAGAATTATTACATTGCTGTTGGATGCCAAATTTAAGCACTGTGTGCTAAGACTAAGCTGTATTTATAGAGTGTGTCAAAGTTCCGCCTCAAAAGTCACTTAAAATCATCTCTCATAGACAATTAGATACTTGGGAACCAGCCTACTAGACATTTTTAAATATACACTTCGGCATTTTAGACAGCTGAAACTACTAATAGTTTTCCTAGAGCTGCTTTTCAAAGGAACCTTAACTTTCTAAGTCAGCAGGTTTCGACCTTTTCAATTCACCAATTCAGAAAAGCTCACTGGTAAAGTGCAAACCTTATCTAATGAATCTGCCAGTAATCAATTTGTTTTTCTTAATTTTTTTGATCCTTTGGAGGTAATCCTTACACCACAGCAGTCTTTTGACTACAATTTGAAAATTATTATCGTATAACATTTAGGCACCTTTGAGTATATTACATATGACTAACATAAAAGAAATTGTGAAATCCAGTGCATGTATCACTATCCTGTTAACTGGTGAGATCAGACCTACTCAAATATCTTTTCGCCTTGTGGGCTTAACTTCATAGGCTCCAATATTGATGGAGCTATAAATATCCTTTAAATCTGTGATTTTAGGGGGAGGATTCCTTCCAGTACCCTGAGATTAATGATGTTTGAGTGTGCAAAACAAGGAGAGCAGCACAGTTCATGAATGGAACTGAATTTGAAGATCTTTCTCTTTTTCATGCGTATGAAATTAGAAGGCACATATTCAGCCAGTCAAATGCAAGAGGCACATTTGACTGGACTAGAAGGGAAAATTGGATTATTCTCCTATTTTTTCTCTTCCGCATAGCATTCACTTTGGTCAAATCACCTTTTACCTGTTTATACCTCTCTCATCTATGTTGACAAGAGACTTCTGAGCAACTGTCTGTCTGCTGTTGATTTCTGTAGAGCCTACCACAATGGGCCCTTTTGTTCCTTTGGGGCTTTAAGAAACCTCTGTAATACAAAGTGTAGGATGAAATGAAAATATAAATACAGTAAATATTTTAAAGCATATTATCTTTCCTAATCCCAGCATTACCAATTCAAGGAAATCAAACAGCAGGGACATAAACATTTCCCCAACATGCAGTTGAATCATGTTGATTTCCTCACATTATTTAAGCTTTTCTCTGATTATTGTGCCAACTGTCTCATCTGGCAGTTTTAAATCTTGTTCCCAGATTAATTAGTTTTTCATTGGGCTTTGTTAAACAGCACATGCCCTCTTGTGGCCCAGTTAATAAACCAAAATCTGACAGAATCTCATTACATTATTTTGTGTTTCCAATTTTAGTACCACCTGTAGATTTTGAATTCTTACTTTCAGTACCCTCATCCAAATCATTTACACAGAACATTATGAATAGCAACAAGTCAAAACCTGATGACTCTATGGTACTCCAATAGATTATCCATTTCCAGAGTGAAGGTTGATCTGAAGACTGTCTTTCCCTGGAATATGTTTCATTCACAACAAAGGAATATCTGGCCAGGAAGCTCATGAGTCCAGCATTTTAAATGTAGTCAGTGATGGCAAAAACATGTCAGTTAAAGTTTATGGAGCAAATTCCACTGTGGGGAGTACAATAGCTACTTAACTAATAAAATAATTTGGAGAAACAAGAGACTGACACTGAGAAGATTTACTTTAAATACAGAAACTGTACTGTTCAAAGTAGCTAACAGACATGAATATTTGAATACAGCTCTGTAACAGCAGTAGTATAGCTATTAATTACATTAGTTTAACATGCAAGTAAAAGGTAAATCCTTGTCTCCCTGCAATGTTGGAGCAAACACAGTAAAAATTGAAGACTTGAAAGGTGGAGCAGAACTGTTTAGTCAATAAACAGTATCTAGAGAGGCTGAAGCCTTGTACCTGTATCTACATACTGATTTATCTACTGTCTTAGTTCTCTTTTTACGCTTTTATTTCTCAGACAACTTGGCTGGGTTGATTTTATCCTGTAAGTCATTCCAGTGGCAGAGGTATCGTTAAACCCCAACTTCCTGATGCCTTTATCACGCAGGTTACTTGGCACCGTTAGGCCACAGTAAATAAACTGCTACTGGTTTCTGCCTGTTGAGTCTCTGTCCAGTAGCACCACACAACCTGCACCACTATGTCATCTATACCTGTCGTCTTCATCACATTTCTCTATATAAGTTGCAAGAAGTGCTTCCCTCAGCCCACTGCTCCACAGCTAGGCTCAGGACAAAGAATGACACCATTCCTTATATATGGTTTCTATATTAAGGAAGGCTGAGAGTTGTTCCAGCAGAGTTTTAAGACCAGATGTAAGGAATTAAAGGTATGTTACCTTTTGCAACAGTATAAAGCAAAGAGATACACTATCCTCTATACCCTTGGACATGGTTATATAGTGAATGGTGTGATCGTTTCAAGCCTCAGAATGAGCTTAAGTCACCTGAGCCATCTTTTGGATCCACTGATGAGTTCTGTAGAAGAGACAGGAAAAATGGTGCAGAATACTATTAGAAACATGACGGAAGTAACGAGAAAGATAGGACATAAAATAAGCAAAATAGATGGCTGTAAATTCATAGGATTACTTTACATCAATACTGAAATTTTTGCTTAACTTTTATTTTTACTCAGCTTTGCAGACACAAAACTCTCAGCATGTTCAAAGAAGTAGCCATTACCACAGGCTGTTGCTTTGATCTTAGGCCCACACAGACAAAGGAACCACAATCAAATCTCAGGTGCTTCTTCCTCCCTTAACAAGCCAGTCTCCAGGACTGCACTTATCCAGACGAATGATTGCTCAGAACGCATTGTGGCACTGGCCAGTACAAAAGCTCATTGGAGGAATTAGGTCCATGAAATGCCCTTTTAACATGGCTGATTTTTGTTATGATAATTAAGTATTAATGGTCAATGTGGTAACATTCCTCCTTTTTTTACAGTGAAATTCGAAATCTTAGAAACTTGGATTACATAGATCCAGATGCCTTTAAGAACCTCCCACTTTTGAAATACCTGTAAGTATTTAGCTCCTGTAACAAGTTGGCACTTAAGTCCCACAAACATCTCTTCATACTATAGCAGTTTTGTTTCTTTGTATTTAATTTTGGAACTGGTTGTAATGTTTTGCCCTGTTGCTTTATTTTAATGTCAGAAAGCCAGCCAGGGTGGGGGTTGGAACTTTGACTACTTTTGCAAGAAAGGAAAACATGTTCACAAATTCAACAGTGATTTTGCTATTCTTCTTATCCATTGAATGTCTGGAACACACTAATATTTTCTTGGCAAAATTCCACAGCTAGCTTTCTTCTTATGAAGTGCTGTCTTGCTATATTTTTGTAAGGAATAGCGGAAAGAAGGGACACAACAGAAATATACACACCTTTTATATTTAGTGGATATTTACACAGGGTTTTAAAGCATACCTGTCAGCTAATTGTGACAAGTCCATCTATAGGCACCTGATTCCACATGACCTTTATGGCAGAAAGAAATCCTGAAGAATTCTCTGGATCCCCATGAGGTTTCTAAGAGTGATGCAGAGTAACCAAACAATGAAATTCCAAACTCATGGCACAGGAAAGAGAAATGAAAAAGATAATAACTTCTGTGATTTTGAGCAACGTTTGAAAGACTCTAGAAAAGGCTGTGTGCCTGTGCATGGTGGAGTAGCAGTGAGGAGAAAAGATTTTTTCAGATTTTTCCTATAGATCTGAAAGTAATAAAAATAGTCAAAATAATTTCATTTCAGGAGAATAGTTTTAAAAATTGAGAACTATATTTTCTTAAGTTATTTCCACTCTACAGGGGTTCAGAAATAAGAGGCATTAGCTGTATTCATGTTTGAAGACAGTTTCTCTTTTTAAAGCTATTTGAACAGCTCTTAGTCTCAGTGAAAGACAGAGGATTTGGCGGTCCAGACTATTGCCTGAAGTAGCCTTAATCTCTCAAGTGAATCCAGCATTCTAGGTTTTTTTTCTCCCCATCCACCTGACAGGCCACTTCACTATGCAGATCTGCTTAGTTGTCTTGTTATTCTGTCTTCACATCTTTTTCAATTGCTCTTGCATCCTTATATTTTGGACAGTTGATTATAAATCAGTTGATTGACAATGCAGAGGATAAAATAACTGTTCTGTACTGTTGAATGCTTTAAATACATTTTTTGTTGCTGTTCAGTGATTCAGTACAAGTAATTCTTTCTGTTTCTCTTTCAGTGGTATTTTTAATACTGGACTCAAAGCTTTTCCAGACCTCACAAAAATCTACTCATCTGATGTGAACTTTTTACTGTAAGTATCTGTCCTCACAGATGGTTAGAATACTGCCATCCTCAGACACCAAGAAAAAGCTATAATGAAGGTTTCTGTTTTGGAGAAAAATATCAAATAAGTCTGACAAAGCACTTTTCCTCAAGCTAAATTTCACTGATTGTTAGTACCAAATCAGGAAAATGTGAGGTTACCTAGCACTATACCTTTGACCTAGGTGAGCGACATGGAGACACAAGCGCATTTCTCTTGAATTAGCCAAAGCATGATACACAACTTCTCCAGGCCTTTTGCTTTTATTTTGTATTTGTAATGACTGTGCACTACCTAAATTAGTCTGAGGTCAGAATAGTGTGACACATGGGAGCTAATCTGACATACAGCCTGCTAACGTGAAGTCAGTCTGTCAACATTCTAATCAATTTGGGTTGGCGTGGTGAGCTCATATTGCACATCTTCTGATGTTGCTCTTCATTGAGCTCCTACATTGTTGAATCATAACCTCCACCTTCTTTCTTCTGACCTCATCCTGAGCACAAAAGACCCAAGAGCGGGAGAACTGGACAGGCTTGAGAGCAGTTGTCTATCTTTACATCTCAGTATTGGCTCATTTTTAGGAAGATTTTAGCGAACACTTTATCCAAAATATGTTGCTTCATACAATTAATGTTTTAATAAAGAAAACAGAAAATGAGCTTAAATAGCAAAATCCTAAAGGTGAGAAATAAAGTAGAGCTTTTAAGTCACTAGATCAGCACCTTGGTTTCATGACCACCTTAGTAGTGGGGTCAGTTCAGACTGGCACAGCATGTCTTTAAGAAAAAGGTCTACCATTGTCCCTTCTGTTACTTACCCTTTTTTCATAGCAGTTGAATTAGATGCATACTCTTTTAGATTAACAGCATAAGCTTCTGTGAAAACACAGTTTTGCTAAATAACCTTGTCCAACGTTACTTGTAGAGTCACATTTCAAGTACAAGTCCATAGTCACACTGAAGGACCAAAGAACCAGGACTGACAATTGCCTACTTTTAAGCTAGACTTCCTAGGTGGAGCCATCTCACATTAACTATGGTCCTCAGCTGGAAAGAATTTTCCTACTAGCAAGCTTTGCTAATTTAGTTGGGCTTGTACACATGAGGCACTCCTACATAACACTAAAACTTTCCTCCTTTCTCACATCTTGAAACCCATTTATTTTAACTGATTTAAAGACATCCCCTTTCCACTCCACCTTTTTTTTTTTTTTTTTTTTTTTTTTTGCTATGGCTTGAAGCAATTGCAGAACAATTACTTGGAGAAAAAAAATGGGAACACAAATGGGGAGTGGGGGATCTCTCACTGTTATCCTTAAAGGTATTTCAGAAACAAAGATTTCTGTTTTAAAAAAAAGCAAGTGTTTCTTGGTATTCAGAAAGCAAAGATGACATCCATCTTCGTGCCCTAACCTGCAATTTAAGGGCAAATTCTGGATTGTAATCAAGCCAAGAGGAGTAGACTTGCAGGCTGACACAGGCAAAAGTATGTTGGTCATTCATTATTCCTATGGAGGAGTTATCAATCTTGTAGCAGTGTTTAACTGGAAGAGGCTTGACTGCTGGACAGGCTGTGTAAAAGGCTATTAAAAATTAGTATTAAGCTAGAAAGTGACTTACAAAGCCATGATTAATGATCTACCCCAGGTGTTCTTTCAGTGCTGCTAAGGGGCATTCTTAGTCGAGAATGGTCAGGCCCCACTGAATTAATGGTCTACCGTTGGCAAATCAAACCTCAGAGCAACACAGAAACACTGGTTGTTTTGCTAAACAGTCTAGACCTGTAGTGAGCAATGAGATCTTCCCTTCCAAGGATCTTCTGAGACTAGAGGTAAATCTGGTGCTAACTCACATTCCATAACCTGGAGCTGGTATGTTTGCCTTGGCTGTAGGCCTCCAAGATCGAAACCTGAGTCAGCCAGAGCTCTGAGTGGAATACACCTACATGCTAAGAAGTATTAAGGAGCTCCTCAAAGACCAAAAGGGCTTTAGCTTAGATTGAGCTCTAGTAGATTGTAAATTAAATACTACAATTACTAAGTAGAGAGAACCAAGAATTAAACAGGCTAGATGAAACAGAATCAGTTTATACAACCATCTCTGTCCTTGCTTTCAACCAATTCATTCAGTTTCTAAGTGGCAGATCGCAAAACATTATTTTACTTCTACCCCAAAAATTTTTCGTAAAGATCACTAAAAAAAATAAACGTAGGTCTTATATACTAAGGACTTTTAAAGAGTAGACCTGTACTTTCAATTTCATTAGGAATAAGGTATAGCTGCGGAAAAAGCATTGGTTATATCACCATTGGCCTCTGAGGTCAAGCAACATAAAAGTAAACATTTGTTTATAAAAGTGACCCAGTCTCAAAAATGTCAAACTAAAATAACTTGTGGTGGAAACCACCTACCAGTGAAAACTACTGGAAATTAAGATGGTTGTAGTACAGTACAGTGTTAGCACATGTATAGCACGGAAAATGAATTAAATTGTTACTGTCACTTGGGCAACTGTGAGGACTTCTTGGCCCATGGACGTTATGGTCTGGCCTTATTGGACCACATCTAATCCACAAGCCAAAGAAAAGAAGAATTTGTTGAATATTTTGGTTTCCAGACTCTAATATTATTCAGGAAAAAGCGGAAAAAGGACAATAAGATGCCTTGCTTCATCCTTTGTTTCTACCAGCTTTTTTTCCAGTTTAGTCATAGTAAAACTCTTCAGTTTTTCTTTGTCCTTTTTGCCACAGCAGAGTTGTGGTCTGAAGGTGCATAGTATTTATTAAGACTGCAGAGTGGGAGTGAAAAGGTATTCAAGAAATGACAGATAGTGAAATGCTGTTTGGACAGGAGTTGAGAAGAATCTTTAGATTAGGTCACATAAGAAGTTATTTCGCTTGTCCTAGAGGCAGTTCTTGGAGTGGAATGCCTCTGTCCTGAACAATGTATTGTCTGATGTCTAGCTAGAGGGTTTAGCTTAGAGCTCTGCTTAGCTAGAGAGTAGGATCTCAGCTCTAAAGTCACTTGGGCTGGCCCAGTTGACAATGCAGCATTACCTACTTTTCTCATTCTTATGAGACAAAAGTCCTGTCTGTGCTGTTTACGACTATAACCACCCAGGCTGGCACACCTCACCAGGAATATAGAACCCACCTATGTCACCAACTCACTTCCTGGATTCTGGAACACACTGGATTCTTAATCATCCCACATGTATCTTCTGGCCTTAGATATAGCTAAACAAGTTATTCTACACTTTTTTTTTTTATTAAGGCAGAGAAAAATTAATAAAACTGTTCTGGAGAAGCACTATTTAGCAGATTGTGATGTTTTCTCTTCCTTCTCAGTGAAATTGCAGACAATCCTTTCGTGACCTCAGTGCCTGCGAATGCTTTCCATGGGATCTGTAATGAATCTCTAACTCTGTAAGTTCTTCCAGTTTAAGTCATGAGGCAATTACGTCTCTCAAGCATATGGTAAAATGTTAAAAAAAAAATCTCTGTCTTGTTCTTTAGCAGTTTGTAACAGAGAAACACCATATATAGGTAATATCCATAATCCAGTTTACAAAAATCCTTTACTTTTACAGTGATTTGAATCAGGCCTGCTGCTTTTCTTTAAGCTGGCTTGACCAAAGTGGTTTTACTTTTGTATGACCCTAATGCCAGTGAACGGTTTTATTAGAGAACATCAGCAGGAAAGGTTTGCAGAGTTGTCCTCCTGTAACATTAAAGCATGGTTAGAACTGTGTCTAACATTTTGCAACCTAAGGGGCACATACAGTGAAAATTAATGTGTGGCAAATGTCAGAAAAGGCAAATTGTTAGATAAAGTTCAGTAATGCAAATCATACTCAATGTGAGCCACAAGAAAGGGCTGAAGGGAATGAAAATTACTGTAATGAGTTATGATCTGAACTAGGTGGAAGAGCACTAGAATGCAAAAGAATGAATTGTAAAGAAATTCTAAAAAAAAAATAAATCCTTTAGCTCTAAGGGAGCAAAAGAATTAATTCTGAAAATTCAGGCAGGCCTGATAGTAAAATCATACCTATTTTGCTAGGCGTTAGTTCATTCCTTTAGCCTTCCTTAATCAGTCCTAGCAGAACATTGTTTCCTTGGTTTTAGTTTGAAGGTGTCAAAGCTATAGCAAAGTGTTTTAGTTTACTTCTATCTTGCTATAAAAAGAAGTAAAATATGGCATACCTGCTACATGGTATTCGTGATTCAGCTACACTCGAGAATGCTGCTGGATCTTTGTTTGACCTTGCACTATAACTGATGCTTCTTCAGGAGACTAAAATTAAACATCCATAAATGTGCTGTCACCAAGAAAAAATATATGTAAATGTAAGGTATTCAGGTGTTGAAGCAAGCCAAAATACACTTTTTTTTTTTCTTGCAGCAAACTCTACAACAATGGTTTTACCAGCATCCAAGGCCATGCTTTTAATGGGACGAATCTGGATGCTATGTAAGTACCGGATCATCCTCTTATTTCATAAAAATATTGTATAATAAATACGCTCATTTGGGGCGTATCTTATTTTAACTATTTTTAAGAAGCAAAGAGAGGATATGTATTTCAGCCAGCAATAAAATCATGGGCACTTAATATCTTTTGCAGTGTGCTTTCATTTGGTATGTATATTTATAGCTCAGAAATAAAATCATGGTAGCTAATTCCAGTGTGAATTTTGTTATGGTTTGAAGCTACAATAATTACTTTTGATAAGTAACATAACTAAGACAATTTGGAGGATAATGGGGCTGTTTTACTTACAAGACATTTTATTTTAGTAAGTGTAACACTGATAATGGTAGCAGCCCTTTCACAGAAATCTCCTATCTGCAAAAGAGAGTGGCGTAAGGTGTTGGAAGCAATTGAGAGGAACTAGTCACTTGCACGAGAAATAAGAGATGGACATCTCAGGAGCATGAAGCAACCATTTCAGCTTTCCTTCACCTTGTCATTGTAGTTTATGGAAAACTAAGTGAGTGAATATCCTTTTTACAGCGTACCCTACATAATCTGCCTCAATCATTACCATAGGACAAATCTAAATTCCAGAGGCTCCATTCACTTTGGCAAAGCTTACTCTGGTCTTACAGAGGCTTGACTGAAGAGTCTGGCTGGCAACCTCATGAGTAAAGAGAGGCATTAATCAGAAACACATGAGGATAGATATTATTATATTCAGTACTTTATTTTAAATTGGGCTTGAATTCTGTAAGAATTCTATAAGAGCATCCTTCACATGGCCTTAGTCTTTCACAGTTGTCCTCTTTTCCTTAACAGCTAGCTAGACTTCTTAGGTTTTGAAAAGGTCTGAGTTAAACTAAAGACCTGGGAAAGGTCTTGTTTTACTCACATTAGTTCAGTTGCTTTAAACTTCTGTACAAGAAAGGAAGTTTTTCATGGTACTTAGTGTTCGGACTAGTGCCCACAAGAACCACAAGATGTGAAATATGGTAAAATGAATCCAGCATCTTGACTAAATCCCTCTAAGCTGTATGTGCAATACTTGAAAGCTTTCTAAGCCTTAGCCAATATATGAACTGGGTTTCCTCTTCCATTGCTTACATTTTGATGAAACACAGGTTGGAGATGATTTTGTAGAACTTTTTGTTTCTTTAATAGTGTTCAAGTGCTATGGCTTCTGTCCTCTTTGGAATTTCCCTTATTAAAGAATCAAGTGAAAATGTAGTTTAAGGTGATCTGAAGTCCTTAATATCTGCTAGACCCATTGGACTGGGTAAAAGTAGAGAAGCAGAAAACACATGCTAGGTTCAGCACATACTGCTTGCTTGCTCTCAGAAAAAGTTTATAATTAGTATTCTTTAAGGGTATTTCAGTATTCTTTAAAGCCTTGAGTTTAGAGAGCCTTACAGCCTTACCTCTCTGGGGAACCTGCTCCAGTGTTTTACCACCCTCGTTGTAAAACATTTCTTCTTCACATGTAGCCTGAATCTCCCCTCCTCTCCTTTAGTGTAAAACCATTACCCCTTGTCATATTGCAACAGGCCCTACTAAAAAGTCTATCCCCATCTTTTTTATAGACCCCCTTTCAGTACTGAAAGGTCACAACACATCAGAAAAGGTTCTTTGCTGAGAGGGTGGTCGGTCACTGGGACAGGCTCCCCAGCGAAGCAGTCACGGCACCAAGCTTGGCAGAGTTGAAGGAGTATCTGAACAACGCTCTTAGTCATATGGTTCAGTTTTAGGTAGCCCTGCAAGGATCAGGGAGTTGGACTCTGATCCTCACGGGTGTCTTCCAACCTGAGATATTCTGTGTTATCATGATTCTAAGTGAATCTTTCCAGAGACTGGCTATGAGGCATTAGTAAAGCAAATTAAACCAAACAAACACCAAACAAAAACAAACAAACAAACAAAAAATATAAACAAAACAAATAAGAAAACACAATACCACACACAAACTAAAATTAGTGCTACTTTCAGGACTTTATCTACCAGCAGTAAAAAAAGTTTATTACAGCAGTTTTCTCCTAGTGAAATCATATGACATTTACTTGGAGCAAAGCACTACTCCAGATTTACAAGGCAAACTGGGGACCTGAACATCAGTGGTAAAGCCTTTGACAAACTACATGGAAATGTCTAAATTAATTTTCCGAGGTGGTTTGGTTACCATATACCAAGATAAAGTATAATTTTGTTAAGTGCAAGCTTGGAGATTTGTTGTTTCTAGCAGCAGCATTAAGTTAATGCAAAAGCCAAATATTTAATTTTCTGTGTTCTGACATATTTAATTTGAACTCCTGTTTATCTACCACTGTACAGTGAGGAAAGTACCTGTTTCCTCTGGGTTTGATCTAAAGTCCTTGGGACTTGATGAAACTAGAAGCAAAAAGAAATTAAGAGAAAAAGGATGAGGGAAACAAATTTTAATGGGTTTTCGAATGTTTTTTAGCAGACTTCTGCAAAGTGGTACTCCAGCACCAATGGTAATTTCTGTAAATAAATTGGTAAGGAAATATTTTTTTAACACATATTTCCAGTGAATGGCAGGATATATTTGTGATGAGCTTTTACAGAACTGTCTAAATTACTGAGATGGAAAGCATGCAGTCTCAAAGTCTAATTACAAAAATAAACTCCGAAAGAATATACTTACTTCCGTATACATTCTGAGGGATCACTTGTAACACTTGACTTAGCTCAGAGTCAGGATAAACGATGGTGTAGGAAAAACATACAATGAATTTTTTAATACTGTTCATCTACCAGTGCTTCTCTTTTGCCTATTCTCCCTTTTTTAACCTCCATTTTGTAACCCAACAGGATGCACAGATACATTAACATGTTACATGTCCAGAGCCCATTTAATACTCAGGTGGTGATTCTTAAATGTGTGGCCAGTATATTATTTTTCTCCTTGTGTGTTAAGCTCTGCTGCTGTATTTTAAAATCAGAAGCTGAAAGAAGATACTATCAAATAACGCATAATTCCATAAGGCAGTGAGGTATCCCAACTAGAAACTTCAGTAACTTTATTTGGTTTTATCTAAGTGATCCTTTGGAAGAAAATTTTGCAAAACCTTCCTTTTTGCATAATCTGGCCGTTCATTCTTATTTCATCACTCCCTGGGCTGATAAAAGTGGTGTGGGGCTGCAGTAAAATCTTATCAGTTAAATAATCCATCTTAAAACAAACAAACAAAGAAAAAAACCCCAACAACAACAAAGAAAGGTGAAAACCACACACATGAGGAAAGGTGTGTCCATCTACAATATAGGGGATGGCATGAATGACCTTGGACTATGGAAGAAGGGAAATAGAAATCTTTTACACTGAAAAAAGAAAGGTAAGTGGGTAACACTGTTGTGGTTTTCTTTTCTGCAGTGTATTTAAATGACATCCCATACCATTTATTTATTAGTAACAACAGGATTAAGGGCATTTTCAGAAGGAGCTGTATTGGCTATACATAAACTTTCTCTGTCAAATTAATATTTACAAAAGTCTTACTCTTTCCATTTAAAGAGGTACATATCAAAATAAAAGGGCTAAAACAACTGAAATCAATTAGCATCAGGAATTTGTACATTCTGATGAGCCTGACTCATGTGTGTGAAAACTGGCAGCTAACACTGCAGCCCCTCCTTGGTAACACGTGGTTATGATCTTCCCCAAAGTCTCTAGCTTGTTGTTTCTATTTGTAAGTTCGGAGATTTTTATCATGCACGTAAACTGTTACATTTCAGCTTTATCACTCATTATAGTGCTCAAATATCAGGGGAAAAATGTTTCAAAATTGGACAATCAATTATCTGGTTACTAAAGCAGACAGGTTTTATTAGGTCAGGAAGGTTTTTGTGTCCTGGAAAACTGCAATCTAGATGTTGGAATCTTGGATTAATTTTTAGCTCTTGCTCTATTTTTAATTTTTGTATAAGCTTTGCAGACAGACTCATGAGGAAATTTGCAAGCTGAAGCAAAAGCACGTAACAAAAGTCACTAGGTTGTCATATACAGAATATGAAAGCCAGTTCCCAGGAAACACAAATGCCAGGTGGTACTAGAATGCCACGTATTTCTAAAGAGTGAAAGCTTATTTCAAACAACAATAGTTGAGCAGATGAAGGAAGCTATTTTCCTCTGTAAGAAACAAGGCTTTAGGCATGGGTTATGTCCAATGAATGGCATGCCAGAAGTGCTACTCTGGCTTGGCTCCCTGAGACTTTGTGTTGTGCAGCCCAGCCATATAGTCCATATACTTCCCATTTCTCACTGTGGTGATCAATATAAGGTTATATTCAGTGAATGTTATGGGATATTTGCCACTGACTTCAACCAGGACAGGATTCGTATCTTTATTTGATTTTTTTCCACAGCAAGAAACAATTGTTCTGACTTTAGTATTTTTACAGTTAAACCCCAATTCTGCTGTCTGAATTTGAAAGACTCTTCCTGCACGAAGATAAAATAGTGGCCTTCTGCACTTCTCTGAGTCAATTCAATTATCTCTACAGTCACCATCTCAAATGGTGTTTTCGTTACAGAACCTACAGGAACGAAAGGTTTGACCTCTGTATGTTTGTCACTGACTGGCACAATGGGCACAGCTCACAGCAACTTAATGAACACCCTCTGAAATCTTTTGTGACAAACTTTCTATTGTATTTTTTGCCTTCCTAGCTACATCAGAAGCTAGCTTTAAAGTGTTTGTAACAGTTACAGTACCAAACATCCCTCTGTCTGAGGTATTACTGCCTGCATCAGTAGAATCAGTTTCTCCTTTCATCTCATTTAATTTCTTTAATAGATCTGGTCTGGGCATGTTATCTTTCCTGTGCCAACTGCACTCTGAAATTTTATGAAATTCCTTGGTTTAAGATCATTATGTTTAAATTCTGAGCAACGTCACCTGGCTTCACTTGGGCAATATTGTTGGTTTTCTCGTATTTCTCTCTTTTGCTGCTGATCTCATCATTGGGAATTTTCTCTGCTTTTATCTCTCCTTTGAAACCTGACCTTCATGAGGCAGTCTGTCTGCAATTCTTACAAAGTTTCTGTCCTTTAATTGGACCGAGGGCCACATCATCTTCTCCTGAGCAATGCTTTATGGTCATCATCTCCAGTCATCTTCTTTTTCTGCATTCTTGGATTACAAGGCCTCTACCAGCCCTGTGCCCTTTTTGGTGAAACGTCAAGCAATCTTGACGCTTATAGTTGTTGGGCCAGGGTCACCCACTGTTGTCACACTTATGTCACTCTGAGTTCCTCTTTGGGCTTCTGCTGGACTTGAGCTACCTATAATAATTGCCATCTGTGGACCCGGTTGTTGCTCCTAGACTGCAGCCTCATGCTTTAATATGTGGTTACTACTGGGGCCATTAGAAGTTGCCTTTTCCACTATACAGAAAATTAATACAATTTATAAGTGAGATAGTCACAAGTGCTATGAGTCGTTTCTACCTAGGCACCAGAGTCCTTCAGGGCCTTTACAGAATTGATCATTTTGCCACCATTTCATCAAGGGGAATGTACATTCCTCTTCACAACTTCCCTTGGCAATTTTCTGTCTTTTCCTACTTAATGGCTTTCATTGCATTTCTGCTCCAAATCACAGTCCTGCAGCTGTACCATCCCCTTTGCTGCCTTGGTTCAAATTTCTCTCAGAGGTCCTTTCACATCATAGTGCAGGAAAAAAATGTTTGAACTGTTTTGTCTCCTTGCTTATGTAGTGACCCTCAGCCAAGGGAGCTAGATGTTCCTCCAGCCTCCTCCACAGCCTACTGTGTCACGGTCCATTCGGTGATGGACTCGTGATGGTTCGTTTACCTTGATCTCGAGGCCCAAAATTAAGGCAACCAAACTGCCAAGGGTTTATGATTCAATCAAACAGTGTTACTTTATTAATTTGTCCGTAAAGCGGCACGCGAAAAAGAAAGTGGAGGAAAAAGGGAAAGGTAAAAGAAAAAGGGGGAAAAGAGGGTTGGTTACCACCGAATGAGTCCCAGAGGCGTCCCTCTGGTCCAGTTAGGGGTTGTCTTTTATGCTTCTTCACCTCCCCTCAATCCCATAGATTGAGGCCGATCTCCACCTATCTTGCACAATCCAGGCTTAACTGCGCAGGCCCAAAAAGTCCTTGCTTCACTTGCCAGAACCCGTCTGCGCCTGCGCCGCCACTTTTCAGGGGGCTCTTACCGGTCCGTTGGGTGACCTCAAGACCCTTGGTGAGCCTCTGCGCATGCTCTTCTTCGTAGGCTTTTGTTGTAGGGAGGAGGTTGGGGGGCAATCTGGCTCAGCCAACAGGTGAAAATCCACCTTCTGGACAGCAGTTATTGTCCCCAGGTCGGAGAGGTCTTCATAGCACAATTACTTTTAGGGTGTGGGGGACGAGTTTGGCTGAGGCAGTAGCGAAATCCACCTGCTTTATTGTTTCTCGCAGCCCCCAGATTAGAAAGTCCTGTGCAACGCAATTACTTTCTTCAGGCCTCTCCCCAAGCCATTGTCCATTTCTTTCTACCGGAGCGTTTTGTTCTTTAAGTCCCTGACAACGGTGTTCAGACAAATACTGTTCTTCAGACCGACTCTTACTTACTATAATTGGGAAATTATTCTTAATCCCATCACAAGATTTCAATTTCCATCTAAATTAAGTTAAAAAGCGTGACCATGTTTGATGCCTGCAAGCTGTTTCTCTTGTAAACATGGTGACAGAAGTTGATTGAAGTAAAAACACCACCTAGGGTTTAATTGCTGGCTTAAGGAAAGCATTATCACAGCAGTATCCACATGTACGTTTGTGTATATATATATATATACACGCACACATATATATCTACATATGTATATATTGCAACCTAATCTTCAGTCTCTTTTCACTGCTCAGCTAATTCAGCATATTCCTGTTTGTGTGTTTAGGAGATCTAGCTGCTTCTACCTGCAGTTCTCCTCCCTCCTGGCTAACCAGGAAGAACATCTCAGCAAGGAAATCAACCTGCCCGTTGCATTTTGTGAAGTATAATACTTTTTAGCTGGACAGTAGTTCCCAAATCACATTTTTAACCTAACTCTGTGTCAAATCTGCCCGATTAATACACACAAGCTGACACAGTATGCATAAAAATAACACTCATTTTTCCATTGAATCACCTTCTGTGTATATCTGCACTTGACAGAACGTCATAAAACGTGCTCAGTGCCGTACGCCCACTGTGACTCTGGCAGAAAAGCAGGATGGCTGTGCTTCTGCTGCTCCTGCAGCTTTTTTTTAATTTACGCTTTCTCTTTGTTTCTCAAACGACAGTTTCAGACCATGGTAAAGAGGAACCCAGTCACTTTTAAATCTAAAACCATAAAACTGAATGTAGCATTGGTTGTTCCACTTGGGTTATGTTATTTTTTTGAGTGTTCCATAGCCTTGTGTTGCCTGTTATTGATCATGCGTCTTTAACTCAACTGGGTAAATTCCCAAGTGATGGGAATTAATGTTGGTCCTTGATTACATCAATCATGTAATGACAGGAGAGATTTGCAGCATTTCATAGTTCAGGAAAGTGTTGGCTACTCAGGACATTGTTAGCAGTTTTCCCAAGACTTTGGATTTTTTTTTTTAATGTAAGTTTTGATATTATTTTTTATTCCTTCAGATTTATCCTCCTCCTCGCTCCCTCTCTTGCTCTTCTTGTAACAAAACTTTGTTCTTAGCTGTTGACCTGTATATGGGAGCCTCCACTTGGCTGTGGAGATCTTACAGCGTTTAAAACTTTTATTATCGAATCATGTTTGTTTGCTATGTGTTCCTGTAAGTAGCATGTAACTCCCCACACCTCTTTCTGATGAAAGCAAAACAATCTGCTTCACCTCATCCTCACACGTATTTATGTGAAGATACAGTGTGTATGCCTGTGTCTTTATGTGTATGACAGAGAGAGAAAAATAATTTGGGGCAAAGATAATTTATTTTACTAATTTAATTATTATTTGTTCAGGAATTTAATTTATTGTCAAGATGGCAAACCTATATTTTGTTCCTTGGTTACACAGAAAATTAAGTAACTGATTATATTTCAATATGTTGTCGGGATAGGATGGCCATTATACATATTGCTTTTATAAGTCTGTTTAGGCAAGTAAACAAAAGATCATCTTCTTTAACCTATGGATAACTATTTCCAAATCGCTGTGTTTCGTTCGTTTTCTGCAGCTATCTGCACAAGAACAAATACCTGGAAGTTATCAATGAAGATGCATTTCTGGGAGTCTACAGCGGACCAACTCTACTGTAAGTAGGAGAAAATAAAGTAGCAAAAGCTTTTAAAATAATACTATTTTAGATTGTACTTTCTTTGCAAACATTATTAGCAGCGGAGTAGCAGGGATGGGAATGGCACGGTTACAAAAAGAATTTCAGCAACAAAAGCTGTGCTTTAGGGAACTGATCAAAGAAATTCTTGCATCTTACACTAGAAATACTGTTCCTACCAGTTTGTTTCCTGAAAGATTCTGTACTACAATCTGTATTATGACTGTACAATTGTATTACAGTTGTAATACAAACGAAAGACTCTAGTAGTACCCATGTAAAGGAAATTAAAACGGGAAAGAATAATTTTAGACAATGAAGTTACTTCTAGTGCTGTCTTTTCATCTTTCTCATGTAATTTGGCTTCCAGTCTGATTTTATTGTCTTCCAAAGAACTCTTCACTAAAATTGGGAATCACAATACAGTATGGAACAAAAAACTTTAAGAAGTTTTAGAACTTGAAGAATCATGATGCCTGACTCAAATCATCTAGCAAGTAACATAGTGCATAGGACTAATGACAGGGAGAACTGAATTGCTGAAAGTGGGATTCCCTCCTCTACTGCAAAAGCAGATGGTGCTGGCAGCGCTCAGTCCATTTAAGAATCATAAGAATCAGTTTTACTTTCTGCTTCTCTCGAAAACAGCGTATTTATATCAAAATAGTGGTGTATTGTTCACAGAAGGAATTCTAGTAGGTAGCTAAATAACAAAAAGGTGCAGAAGACATTCTTTTTCTCACAGAATCTTCCCAATTCCGACATAGCAACCTACAGTTTAAGTTCTACTGGTCATAACCCCCCTGCAATGAGCAGGGACATCTTCAACAAGGTCAGGTTGCTCAGAGCCCCGTCCAGCCTGGCCTTGCATGTTTCCAGGAATGGGGCATCTACCACCTCTCTGGACATTTCTATTTGAGACAGATCCTCTTGACAAGTCTACCAGACATCTTGCTCATTCTCTTGTGTTTCTTTAGGTGACACAGCTATAACTTAATAGTAGCAAGACACTCTTCCATGCAATGTAAACTTTGCTGTGTTACCAATATTATTAGATATTAATAAGGCTGATGTAAGTGCAGTCAGTTCCCATTTTTCTGAGCAGCCCAAAATCCAGACTGATCATACGATAATATAGAACAAAGAAAAATTTAGGAAAATATGTCTTCTGTATGATAGCAGATACAGATACTATAGTCTAGCAAACTCCAACTGCTTGGATTCATATTGCTCTGAAGATTAGTAATTATTATTTAAAATCTTGTCAGTCCTATGCTTTCTAGTTTGAAGACAGCTGCTATGCTGCTTGCAGTAGATTGTGAATCTGAATAGATGATTGTCAAGACTGGATTTGTAAGGTAAAAAATACCTGTCAATCCCACACTTTCATCTGGCCAGTTGACACACACTTTGTTGCTGATGAAACGTGGGCCTAAGTAGGATAACTAAGAAGTTATCTTCTGCTGGTAGACAAATTATCACCAGACTCCCAGGAGGCTTTTCCACTTGCAATAGCAGTGGTACAGAGAGGTCACAAGACCTCTCAGTGGCAGATTCCATACCATCAGGTTAAGGACTTCCCAAACTGAGAATTTTTGAAACTTCCAAACTTCTGAGCCATTGTGCTCAATATGGCCTGTGAACGGGACCAACCATCTGTTGTTAGACCTGCAGCATGATTAAACGTGAGTCAAGGCAGAGTCCCTGAGCACCTGAGCTTAAAACAAGCAGAGTTTTTGAAAATAAATACTGCAATATCTAACTGCTTAAATACACACCCATAAACAGATACTTAAGAGACTTCAAAGGATTCGGTAAGATAGAACTGAAATGATGTAGTCTTATAACTAATTTGTCCAAGCCCTTTCTTCTCACTGGACAGATATTTCTTTCAGACTTTTTAACATCACTCAGTAACACTCTGAGTTGCCACAGAGTTTGTGCTTTCCCCTCTGCTCCCTGGGCAATGGTTCCCACCACCTGAGCCCTGGGCCGTCCGTTCCCTTCTGCTCACAGCTCTCGGGAGCTGCCGCTCCCTCCTCCGCACACCCCGGCCCCCACACAGGCTCCTCTCTGCGGCTGCTTCCACAGCACAAGCCCTTGTGGCCCGGGATGTTCCTCCTGACCCAGCCAGTTCTGATGGGAACCTGACGCAACTCTGAACAGAGCCAGAACAAAGAGGGACATTGTCCTTCTTGTTGCCTCGTTATTTGGCCTGCACAATGAACCATGGCACTGACATTCACAATTTAATGATGCAATTTTATTAAAAGATTATACCTTTTATCATTTTTAAGTCTCTTGCTTCACATTCTTAGGTGCCCCAAAATTTGTCTCACAAGAGTGAATAATCATTCGCCATCACCTTCTTTACACAATGCATGGCATCTCTAGTCTTCTACTGCTTCCAGTTCTAGTTTTTCCCAAAAGAAAAGTCCTTATCTGCCCCTTATTACTTAATTTATAAACAATTTGATACATGTAATCATCATTGCTGTAGCTTTCTGTGCTCTTATTGTAAACTGCATATAGTGTTTATAGCACTGCATATAGTATTTAAGATGCAGTCATATTAGATTTACAAAGCGAAGTTTTTCTGGGCTATTTTCTATTTCTTTCCTAAAAATTCTTAGCATTCTATTGTCTTTCAACATTACTGATGTTCAGCGCTGAACTGATGTTTGCAGAGAGGAGGACTCCAAGATCTTTCCAGAGTGCTGGGTAAATTAAACCCCATTGTCATCCATGTAGTTAAAATTGCTTTTTCCTAAATGCACTTTACATTCTTCAATATCGAATTATGTCAATTATTTTACTGCTCGGTCATTTAGCACTGTAGGATCCTTCTGCTTCTTTAGACAACCAGCTTTAGCTTTCACTGCCTTGTATTATTTTGTGTCAGAAACAAGCTTTGTTGCAGCTACTCTCATTCCAGAAGAATAGTTCTATAAAATGAGGAAAGTAGTTTTAAAAAATAAAAGAGCAGGCCACTAAGTCAGTTAAGGGCTGGCGCATCTGTCATACAATGATAGGCTGAGAGAGCTGGAGTTGTCTAGTCTGGAGAAGAGTCAAGGGAATCTTATCAATGTGTATAAATACTCCAAAGGGGAGCCGAAGTGGTAGGGTGGGCAGAGAACTAGGAAGATGGAGCCAGGGCCTCCTCATTGGTGTCCAGTGACATGACAAGAGGCAACAGACACCAACTTAAATACAGGTAGGTCCATTTCAACATAAGAAAAAACTTCTTTACTGTGAGGGTGGTCAAATGCTGGAACTCTGCTCAGCCTCTCTATCTAGGTGATGCTGCTTTGAGCAGGGAGGTCAAACTGGATGATCTAGAAGCTCAGCTATTCTGTGACTCTGTAAAAGACAAAATGATAGCAGGCAGCATTCAGACTCTTCTAAGAGCCAATTCAGGGGCCTAGTAGAAACTTATACTAGCTATTGAAAAGGACTCCAGAAGAAAAAAAATGAGTTTATGTGGTTGAAATCAACTAGTTGTGACATATTCAAATATGTATGATAGCAAAGAAGCTATTAGAAGTAAAATAGCCCTCCTACAGAACAGGGAAGCAATTTCTAACTCAATTTAAAAACAAATACAAGCAAATAAAAGGAAAAATAAAGCAGATTAAACCTAAGTGTTTTAGAAGCAATTTGTTTAAAGCATAAAATTAGTAATAATTTTCTTTTATGTGCAAGAAACCAACCAGTGGATGAGACTTCTAGAGGGATAAGAACAGCACTCTTGGGAAACAATGCATACAAAAAAGCTGAATTATTTATTATTAGCATGTTCGTGATGAAAGTGCTCAAACAATGTCCCTATGCTAGAACCTTTTTTACAGGTTTACTTCTTTACAAAGTATAACTCTGAGGAAACATCGTGACTTCAAGCATCAGTAGAAGAGGTTTGGGGACAAGGCAAAAAATGAGCAGAAAACATTAGTAGGACCAGATGACATTCACCTGAGTTCTACAGAAAATGCACCTCCACCATGAACTGTGCAACATACCCTGTTTCCCTGAAAATAAGACAGTCTTTTACAATTTTTGCTCCAGAAGATGCTTACTTTTTTACACATATAGCTGCCTGGACACTATTTAAATTGACTTTTTTAATGAACTGTAACTAGGGCTTGTTTTTGGAATAGGGCTTATATTTCGAGCATCCTCAAAAATCCTGAAAAATCATGCTACTGGGGTAGGTCTTATTTTCAGGGAAAAAGGGTATCTGCTGAGGTGGATTCAGTACCACAAAAATAGAAAGCAGCAAACATACTACTAAATTTTCTGAGAGTTGCAGGCTGGACTGAGAGAGAACATTTTAACTTCGGTTTATGAAGAATGGTGTTCTAGTAATGACAGTGCTTTCCACTGAAGTATCCCAATAGGTTAAAGTGAGTCTAAAAAGGTCTATAGGAGAACAGCTTTTCCAATGGAAGATGTGATATCTTTAAAGAATTTTTAAAACTTTGGTTTTGCATATGCATTTGTCTGTGTTTGGCTTTAGAAGCGTAATTTCAAAAGTCCTGATATTTCTTTATCATCTGTATTCTGCCCTATGAGACATTAAAGACAGGAGCTTTAAAACACAGAGAAAGTCACAAGAGAAATTCATATCCTATTTGTATTTGAATGGCATCAGAACCTAGCAAGGTGATATGAAATCCCCACCTCCTCTGGATTTGATTTTTGCTGTAGAATTCTTTGAAACTCCTACATTACAGCGAGAATCTGGAAAAATTCTGATCCAGTCCCCAGATATTCTGATGTTTGACTTTTTCTTCCTTTGCCTAGGGATGTCTCCAGAACAGCTGTTGCTAACCTTCCAGCCAAAGGACTGGAAAGCCTTAAAGAACTAATGGCTAAAAACACATGGACTTTAAAGAAATTACCAGCTGTAAAGATATTTCTTCAGCTAATGCGAGCTGACCTATCATATCCAAGTCACTGCTGTGCTTTCAAGAGCTGGAAAAAAACCAGAGGGTGAGTTTCACTAATTCAATTTTAAAGTGTGTAAGTGAAGACAAAGTTTTTAGTATTAATATAAAATTACATCTATTGGTACTTTTTTGACCATTTTTCTAGGTATAGAGGACATTCTTTGAAACAGAGATTACAATTTCAAACTGACAGAGGAAAGAATTTCTGATATCACAATTTGTAGGACCTTTCACAACAACTCTTCCTTTTGTTGAACGCAGATTAAAGGGAAAATAAAGGGTTATGTGCTTTAACACAGAATATGCTATAGGAAGGCCTGGAAAAAAAAGTTTTGAAGAGGTTATAGCTTCGTGTCTCATGTTTTCTAACTGAAAAGCTCAGAATAAATGATCCTGTGATAACCTTATAGACAGATAATTTCAAATTCCATTTTGGCAGGATTTTCAGCCTCCCCTCAGAATGGGTGTGGATAGCTTTTGGAAAGAAAAACATACAGTTATTGATGTCCTGATGCAATACAGCGACACATCTGCTTGGCGGAATGAGGGAGGGGGGATGACTTACTGTGATTAGCAGTGAAATTTTACTGCAGAATCCAAATCCATTGTAAATTTCCCCTAAAGTTTAATAAGGTTTAGAGAATTCTTATCCAGGGCAGCCCCTGATTCAGGAATGGAGCCCCAGTCTTCAGTATTTTAGTATTTGTGGTTGGAATGCACAGTATACTAAAAATGTGCTATGGTAGGTATATGAATTATTCAATAATAAACTAGAAAACAATAACATTCACAATTACAATGGACTGGGAAAGTGAGGACAGAAATAAAACAGAGGACTGGAGAGGTTTAAAACATGGACATGAAGAACGTGCAGAAAGAACCCAGCACAATCTAATGACTGAAATAATCAAGTATTTCCATGTCCATCAGTAGAGATGAAAATTTCTCAGACTAAATTGTATCTAATCTCAAATTGCAAGCAATCTGGAAATGAGAAACGCTAAAGGTTATGTGACAGTGGATCACAGTGACCAAAAAATTGGTGACAAATAGCTTTTTTTTTTTCACAGTAAAAAATATAGACAATTTTCAACTACAAATAGAGGTGCATTACACCATGAGGTACAGGATTCCCAGCCACTTCTCTGCTAGTTAGCTGCAAAGCACCTACAGAAAATACACAGAATAGAAATTAAAATGACAGAAGTTCTGGGAGAAATTGATTTGTGAGCAGAAATGAAAAGTCATACTGTGTGTATTATCTAAGAAGTTATAAACAGTAGATAAATGTCTTGTTACTTACTAAGAATCTAGATCCCAAGAAGGAAGAGTGATTATGGATGCTGAAAAAGTGAAATTACTACTGGGGATAGCTGATAGCCACAGACAAAGGAAAAATACAGTTAAAAACAAACAAACAGCAACTACAACAAAAAAAACCCAACCAGAAACACTCAAGCTTATTGTTCACTACATATTCTGTTAATAGAAATATATCTGATCATGTCCTTAAAGCTATGTTTTCATTCACAGTGATTTGCTTTTGAAGCGTTCCCTTTGTTATCTCGCTGTACTCCAGCCAGCCTGTAAATGCCAGCAGTGATTTCCCTTCTATTCTTTCAGAATCCTGGAGTACCTGATATGTAACCAGAGCAGCAGTCACAGCTTTCGTAAGAGAAGGTCAGTCAAAGCTTTGAGAGGTCCATTTTACAAAGATTATGCAGAAGAATACACAGACCACACCGATAGCGTGTATAACGAAAACACCGAGTTCACAGATTTTCCTGAAAATTCCCACTATTACTTTTTTTTGGAAGACCATGGAGAAGGAAATCTTGGGTTTGGCCAAGAGCTCAAGAACCCTCAAACAGAAGACGTCCAGACCTTTGACAGTCATTATGACTATCCTGTCTGCGAAGGCAACGAAGATGTAATATGCACTCCAGAGCCTGATGAGTTTAATCCCTGTGAGGATATAATGGGATATCAATTTCTGAGGGTTGTGGTGTGGTTTGTGAACCTGCTGGCCATCCTAGGTAACATTTTTGTCCTTTTCATCCTTCTCACCAGCCATTATAAACTGACCGTACCACGCTTTCTGATGTGTAACTTGGCCTTTGCCGATTTTTGCATGGGATTATATCTCCTCCTGATTGCTTCAGTGGACCTCTACACCAGGTCGGAGTACTATAACCACGCTATAGACTGGCAGACTGGGCCTGGTTGCAACACAGCTGGCTTTTTCACGGTCTTTGCCAGTGAACTGTCTGTATATACCCTGACGGTGATCACCCTGGAGCGCTGGTACGCCATCACCTTCGCTATGCGCCCGGATCGGAAGATTCGCCTCCGACATGCCCTGGCGATCATGCTGGGCGGGTGGCTCTCCTGCTTTCTTCTTGCCCTTTTGCCGCTGGTTGGCATCAGCAGCTACAGCAAAGTCAGCATCTGCTTGCCTATGGACACTGAGACACCAGTGGCAGAAGCCTATGTTGTCTTCATTTTAATATGTAACATTATTGCTTTTGTCATCATTTGTGCCTGCTATGTAAAAATCTATGTAACTGTGCGAAACCCTCAGTACAAGTCAGGGGACAAAGACACCAAAATCGCCAAGCGAATGGCTGTGCTGATTTTCACTGACTTTCTGTGCATGGCTCCCATCTCCTTCCATGCTCTGTCTGCCATTATGAACAAACCACTGATAACCGTCTCCAATTCCAAGATTTTGCTGGTTCTCTTCTACCCACTCAATTCTTGTGCCAACCCCTTTCTTTATGCTATTTTCACCAAAGCTTTCCGAAGAGATGTGTTTATCCTGCTAAGCAAGTTTGGTATATGTGAGCATCAGGCCCAAATCTACAGAGGTCAGACAATCTCAGCCAAAAACAGCAGCGGCTCTTACGGGCAGCGAATCAGCCGAGGGATAGGTCAGGTTCTTACAAGCATTCAAGACCCAGTCAATGATTACCTTCCTGCTGTGACAAGGCAGAACAAAATTCTCTTGGAAGAATGCAAGCAAACTGAGCTATAGCACCACAAAGTACCACAGCCACAGTCTGGTCAAGGGGTTGTTGTGCATACAGTGAGCCGAGTGAGAAGATAGCATATTCTCCATATCCTTTTCCCCTAGCCTATCCTGTGTGATGTCTCAAAGTACCTTCAGAGTGGTCTACTTTTAGACAAGGCACTCTTGCGTCACACTCTTATTAGCACAGGTCAAAAGATACTGTTCTGGTGATAATACTGGAAGTAGATGTGAATGCTCTATCTAAATAGGAAATGTAATATATATAAAATCAGCAAATATGACATATACCCTCATCTTAAAAATTTAAGGAAGCAGGAGACCAAGTATAAACTTAGGGGTACTTATATGACTAAAAAAAGGACAGAGTTTTACAATTAAAATGAGATTAAAAAAGAAAAAAGGTTGAAGTTCTCAAATGCCAACTGCCAATGTGTCAAAAGGTTCAATTAGTTTTCTAATAGCAAATTTCTAAAACATCCACCAGGGCCTAAAATGGAACAGATTCCTTCCACCTCTGCCACACTGAAATAAAACGAAGCTAGTCTTCTGTTTGCAGTTCTTGGTTTAGTTGGGTGAGGTGGGAAAAGAAGCCTTTTCGTATTGCCTTTATAGTGGTGAAACGCAGATGTCACTGATTTTGAGCCTGTTCATAACAGGTAAAAAACATTAGTGCATTTGTCTTTGTGTGCTGCAGAAATTCCCTTATTATCACTCTCTCACTTTTTGATAAACCTACTTAGGAGATGGTTTAAGTTGAATTTGTTTTGAAGACTAATCTACCCAGTCAAGTTAATGATGTTTGTGCTAAATTTTCTCCCAATTATCCATTCTCTGTCTCCAGTACTATTTAATCTGAGCGTGTTTATTGGAGCACCCTGTAACTGCTGCTTTCTCACCACTGGTGTTATCCCCACTTTACCCCTCTCTCACAGGGCCAAAATTACTTTCCTTCTAGCACTTGCCATGCTGAGCTGCCTCAAATCAACGCTTGGACAAAGGGAGTGGATCATACCTTCAGGTTACTTTGTGCCCTGCAGTCACTGCATTGAAGGCTAACTGCTAGCTCCTCCAACACGTTTTAGGAACATCTCTCCATGTTGCAGCGAGATCTTTTACCCGGGCACCAGTGCTAGGTCCAGTCTTGTTTAACATGTTCATCAATGACCTGGATGAAGAGACTGAGTGCACCCTCAGCAAGTTTGCTGATGATACCAAACTGGGAGGAAGGGCTGACACACCAGAGGCTGTGCTGCCATTCAGCAAGACCTGGACAGGCTGGAGGACTGGGCAGAGGAGAACCTGATGAAGTTCAACAAGGGCAAGTGTAGGGTCCTGTACCTGGGGAGGAATAACCCCAGGCACCAGTACAGGTTAGGGGAGGACCTGCTGGAAAGCAGCACT
>VWYH01008688.1:193574-241433 GCA_013399365.1 Pampusana beccarii
GCCTAGATGATTCCAGAGGTCCCTTCCAAACCCAACCATTCTGTGCATTACAGATTAATTTAGCTGCTTATTTTGGGGAGGGGCATGCTTCCCTTTTGGGTTGATTTTCAGCAAACTCGGAAAGCAAAACTGCTGAAAACAATGCAAATAATAATCTATGACCTGCGCTTCTGTGATCTGGACTCACCCAGTGTTGATCAGCTTCTTAAGTGTGCAGATCAGCAACATTTCCTGCTCTTGAAACAGCTGCTTTTGGAACGCCCTGGCCCCATGCAAGACTCACACATGAAATGTGTCATGGTGAGATGCAACCCCTGCCCCTGGGTTCTGCCACCATTCTGATACCGGGATCATCATTGAAGGGAGAAAGAGTTTCCTGAGACCCTTTATTCAGCATCTCAGCAGCAGCTAAGACAATCAAGTTCTAATGGACAAACTGTACATTTATGCTATAAGACTTCGTAGACACTAGTGTACCCATGGAAAAGAAAATCCAAGCGTGAATCATATTCTTTTTCAGAAAGAGAGGAAAAACTACATCAGCATTTATTTTAAAAGTAACGTGGATCACTTATCTCAAACCTCTTTTCACCTTAAAGCAAACCAGAATATTTGTTCGATGGAAACTAGTAGGACATTGGAAAGACGCAGTGTGTTGGACTGATTGCAGTATGCTTTTGAATTAATACAGCTGTTTGCTGTTACTAATGGATGATGGATATTTTTACACATTAGTGAACTTTGTCTCCAAGCGTCACATAGATTTTTGTGTATTAAAATAATTCTGTAATACTGCCTCTTTGAACAAAGTTTGATATTTCTGGTTTATGTCTTGCATATTCCTTCTTGTGTTTAACTTGGTAAAAAGTATTTTAAAAGCTATTGGAAAGATCCAGACAGTAGATTTTAAGTAATTTATTTGTCAGACTTTTTCTTGTAAATGTTTGTATCCTATACATATTCTCTTCCATTTCTGCTCTGATAGTCCTTTCAGCTCTTTTTGGTGTTGTGCGCAACCTTACCTAATACTTGCTATTTTAAATCTGTCTTAGTCAGATGTATTATTTCTGGAATTCAGTACATATTTGCTCTAGGATATTCTAGAAATAATGCAGAGCATTAGAATAAAATGTTTTGTTTGAAGTTGTAAGAGGCTCAGCAAGTTTTTTCGGAAGGTTTTAAAAATCTTTTTCCTATAAAAGAAGCTAATACTGTTTCTTTTGCCCTCAACTTCAGTGTTCTGCTTGGCTGGGGCCTACAGCCGAGGAGACTGAGCACGTGACACACTGTTTGACAGGGGGTCGTGTTTGTCCCCACCAGTAGCTGGGAAAGGGGTGTCCTAAAGGGCCATCTCAGACCGTGCAGCAGGGATGGAAAGGAGCAGTAGGAATACTGCTGAGCTCTGGGGTTCCAACACCATCATTAAATACATCCAAGATCATCAGAAGAACCACCTAACAGCCGCAAGGCCCCCTTCAAAAGACTAAATGTGGAACCTCATATTTTCCATTCTCCTTCTAAACTTAATGTGTATGTGACAGCCACAGTGACTGAGGATTGGATACTTAGTAAGAAAACACTTGCATAGTAAGAAATTGGTGTGGTGGAGAGACTCTACTGCAGGAATTCTCAGAATAACTAAATTAACCTCCCCACATGCAACATTACAGAAGATCCTCCCTCCCACTAGGCCTTCCCTCACAGCAAATATCCCTCGTCCCGTGTTTGACAAAATTTATGCTGCCAAATTTTGCCTTCAGTAATTCTCATCAGTGAGGAGAGGGGGAAAAAAAAAAAAGTTATTATTTTTGCTATATAGATCCTGTATTACCTGGACAAAAACACAAGGGACAATTCCCACTGCTGAAAACTGTTAAAGTGCTGAAATATAGCTTAACTCTTTACATACCCTCCCTGTCCCAAAAAACCCCAGCTGACTTCAGCATCTGTGCACGTTGCCACCGCCTGTAATTGTACTTCCCTCCTACACGAAGCTTCAGGGTGCAAGGAAAGCTTTTTCTCAGTTGTAGGTGCTGACTGCCATCAGCTAGGATAATTAAGCTTATTGGCAAGAAGAAAATCCACTGGGCCAACATGTGACAAGGAAAAAATAGCTCTTTTTAAGAGGCCTGTGCTGTTCAGTAAGTGTATAAGGGACCCGGAAAACAAGTGAGCAATAAGGTGACAAACTTTCCTGTAATATTAAGATATCCAGAGCAATAAGAAAAACAGATGGCTACAAAGAACTGTAGGAAGACTTCTTAAGACTCAATGACTGGAAACAGGGATTCAGTGTAGAGAAATAGAAAGCGATACAAGTGTTAAAAAAAGACAAATCAACATCTTAAATGATGTGCTCTGGCAACCCCAGTTCAGGAACAATCTCAGGGGTATAGCATGAAAAAAAACCAGAGAGTGAGTTTCCATGAAAATACCAGCTTATGCTTCCCAGATGTCAAAAAAAGCAAATTGAATTATATTATTGGGAAAAGAGCAGAACATAAAACCAGTAATTATTACATCACTATATAAATCTGCACCTTGAATTCCTGGGGTTGTTTAGCCTGGAGAAAAGGAGGCTGAGGGGAGACCTTATCACTCTCCACAACAACCTGAAAGCAGGTTGTTGTGAGAAGGGTGTTGGTCTCTTCTCCCAAGCAACAAGTGATAGGACAAGAGGAAATGGCCTCAAGTTGCGCCAGGGGAGGTTCAGATTGGATATTAGGAAAAATTTATTCACTGAAAGGGTTAACAAGCATTGGAACAGGCTGCCCAGGGATGCAGTTGAATCACCATCCCTGTAGGTGTTTAAAAGACATATAGATGTGGTGGTGCTATGGTACATGATTTAGTGGTGGACTTGGCAGTGCTTGGTTAACAATTGGACTCAAGCATCATCAGGATTTTTTCCAACCTAAACAATTTCTATAATGTAGCTCTTACCTCTGCAACAGAAAAACAATATAAAAGAACTAGAAAAGTTTCAGAGTAGGCAAGCAAGGAGGATGAAAGGCTTGGAGTTGGAGCTAAGAAATCACTAAGTAGGACCCCTCAGACTAGAAGGGAGATGACAAAGCTTGATGAAGTGATGAGCAGGCAGGAAGAGCTGAGTTACTAAACTTCTTGCCAAGGGTCGCTGTGGGTAATAAAGTTTGCATGAGTCCACAGAGACTGAAAATTCATGGAAGAGGATCCTGTGAAAAGATACTAAAAAGACAAAATACCATATGTCACAGTATGCTTCTCAGCTGCAAATACCTGCCAGATGGGAGAGAGTACTTGGGGAATATTTCCTACATGCTTGCCTATTCTTTATGCTTCACTCGCCACACGCCATTAGCAGCTATCAGAGCCAGGATTCCGGCACAGATGGACTGTTGGTGTGTTCCACAGCAGCCTCTTTTCATGTCTTCAAGTAGTTTCCCTTTTCAGACTGCAAAGGCAGTTTTAACTGCATCTTCCTGCAGTACGCCTGACCACAGAGCCCACGGAGGCTCAAAACAAAACAGAACAGCAGAGTGAAACAGAGCACATGTCCTGTTCAGGGCACTACCTCAATGGCTTTGACCTCTTGGCTCAAGTGGAAGGGCAGAGGCTACCTGCCTTCTCTCAAACCCTGCACAGAAATGGGAAAAGCCAATGTCACCACTTTTCAGGACTTCAGCTGGCTCTGAGATTTCAGATTAGAGAACAGATAATCCTGTTTTGGGGTGGCATAGAATCTCTACATAAGCTTCTATGATTCTATTTGCATAATTTGGTGGCAATATATACACTATGAATGATTTCTTCATTCTCAGACACTGTAGGAAAAAAATGTGAAATTGAGCTGGAGCCTTAGTTATGAGGACTTGGAACTTTGAGCAAATTAATTGAAACTGGCTGTCGCTGATCTCTGCTGGTCTCCTTTCTCTTCACCTATAGAGAGAGAGATGTCATTTTCCTGATGGAGTAGGCCTCTGTTCTAGATGACACCATCTGCAACAGGTCAGCTGCAGACAAAGTAAAGCACACCCTGCTATGGATCCTGGAACCTGAAAACAGCACAAGTAATAAAAGGTAAATTTCAAATCGCTACCACAGCATTTTGGTTTAAGATAAACAAAATGCACTTTTGATTCCTTTCTTGCTGGATAATTTAAATATTAATGCTCACAACACAGTCTTCGGAAAATCTGTACTAAAAAAACTCCTTAAAAAGTGAAGTTTGATTTGAGCAGACCTATGATTATGTGTTAAAATGAAGCAAACCCTCCCTTCCAGGCTGTTTGGGCAGGCTGATGAGTAACAGCAGCACAATCTGTATTGTTTTTCTAACACATGCCAGGCATCCTCACTCTAAAACGACTCAGCAATCAAATGGTTTCTGGGTTGCAGTTAAAATTGGACAGGGTGAGGCTCAAAATCAGTTGGATACCATGCCTTTCCATTATGCACTCCACTGCTGCTTGGTAGGGAATCTGAAAACATACAGCATGTCACTGCACTTTGATGTAGGCTTTGCGGGCTAAGGCACAGGGTGTTGAAGAGCCATCGTCATGCCCTGGAACAGAAGATGGTTAAGAGGTGTTAGTGACGCACACCAAGAGATTCTGACAGCACAGTCAACGTGGCATTCACACTGGTTTAATGATACACCTGCACTCCCATCTGACCCGACTTATTTTTCTGCAACTATAAATCATGATGTGAAGGTGAACAAATGGAGGCTCTATGAGGTCAATACGCAGTGTCTCATCAGCAGACCCCCTCAGTTCTAACTTCCTATCCCCATCCCACACTTGCCCTCCCATGCACACACATTGGTATGAATTGCCACAGCACCTCAAATTACCACATTCTCAGATTAGAGAGGACACCAATGCTGTGGAAATTCCTAATTTTGGTAACTGCCTCTCCTTATTTTCCACCCTGAAAACATTGGGTAACTACTCTAGAACATGGAAAAGCCTCATCAACTGTAACACAGGACCTGGACCTCATTGGGGCCATCCTGAACTTACTCCTTTCAAGAGCTTCACTTCTGCAGGATTAATATGAATCGACTTGAACCTTACCCCTACTTTTTGGGTAGGCAATTTCTGTGTGCGCTGGTTTGACCAAAAGCAAGTTAATTTTCTTCATGCAGTTAGAAACTTTTTTTCACAGCCAACACAGTCGTTTGGATTTAGTTTGAGAACAAGAAGATAACACTCTGGGAGATAAGTAATGCTTTTCTTCAAGTAACTTTCCAGTGGTTTTGAGTCAGAATGAATAGAATGCAAGAACTTGCTGTTATCTTAGTTGTTGCCTGGGAGCAAAGGTCTTCCTGGGCTTTCTATCTGCAGGTCTGAGGCAACTGGGAAGAGGGGCATCGATGGGGTAGACCTTGACTGACATCTGAGGCTGATCAATGAGACTATTCCATGCCATTAGCTTCACACTTCATATCTAATGAGAGCTGGTTTTCTGGCTTGGGAGACTCGTTCCGGTTCTGTTCCATTTGGCTGGAGTTCCGTTCAGGAGCTCCTTTAGTTCGGCCTTCTGCCATCCTGCTGGTTTGCAGTGGCCTCTGGGCCTTTCTTTCTCTCCCGGATCGGCTCTTTGGGACCAGGGTGCTCTCTCTTCCCAGGACTGGCTGCTCAGCATGGATGGAGTTGGCGAGGAATTGCACTGAGTATCTTTTCTTTAAAATTCTATTTCCACTTTGCATATATATTAGTAGTATATTAGTATTATTTTGTTATTTTATTAAACTGGTTTTATCTCAATTCACAAGTTTATTCCCTCCCTTATTCAGGGGTGGGGAGTGAACGAGCAGGTATCACAGTTACGATCACTAGCAAGGGGTAAATCACGACGTCGTGCTGAACTGAGGACAAGCAATGCCAACCCATCTGAAGCCAAATCCTTAACCATCTGTGCAGTTCAGCTGAAGTCCATGGAGCTTTGTTAATTAGAGGAGGAGGAGCACACTCATTTTGGTTCTCAGTTATTCACTCTGCAGCTGTGATGGGGAGTGGCCTCCGCGTTCTCTATTTTTCTTGTCCCTTTTAAGGAATGAAATCTGTTGTGAACATCAGCTTCATTCACAACACATCTCTATGTCATTACGAAGCACCTGGGATGGCTGGATTGTTAGTTGCATATACACGGTGATACTTTTTGTAGGACCTACTTTGCTGCCAAGAAGGACCTCCAGGTCGCAAACGCTGAGACTGATAACTGGCCAGACTGGGAAACGTTTGCTGTCTGCCTCACAGCTGAACAGCTTCAGCTGACACGACAGCGACTTTGCTTTGAAAAGTGAAGAAAAATGACAGCTCTCCCTGTCTTTTGCGAAGGCAAAGCTGCAACAAAGCAAATCAAAGCAGCACCGCGAGTTTTAACAAACAACTTCACACTGCAGATTCTGAGGCACCGTCTGAGTGTCTGTCACCCCCGTGGCTGGTGGCTGACTGATGTGCACAACAGCGCTGAAGTACCCATCAGCCTGAAGGTTGTGTTTGTGCTGGATGCACAACACTGGTTTCAGTTTGACTGTAGCGAAAGAATTCCTTAAATCATACGTGTGTTACTACTGCTGCCTAGAGGGAGCTGCGGAAACAACAGATCAGTTCTTTTTTAGCCAGCTATAGAATTCCAACTAAAGCCAGCAATGATATCTCAGTATAAGGCAGCAAGAAGTATATTGTGATAAAAGGCAAATAGGAGGGGTGGCTGACACACTGGAAGATGCACCTTCCCATGGAAAGTCCAGGAAAAAACAAAAGTCTTTTTTATTTCTTACATACACTTATCTCCGGACAACTAGGTATATTTGCACTCTCCTTGAATTTTTTTTTTTTTTTTTTCAAGGCTGGCTAACTTTTTTTGTAACTCTGTTCTCTCTCAGTTTCCTCTTTCCAGATTGTCTTTACACCTCCTTTCTCTACTATGGATGAAACTCCATGCCCTATTTGATGCAGTACTTTACATTTTCCACCTATCATCTAAAGTTATTTAAGCCACATGGCAACATATACACAGCAACCTCAGAGAGAAATTACAAAGCTGTTCAATGATTTAGGACAGAAATTGAAAGCCAAAAAATATTCTGAATAAACATTGACGGCAACCTGATCTGCTAAAATTAGGAAGAGCTCCACTTTCCCTCTGCCTCTGCTTAAAACCAGCTTAAGTGATACGTGCAGAAGTGTCTGTGATGAGAATGTACTTCTTCTTTAGCTAACCAATTTCTAACATCAGTAGCATCATCACACCAAGCCATTTGTCAGCTCCCTATACCTACATGGAATTTTACTACAAGCTGCTTTAATGTTTTCAGATTAAATCTTATTAAAATCAGACTGACAAATTCAGTCCACAAAAACCAGTATGTCAGAAATATTATTCCCAGCATTCATGCTTTGTCTTTGTTAAAAGCTTGAACGAGGTAAGCTCAGAAGAGCTTCTATCCTGCAAAAATTAGAGTTTTCTGAAAAAAAGGCAACCAAAGACAGAACAAAACCTACAAGCGTCATTTCCACGGGGTGAATTCTGCGACACATTCTTTTTAAGAATGCAGCACTCCCCAGAACACCGTGTTTCCCACAATGTATTACCTGTTGAACCCAGACAGCCCATCTGGAGTCAGCCGTTGTTCCTCTGGTGGGAAAGGTCTGTACAAAATCCTCAGGCGCTGGTACAAGAGCACACAAGAGGAGCCCTGTGTGCGGGATTCCTAGGAGAAAGGGGAGTGAGTCTTTGGAAAAATCAGGAAGCCAGGTCATTTGGGGAAAAGACTGCCTGCCTTCTTTTGCTACTCCAAACCGTTTTCTCTGTCACCAGCTAGGAAGGGTTTTTCTTTACCTCGGCATTAAATCCTGCCAGCTCCGGCACTTGTAAAGCAGCATCCCAGCTCTCCTGGGGTTCGCCGGTATCTTCTGCTCCAGCCACGCCGAGGGCTCGCCTGCCACACAGTTCTGCCCCCTTTGGTACCACGAGCAAAGGAAAAGCGTTTCTACCTCGGCAGAGCCACGAGTCCACACACATTGCTTGTGTTATAAGATTTTTTTTCTAATTTTTTGCAATTTAATGATAGGGTTTTGTTTCGGATTTGCTATTGAAATAGACTCAGCCAAATTAAACGCTTGCTGTTTTCAAATCCAGTAACATTTTGTTTACAAAACTGAACTCAAAATGAGAACAAAAACTAGAAAAGTGTAAACCAAATACACCCAGCTATGTATTTTCTTAAAATAGTTATCACTAAAAGGCACTTTAAAACACCAGCTCACCAATATCCATTTTCAGATAGGGGTTTTGACCTATGGAAGCAAATGAGCAACTCAGTATAATTTGTAATTCAAAGCACTATTTTCAATTATTTATTCTCTCTCCGTATTACCTCTTTATTTCAGATAACCCTCTTTCAGGTCATGCAAAGACACATGCATGTATACTGTGTAAATAGATGTAATTGCACAGGCATTTCACACAAAAATAATCGCAATAATCGTCACACTAAAGAAAAAAATTGCCATAAAAACGATTTTCCAAATGTTATATATGCACACTGAAGGTCAAACGTAGTTCAACTGCACTTCATTTGACTACACTAAAGATGTCATTACATCTGAAAGGATGAGAGTGGTTTTGGCACAATCCCATTAGTGGTAAAAAAAAATAGTTTGAAAAAAGAGAGACTGCAAGTCTTCAACAGAGTATTTTGCAAACAAAAGCCTGGGTTAGAGAAAAAAAAAACAAACCACAAACTCCAAAGCTGATATAGTTGAAGACAAGTTATAAGGAATGATGTGCAGCTGACACTAAACGGGGATATACTGAAAGCTATGCTAATATCCCAAGATTCTTATCCTTTCATACCTCTGCAATTAAAACAATAATGCCATAAAGATGTCAAGCTGATGGGAAAAAAAAATCAGGTACTTCTATTTTGCACAAAAAACATCCTTGAAATACTTTGCTTATGCACAGTTGGGGGAGCACAGTTAACATTCACAATTACAATGCTCTAAGCTTTCCTTACTGGGATAAAATCCAGCTTTTTTGTGTTTTGAGTTTGCTACTAATCTGCTAGAATCCTGCTTTCCCTCCTCCTTTTAGGGTCCATTTGAAAATATTTTGGCCAGAAAAACCAGGCCACTTTTCCAAGCTGTTTTTTTCTTACACATTATGCGAGCTCAGACAGAAGTGATCTTTTTTGGTAAAACATCATTAATTTCCGATAGTTATTTACGTAGAATCATCTCCAAATCCTTTTCAAGGTGACAGTTAAGGCAAATTCTACGGGAGAAGCAGTACTGTTTTCTTTAGACTTGCCCAAGTGTTGAGGGCTGGAGGGCAAGAAAAGTATTAGGGGAGAAAAACCCCACTCCTTAGGATTCTTGGTTTGCCATACTGTTACACCACTACAGCTGAATGATTTCTTCAAAATCACCACATTTCAAAATACGACACTCCCACTCCCCCCATCATAGGCAGTATAGCCTATAGCTTACATTCTTTCTAATTATATTTAGAATTTCAAGTTGAAAGTCCAGCTTTAGAAATAAAGCACAAGTCACATCTCGAGATACTGCTTTTAGCCAGGAACTAAAAAGATGCCACCTACTTTCACTAGAAAGCAATTCTGTCAAATTGGTGTCACAGATGAAGATGAAACATTTGTGATCAGCCAGCCACCATCCAACAACTCTACATCTCACTTCGATGTTGCCTTGCATTTTCATTTGCAGGACTAACATCCAGACAGCACTCCAAGTTACTCAACCAATCTTGCCTCAAGACCTAAGTCTCAAGTTACCATAGGGAGAAAATTCTCAAATAAATACAGAAACCTGGCTTCAAGATGAAAATGTGAATTCTTTATAACTATATGAAGATGTTAAATAGACAGCAAAAGTTTGCAAAGCAAACTCAACAAGTACGTGACAGTGAAGTTACCTGCGTGTTATGAAAATAAATTCAGAATCTTCAGTGTTATTACATAAGTCATTAAGCCTCATATATTAAACAAATGCACATGCAAGATAGTAAACGAAGTGGCAAACGTTTTTAAATAACATCTTTAATTAAAGTTTTTGCAAAGGCAAAATATTAAACTTAAAATAGGTCTTAGTACATCAAAATACTAAGTTCTCTAATCGTATTCCAAGCATGGCCTTTGAAACATAATATCCTGTATATCACAGAGGAGCAACCTTGATCTGCAATTGTACAGAATGAATTTTACAAACATAATAAATATATTTACCCCCTTACACATAACAGTATATGTACAACAGCAGTTGACAATAGTAGCTCAGAACAGCAAAAAAGGATATTCCCCCACTCCGTAATCTATTGGTACCCCACGCACTCTGGAACGTGTCTCACTGGGTGACTGTACATATAGCTAACCCAAGGTAGTCCTTCCTGTTAAAAAAAGCTCCTTTTGTTCCACAATGTCTAATCCACTAAGTAATAATTAAAAGACACACTGCATGAACTGCCTGAAAAAAGCAGACAACACAGAAACCAGTGGACTGGTTTTTACACATTTCCCAACCAATCACAGCAATGGGAAAACTAGACCGTAAATGCCAGACACGGACACATCGCGATATGCACGTTTCTTCATCTTGTATAGTCACTAACCTCAAAGTCTGCAAAGAACTCCAGTTGCAGCCGGGGGTGTGGGTGGGACAGGCAACCCCACGACGCTGTGTAAGGCAGCCCAGTATCAACCCAGTGTGCGTTATCCTAAACCCACTGCTCGCTTCCTTCTTATTTTATTCTATGAGGAAGCTTTTGCTTTGGGGGAAATCTGGGGGAGGGGGCTTTCTTGTTTTTAAAGGAGCTTTTACAAATTAAAGAGATTGAATCGAACTGAACTTTAGATAACCAGGTCTCTAACTCCTTCACTGGAACTAAAAAAAATTTACTCTGGTAGTGCTATGTGGTGACATAATTACTGCTCCAACTGTCAAGCAGTACAATTCTTTTCACAGACTCAATGAAGTTTATTTTAAACACTCCTAATTGTGCAGCAGAAATAAGAGAAAACATTTATATGAAAAGAAACCTGTTACAAGACACAACATGTTCTTTGCTCTTTTCTAGAAACTGTGCTTGAGGATCACGTATCAACGCTTGGAAACAAACCTGGACCACAATTATCACTTTAAATCGTGTTTAGGCAACTGAATGATGTTTCAAATGCAACTTGTGAGTACAATGCAGGAACAAGGAGTATGAAGCCTCAAAGAAATCTTGTCACTAACCAGCAAATGAGGGGGAATAAAAACATATTTTATTTAAATAGTCCAATATAAAGTTCCTTATGTGACTAAATTCTCTATTAATTCCTTAAAAGAAAACATATTTCAATTTGTTTTCAACTTAGATGTTTTAAAATGATTGCACACACTAAAACCAAACAGAATTAGAGCAAAAAAGTTGCTTTTCTGATTGAAGCACTGCAGGAAATTTACTCTCTCAGGAATCAAGAAAAAGTCTTGTCATACTGGCAAAACAGGTATTCAGCAAACTGAAAAGGCACGAGACTCCCAGTTTTGCCCAGTTGCTCTACAAGTTTCCATCAGCCATCATAGTTATAATTACGAAGTTATCTTTCCCCATTTTTTCCATCATAAAAAGGTGCTCCATTATCTGTGCAAATTTTAATATAAGCCCTCTTGAAATTATTGTTTCCATAATACTGAACTATTTAAATGGGAGGAAAAAAACAACAACAAGAAACATACCACAACTAAAAAAAGGGGGGAGGGAAGGTGGAAAAACCATTTATGATTTATGAACACGGGAATCCTTTGCCCTCTGAAAGGAATGGTTTCTTTGGAAACTAATGAAATGGTCTGTTCAGTTACATTGTTAAAACCATGATTAAAAATTCAAGTACAATAATAAAATTAAGCAAACTACATTCTTACAGCAAGCTGCTACAATAAAATGAAATTAAACATGCTTTTTGATTTAAAAAAAGGAACACTTGATGTAGCAATAAGAGCACAGTTTGGTATGTTCATGTTTGACTGGCTTTCTGAAAACTTCACAGGTATTTGTATTCGAAGACAAAACTTCTTATCTGAAAAGCACATCATACAATAAGCTTGCAAGAGACCATGCAAGTTCAGAAAGCTTGGAACATCCTTCAGAACAGTCTAAGCTTAAGTTACTTTTAAAGTTCTGCTATCCCTTAAAAATAAATAAAAGGCTATGCAGCTTCTAGTATATGTATGAGGGTGAAAAAAAATCGCTATGATGTATGAAAACAAAGTGTTGTACAAATAACCTGGATTCCAGTAGTATAAACAGGAATCTACAGCTAAAGGGATTTTTTTCCTTTTATCGGTTTGGTTGTGCAGCATTATGGGAATTTTTCTGAAGTCCACTACTTAAGACCTACTGGTAACAGATAAGGAAAAGGTGAGGGAAGGAATTAATTTGTACATTATTGATTTCACTGCAGTTGTACATAGAAGTGTCAACAGTGGTAAAAAAAAAAATAAAGATAAAATATCTACTTTGTTCAGAAGAAAGCAAACTCCGATCACTTTGAGATACCTTGAAGCCAAAAATGCACTCTAAATGATGGTTCCCTTACTGAGGAATAAATTAGAAGACACATCAATTAACTTTTCATAAATCTCATGTATGTAGTTGGCTTACTAACGACCACATGTCTCTCGACGTAGCCTACAGGCAGTTTTAGTCTGTAGCACTGACAGCACCGGTGCATAAAATCACAGCGAAAAAACCCTCTCTAGAATGTGTTTTGAGTTTTTTACGTACTACTCAGACTTTGAATGTACTTGGAGGCAAGTAAATTGGAGAGAATGAGCAGTCGTTACATACTGCTAAAATACATTTGTGTCTTTGTTAAATCATGTTTAAAAATTTTCATTCTCAAGGAAAAAAAGGTCAAAAAACCTTGTTCAAATGCCTGCTCCTGAAAGTCCTCCCCAATTTCGTTAAAGTTATCTGCGGTGTGTCCTTTTTTCCATCATCTTTCAAAGCACTTGATGAAACAAAAAATGTTTTTGAAATGGTGAGCCACATGAACATTCCTTCCGCAACAGTTCTGAAGTATAATGCCCATTCCCTCTCCTCATTCAAAAGTAACTGCGGTTCTGAAAGCAGGGTTTGCAAGAATAATTTACACATGAAGAAAAGGTCTTCATTTCTCAGGAGAGGAAAGGAAGGAGCAGGAACCAACCTTGCTGCTTTTCGCAAAAGAAAAAAAAAGAAAAAAGCCACAAAACCACCCCTCTGGAAAAGGCAAGTGAAGAAGTGACTACACAAGGTTTAGTGCACCCAACTGCTCGACTTTCTGTTACCAAGGCAGTCTAAAGATACTCTGACAAAAATCTGTGTTCTCAAAGCTGTGCAGCTCTCTTCAGGAAACTACATGCCACCTGGAAACTTTAGAGAGATTAACTGTTGCAGGTCTTTTATGGCTATACTTTTTAGTAAAGCGGATCTTTGATTAACGGAGTTGTAGCCAGGATGTTAAAATTTTTATGCAATTTTCTACTTTAAAATTTAGTCATTCTTGTGGTCTGTTGAATTATTTGTGAGTGTCTGGACTACATACGTAGTAAGCAGGTGAAGGAATGCATCTGTTATGCCATTACCCACACATTTGATTCAAAATGTCTCTGAAGCCTTTTAAAAAAAAAAGGGAAAAAAAAAATCAGTAGAAACTGATTCAGTGATGCTGAACCACCACCAAACAGCAAGAATATAATTAACAAGTTAAGCAATCTGATTTTCGTGGGGGGGAGCTACAGGTGCTTAGTATTTTAAAAATACAACCCTAAATAAAAGGTATCACTTACATGAAATTAAAATAATTTTGAAATATAAATGATCATTTTACCATTTTGTAACTGCTAGGAACAACAACCTGTTCATGGGGAACTGAATTGAAAACAACAAATAGATATAATAATTAATGAGCATATCAGAATTAAAAATATTTTCCTTATACAAGTTATTTAAAATTTAACACCTTAATTCTTACCCTTCTGTACAAAGCTTGCACGCAGTTTAAGTAACATTCTGACCATCCTCACTACCAAAAGGAAGTGTTCAAAGCAAAGATTTGTACACACAATAAGCATTTTCAGATTAATAATCTATCAAAGGGAACAGTTCCTTCAATCAGTGGAAGAAGTATTTTAAAATCTTAAATCAAGGGAAGAAGGGGGGGAGAACAAAGCCTTACATGCTAAATACCAGCTGTAGGTACCTGTATGTAGAACTGATAATTAAGGTATTCCTAACACACAAAACCAGCTCCCAGACAATGCTATAGCTGCTACAGTCCATGGCTTGCTCGTTTGAAGTAGTGTCTTTGTTGCCACATTTTACCTTTGTTCCAATACTTTTGTTTATCGTTTATTTCTGATGTGCAGATACACTTTTTGATTGGAGTATATGTCCAAGTCTCAACCTTTCTTGCTTTTGATTTTTTTTTTCCTTTACAGGGAGTTTTTTTGTTTTGTCTTTTAAAACTTCACCATTCTGCGTCCCCAATGGCTTTGGAAAATACATAATCTCTTCCATTAAGATTCATGATGCCATCTTTGAGATGAAATTTCCATTTGTTTTTACTTCTATGAATCTGAAAACAGAGAAAAAAAGTTGAACTGTTACTCTGCATCAAAAATAGGTAATATTGTGTAAGTAAATTATAATAGCAAGAAAAAATGAAAAGAACTACTAGACATACATTACTGAATTACTACAGATATCTTGAAAATTGCTTCCGCATTCAGATATGAAAAACAAAAAATAATTATGCACATACCAGTACTTTGCGTTTTCATTTTTTAAACCAGGGACAGTAACTGTCACAAAACCATGCAAGCACACAGGCACTCCAAAATCCAAAGCATATACCACATTTTTAGAGGTGGTTGGAAAGGAAGAAGAGAGATATATCCACCTGTCCTGCTTTAATTTGATTAAATTATCTCTGATTACGACAGCCACAAAACTCTACTTGAAATCCCCATTTCTACCACTGTAACAGAAAGACTAATGTTTTAAAGCAGCCATGACAGGGTCAAGCACTAAGCTTTATTATTTGTAGCTCTTGTCTAAAGTCCATTCTGCATGAAAACTAGTTTGATTATGTTACGTACAGATAGACAGCAGGCCTATTCAACTGGCTACTTCTAATATTAGAGTTTGACTCTGGGTTTCTGAAAGTTAAGTTTTGGTTAAAAGGCAAGGGGATTATTTACAACGATGGCATGAAGCTTCAACTTCAACCTATAGTCTTCCCAATTACATTATTGGTCCTTTTAAGGCTTTGTTTAAAAGAAATCTGTAAGATTAAGCTGGGAGACCAGTCCAGCTATTTGCAATAACCCAAGACATGCCAGGACAGAAGAAAAGAATTAAAAAATGAAGACATTCATTCCATTCTTGCTCCCCAGAGAGTCCATATTATGGGTGTCTGTGACATAACGAGTCTTCAGGTTATAACGGATATTCCTGTTGACACAGGATAATACAAAGAATAAAACAACAATTTTATTAATATCCTCTCAACAAAAATATTCCATACAGAAGTAACTCTTCTTCATGTCCATTCCCAAACAAATATAACTCAACTACAGGAAGCAGGTTGATCAATGTGGTGAAGAAGATGAGAGAAGATACAAGGGCAAGAAATAGTTGTAGTTTTAGAAGACTTCGATTATCTTATGCCTACTGAGGAAACATCAATGTGCAGCATCGAGGTAGTTTAGATACTATACAGCCAAGTCCTAATTCATGAAGAAGTAAAGTCAGGAACCACAAAACACACAATCCTTTTCTTCATTCAAGACAGTGTGCAGGACTTAAGTTAGAAAAATATCACCAGAACTAACAGCAACTACATTTCCCAGGAGTAGTAAGTCAATAAATCCACTGGAAGAATGTATAACTAAATTTATTTTCTTATGTTTCATTTAAAATGAAAGGAAACTGAACAAAATTCAGTCTAAAGGTAGAAGAGTAAATTTGGGAAGGAAAAAATAACGAAACACACGAACAAAAAGCACACACAACCCCACATACTTTAAGCACAGAGCAAATACCTGCCACCTAGCAAAAAGGGCATCAGAAAGAGCAAAATAGCACCAATGCAATTAAGCAGCTGGACAAGAAGATATTCAAAGAAAGCAAAGATCTTCAAGAAAGCTGAAATGCTGTCCCAAAGAGAAAAGATAATCATCAACATTTGCAGATAAAACATAAAAATGTAATTCTGTGATCTCAAAAAGTTGAGAAAGTTTTTCAAAAGGCATACAAGCAATGAAACCCCATTGCAATTTTTCAATTTCCATCCATTACAGGAAGTCTCATCATGTACAATCAGTGCTGTAGAAACAAACAGGAAAGTAGCACCAGAACAGATATGACCGTAGCACTCAATCAGTTATTAGTACTATTGTTTGGTCTGTGCTCACTTTTAAGCGAAAAAGTCAGTGGCAACAGCAAATAAATGAACAAGGAAAGGTCTGGATTATATACTCTACTTGCCCTTCTAAATGGCATTCAACAAAAATCCCTCATCAGAAGCATCTGAGCTGCCATGAGGCATGAAGGAAGGTCCTCAGATGAATGAATAAATAACTGAATAAAGATGGGAAATCAAGGGCAAGAACACTGTTTTTACAGAGAAATGAGATATTTCCAGAGGACATTTGTGCTGGCTGGAGTCTGCGAGGTTTAAGAATTCACTAATCATCTGGCAAAGGACAAAACACAACTGATGATACAAAAGAATAGTTACTGAAGAGCTGCAGAATGATGTTACTGCCCTAACTCATTGTGTAATAAAAACAATGGTGGCGTTCAACGTATATGAAGGTAGTAATGATGGAAAAGACAATTCCAGCTTACACGGATAGAAAAAATGACGGCTTTGAGTTGACAATTACAAGTCAGGAATGAGATGCCAATGTTCTAAGACTTTTCCACAAGAACATCAGCTCTGTGCTCAGCAGGGTCAAAAGCAGACATGAACTGTTGCCGAACATTGCTACAACACTTAATACACTGAAGGTTCAAACCTGTGCTAGGAATAGCTCTGAGTCTCCATCAACCTATCTACCTGAACCAAATAAGATAGAGAAAAACAAAATAGATCTGGAGAATTTAAGTAAAAATAAACAAATGTTTGGACAGCCGTACAAGTATCAGCCAAGCAAAGTGTATCTCTGCTTTCAAAGAGATGATTGAGGACAGTTATTATGGTCTGCAATATCATAACAGGCACCAAAAAAGCAAAGAGGAAACAATCTTCTAAATAAAGAACTAGGAGGTATCATATGAAACTAACAGGTTAAAAACTAGGTAATTCTCCACACATAACATTATTAATTTATGAAACTTCTTGTCATAACATAAAGTTTACAAGGATTCAAAAATAACTCAGTTAATTTCTCACAAATTAACAAAAAAAACCCTCTGCTGGCCATTGATACAAAGCCACTCTCCCTCAAGAGGCAGTTCACAGAAGGATGGTAAAATGTTCTACATGAGCATCACTGCCTGTTTGCCCTTATCTCATTGTTCCAGAGGCACCCACCACCAGCCGGCACAGGACACTGTGCAAGAGGGAACTCTGCTCACAACTGAGCTGATCCTGTGCATTTAGAGCCAAGATGAACAATTGTTTAACAAGTGAAGTCCTCCTTCCAGAGCACATGGCACTAGAGGTTAATGATGGACACTGTTCCCTACTGAGTTCACATTCTTCATTTTTAAGAGGGTTAGGATTTCAGAGCAGTTCCTGTTGCTCAGCTTTGGCAGCTGCCAACAAGCTTTTCTGACTGCTGTTCTGAGGTCCCTCACTGTCCTCACAAACTGCCTTGAAACGAACAGGTTTGGATTACAGTCTGGAGGAGACAGATGGCTGGGATGTAGATACACTTTTCTCTACATTAAATTCTCTGTTGAATCTGATGACAAGTCTAAGCAAAGTCTGGGCATAACTGAAGATTTTCTAACCAAGCCGTTCTTTGCAACATAGGAGCTTTTATTCAACAAGCTTACAGCTTTCTTCTGTTTTAAAAAGGATCCTTATTCATCGCAGTCCAATTAATCTAGCACAGGAAAAGAAAGAAAATGCACACTGAATAATCTTTCTGCATGCTACCTCAGTAGAAAGGCCTCTGATATCCTATGGACACATTTAAAACAATTTCAGACATGAATGAATCCTTGCATATTCCTGTGCAAATGTGCAAAAAGAAATCAGTCATTACAGAGGAGGCAAGACAGTTCAGCAGAATTTAAAGCAAAGTAAGCAAAAGCATTCCACACTGCCATTTCAGTAAAGAATGCATAGCACAGAAAGAACCTTCTCCTCTGGATAACTATTCTATCATCAAGAAGAGATATTTTTAGTAATCAAGGAACCGTTTTCCACAAGTCTAAATCACAATGACTACTTCTTCCATCCATGGCAATGGCAAAAGTACAAACTTACTTACAATAGCCCACTTCTCCTGAGCCCAGAGGACTGACCTTTTGTTAAAGGTCACAGGAAAACATGATGAAGAAAAAAACATGCAGCCAATTTTCCTTAGCTTTACTCATTACCAAGTATACTACAAACATGTCACACAAGCCTGTTTTAAAAACAAACAACAGCTAATTTTTACATTACCATTCACATTATAATCTTTACAGATCTACCTGTACTTAACAGTCACAAAGATATTACTGAAAAATTATTACGCGATAGGAAGATGAACAGAGACAATACAATTCTTGGATTCTGTTCGCCAGAGATTACCTTGTCATACTGGCACACAACAACATTTTCTGTATCAAACAGTTCCTGTCCTTCCTCATCACTCACATCATCTTCGCTGTTAAGAGGCTCCTGAAAGAAACACATGCTAAAAGTTATACTGTTTAGTAAAATCAGAGCTGTTACTTTGATTACTCACATGAAGCTACAGTCTTGTCTATGAACTACAGGACCTAAAATGCATTTGTGGTGGGGAGTATCAGGCTTTCCAGCAGAGGCCTGATGTACATACATTTCCGCCCTGCCATCAATCCTGAGCAGACGTCCTTACCAATTTTAGTCTGGAACTTCAGTGTCCAGGCCAGATTCTGGGCACTGCAGCCTTCTGTCACCACAAACATTCTTGTTCTTTTACTGTAAATGTTCTGGTGTTTGCAATTTGTCTTTACAAAAAAAATATCATTACGCAGACTTTCATTTTTCTAAAGCATCCAAGCAGTAGAAAGATGGCATCAGTCACACCACTCCCAACGTGTAAAAATAGAAACTCCATGACTTATTCACATTTGGCATACCACAAACAGAAACAGACCTCTACACATGCAGAAAGCAGTGGGGAAAAAAAGATGCTTTAGGATGTTCTTGCACAGGTACATACAAAATAACTTCTAAAATGTGTTTTCATGTCCCTTAAAACTTACTTTCAGTTCTTCTTCTTTCTGCTGACACTTTGTTCCAGAAAAAATTTGGGGTTTTCCTTTTCAGGTCTTGTAAATAATAAACATTTCAAAAGCTCAAACAACTTCTAATAAATGCAAAACAACTTTTCAGAAGTCTGCTTTATAATCCTCATCTTCCAACCTACTTCCAAATATATAAGCTAAATTGAGGAGAAACTAGTGAGATGAAAAAAGGTGTACCAGAGGTCCTAATTCCTTCCAAAGTAAGGCTATGTTTAAGCGACTTCAAAAGCTTTAAGGAACTCATCCACTTATTAAGTAACTGCTGATGAACAAAGGTAGCAAAAAATTACAGACCTCTGCCATACTGATGATAAAGGCTTGGCATATAAAAAAATCTCCACAAGAATGCTACCATTAAGGCACTATTAAAGAACACTTAATATTGAAGCATGAGGACCTATACTTAATAAACCTGCAGTTTATTAAATATTGCCAAGAATGCTGATTGATTTTGGATTGCACTCCCCCTCCTTCCACCCCCACTTGCATTAGTTTCTGTCATTTGGTTTCAGTTTTGGTTCTGAATTCAAGTGGGTTTTAGCTTCTTATTTGCTTGGAGTTATTGTGGGGTGCCTTCATGACAGCTGTCAACCTTAAAGCTGAATGAGCCAGTGAGTATGAGGGCCTTGGTCAGGGCTGGAGTATTAGGCAGGCAAAGGGTCCGTGCCTATATCCAGAGGTACCCGTGAGTATGGGATGCCTGTGGGATGAGTGTGAACACTGCACATTTGCTGGCGAGCACCAACCTGGATGACCCAGTGAACAGGGGATCCATTCAAGGAGGGTAAGAAGGGCAGGATCTGGGCAGGGGCACCGAAGGGACGTACAAATGTGTGTGCGTTTGGGAACCAAGACAGAATTGTGCATGTGGCTGTATTAACGACCTGTCTCTGCCAGATGAAGAGGAGGAAGTGGATACAGCTGCCTGTGCTTGTTTTATATGGGTCCTGTACACAGAGGCAGTAGAAGGTACGGCTTGTCTGTGGCAGTCTGAGACCAGTACTATTAAAACACTCAAAGGGACATCAGTGCTGATCAACATAACGGAAAAGTGATGAGAACCTAACCTCCAAGATGTAACAGAAAAATACAGTTAGGCACTGCTGTATATGTACTACAGAAAACCTGATTTAACCCCTTGATAAAAATTAGAAGTTTCACCTGCATGTACTGCATAGGAGATACAGACTGAGATTTAGGGACTACCAAGTTTCCTAGTAGAGACTGAAATAACTACTTTTAGTTTATTAGTACCCTCCTTTAAAACAAAAATAATAATTATTCTTGTGGGACTTTTTGGTACAACACACCAAAACTTAGTAAGAACCATTGGCTCAAGTCCAAAACCAAGCAAATTCAAAGTCTAAATTAAGCACACGTTGTTAAGAATGCAACAAGTTGCAAAGAATATTCACTCCTGTTCCTATGTCTTGATTTCATTAAATCAAGGTCAGATGTGAAAAGCGTTGGAACAGTCAGTGAGATACAGGTCAGACACATCTATCAGTCCCCTCAGCGAACTAAATATATGCTCTCCTTGTCAGTCTTCCCAACACCTTACGCTTTTGTGTGCACTTGGTCCCAAGTGGAGATGACAATCTCTGTTTACTTATTAGGGTTTCATAACTTCATGGCTGACCTCTCTACAACATCAGAAATATTACTGCTGAAGTTTTTAAAAGGGCATTCACGACAATTAACAGTTCTTGATGTGTCCCTTGCCTTCCTCAGCTGCATTTCAAGGTGCTTTCCTAATACACAGTTGCCACAACTTCAACGGGGAAATAAAGAACTTGGAAGTGCAAGGATAAAAGTTACATTCTCAAAATTATTGAAATATATTATTTAAATCATATAGTTTTCTTTCAAATATTGAAAAAAAAAATGAAAAAAGAAACACAAGTACGCTCCAGTCTCCTGAAACAGTTTACCTCTTCAACTTGGCCATCTTCACCCCCATCTTTTTCTTTGTCTTCCTCTTCATCATCATCATAGTCTTCTTCCTCATCTTCTTCTTCTTCAGATGACGTGTCCCCTGCTCCATCAACTTGGAGAACAAGTGGTGCTTGTGGTTGTGCCTGTTGTTGTTGTGGTTGCTGCTGACCCGCTGCAGGAATCTGTGCTTGAGCTGGTGTTGGGGCAGCCACTGTTGTAGGTATGACTTGTGTTTTATTTCCTGTAAACAGGATCTGCTGAGGCTGAATAATCACTCCTGTCTGCTGGGAAATCCCTCCAGGGATAGGAGCCAAAACCTGATGGAATATCATTGTAAGTACTGTGGCTGCTAACATAACAGACTACCACATCATTTATTCACAGAAAAGAATTAAAGCATATCAATCTGATTCGCACTAATTAAAGAAACAATAGTTACAAATATTCCACCTATATCAGATACGTAATTTAACCTTCAAGAACATACCTTCTTTCACTACTCAGTATTCATTTTCTGCATTTTGCATTGCTAAATCTAAGAAAACCTACTGTCTTTCCATTCTAAAACACCAGCGCTACCGCCACACCTGAGTCTCAACTATAGCAGAGGAATATTTAAACTCAACCAAAAGATTACTTTTAAACCTTCTCTATAAAACATTTAACTTTAAACTCTCTATAAATTGTTACTCATGCTTAAACTGCAAAACTGTGACACAACGCTAAATTCAATGCTTACACAGTCTGGACACACAGTTGACGTCGTACCTGAAGAAAAATCCTCATAAAATACACTGTATTCACTACTAAAATAACCAAGGGGGTGTGTTTGTTTTAGGTATTTTATTCTATGTGTTATGTGACACTGAATCATTTTAACTGATAAACAGACTTTTTAGAAGGATGTAGAGTAGGATCATCCACATAATATAACTGTCATCGGGGGCACAAATTTTAAACTGCAGACAGTCAGAATTTGGCAAGAATAAAAGTGACATTGAAAACAGCATTTCAGATTTGTTTATTTTTAAAAAACACACTTAATACAATTCTCTTTTTTTAAAATATATCATTTCTGACTTGGTGTTCTATTTCAATTTGCTCACAAAAAGCAAGCCTCTTTATCAATCACTGTAATTTTTTTTCTTTCAAGAGTACCTATTTAAAATTTTTTCTTTACCTGCTGTATAACAGGTGCTTGTACTCCACCAGGCTGCATCTGTGGTATGACCTGCTGCTGTAAAACAACTTGCTGCTGTGGTTGAATGATATACTGAGCTCCATTTGCAGTCCTAACTACTTGGAGGATCTGGCCTGTAATAAAATAAACATCGAATGAATCAAATATATAAAAACACTTTTAAAATTAGTTTACAAGTTTAAAAGCTTGTTTTGCAGAAGAACACCAACGACAATTAAAGGAGAACACTTAAGTTTCACTTTCACTGGTGAAAAGATAGTATGCTATAGCAGCTGTGTCAGAACTAAAGAATGAATACAGTTGTTTACCATCTAAATATGATCATGAGGTATACAATAAAAAAAAATTACACATGCAAGCCAGAGTCTAATCCTTTAATGCAGCACAGTACTTTAAATATTAGCTCCCACTTACGAACATAGCACATGTTTCAAAAGATAGATTTTACTAATAGAAAAACAGAAGAACATATACCAAAACAGCAATACAGGTATTCACACCCTGAAAATTATATCCGATGCTAACACTGGTATTTCCAGGGTCTTGTCAGATGATACCCCTTCCTCAGGTTCTTTTCCCCAACATTACAACATTACAAGAAATTCTTCTATGCCATAACTCTTGGCAATATTATCCTGAAGTTGCCTTTTTGAAAAAAATCTATCCTTGCACTTATCCACCTCTCCTTTCTGTTACCACGATGCCTGTACTTAATTTTCTTTTATTATCCTATAACTTTATCATTTTATACCTTTCCTCGTTTCACAAAATACATCTAAGACTCATGCACCTTTGGAGATGGCCTCCAAATCTGACAAGCAAGAGCTAAAATATATTCCAATATCAGTCTTCCACATTTTTAAACAGAAAGATGGAGCAGGAGAAGAAATTAAATCAGATAATCCTGAACTTCATACATTTCCTTCAAAGACTGATTTTTACTTCCTGTTAGAATCACAGAATCATTTAGGCTGGAAAAGACCTTTAAGTTCATCAAGTCCAACCCTTACCTAGCACTGCCAGTCCACCACTTAACAACGTCCCCAAGCACCACATCTACATATCTTTTAAACACCTCCAGGGGTGGCGACTCCACCACTTCCCTGGGCAGCCCGTTCCAATGCTTCACAACCCTTTACGTGAAGAAGATTTTACCAATATCCAATCTAAACCTCCCTTGGTGCAAGTTGAGGCCATTTCCTCTTATCACTTGTTACCTGGGAGAAGAGACCAACACTCATCTCACTACAAACTCCTTTCAGGTATTTACAGACAGTGGTAAGGTCTCCTCTCAGCCACCTTTCCTCCAGGCTAAATAACCTTAGATCCCTCAGCTGCTCCTCAAACTCGTGCTCCAGACCCTTCACCAGCTTCACTGCCCTTCTCTGCACTCTCTCCAGCACCTCAATGTCTTTCCTGTAGTGAGGGGCCCAAAACTGAACACAGTATTCAAGGTGCAGTCTCACCAGTGCTGAGCACAGTGGCACAATCACTTCTCTAGTCCTGCTGGCCACACTGTTTCTGATACAAGCCAGGATGCTGCTGGCCTTCTTGACCACCTGGGCACACTGCTGGCTCATATTCAGCTGCTGTTGACCAACACCCCCCAGATCCTTTTCTGTCAGGCAGCTTTCCAGCCACTCTTCCCAGAGCCTGTAGCACTGCCTGGGGTTGTTGTGACCCAAGTGCAGGACTCGGCACTTGGCCCTGTTGAACCTCATACAGTGCGCCTCAGCCCATTGATCCAGCTGGTCCAGATCCCTCTGTAGAGCCTTCCTACCCTCAAGCAGATCAACACTCCCACCCAACCTGCTGTCATCTGCTAACTTACTGCAAATTCAATCCGCTTGTCCAGATCACCAATAAAGGACACTGAACAGAACTGGCCCCAATATTGAGCCCTGGGGAACACCACTTGTGACCAGTCACCGACTAGATTTGATTCCATTCACCACACCTCTTCAGGCCAGGCCATCCAGCCAGTTCTCTACCCAGTGAAGAGTACACCCATCCAAGTCATAAGCTGCCAGTTTCTACAGGAGAATGCTGTGGGAAACAGTGTCAAAGGCTTTACTAAAGCCCAGGTAGACAATATTCTCATCCACTAAGTGGGTCACCTTGTCACAGGAGATTGGGTTGGTCAAGCAAGAGCTGCCTTTCATAAACCCATGCTGACTGGGCTTGATCACCTGGTTGTCCTGTATGTACCACGTGATGGCAGGATGATTTATTCCATGACTTTTCACGGCACCAAGGTCAGACCAACAGGTCTGTAGTTCCACCGGATCCTCCTTCCGGCCCTTCTTGTAGATGGGCATCACATTTGTTAACCTCCAGTCAACTGGGACCTTCCCATTAGTCAGAACTGCTAATAAATGATGGAACGTGGCTTGGTGAGCACCTCCACCAGCTCCCTCAGTACCCTTGGCTGGATCCCATCTGGCCCCATAGACTTGTGCACATCTAAGTGGTATAGCACATCATTAACCATTTCCCCTTGAATTATGGGGACTTCATTCTGCTCCCCATCCCTGTTTTCCAGCTCAAGGGGCTAGATACCACAAAAACAACTGGTCCTACTATTAAAGAATGAGGTAAAAAAGGCATTGAGTACCTCAGCCTTTTCCTCACCATTTGTCACTATGTATCTCCCACATCCAAGAAAGTACAGAGATTCTCCTTAGCCCTCCTTTCGTTGCTGATGTATTTATAGAAACATTTTTATGGTCTTCTAATTTTCTCCCTTCGTAACCTCATGACATCCTTGTAGTCCTCCTGAGTTGCCTGCCCCTTCTTCCAAAGCTCATAAACTCTTTTTTTTTGCCAAGTTCCAGCCAAAGCTCTCTGTTCAGGCAGTCTGGTTTTCTTCCCTGCCAGCTTGTCTTTCAGCACACAGGAATGGGTCGCTCCTGTGCCTTTAAGACTTGCTTCTTGAAGCATGTCCAGCCTTCCTCCTTCCACAGCTGTTCTCCACAGCAAAATGCACAGCCTCATCTACTGAAATAACTAAGGATATCTGAAATAAGGGACTAACCTAGCCCCTTGTTAAAGAAAACATACCATAAATATTTCTGACTGAAGAAAAAAAATTATGACCATAACAAAAGTAACAAATATGAGCCACAGATTATTCTATGCTATGACAAACATAGATGTGCTTCCTTAAAAACTGGAAATATTTTAATTTCTAGAACAACTACACATTTAAAATTTCAACTACACATCCATTAAACATTCAAATGATTAAAGCAGGAAGATTAAGTCCCAGATGATTCTGAGCAGACTAGATGAATTACTCTGGTAAAACCAGCAACTGATTCTATAAAATAAGTTTTTTCAGATTTCTTTACCCTCCACACAGAACAGATCTAAAATCAAGCTTATAAAATCAGAGTAATACAAAAGGACACGAAGCATCAGATACACTGTTCATAAAAGTAATGTTTAATGATATTCTAAATGTATCACACAAGAGTATTTAAAAATGGTAAATCTAAAGTAAAATTAGCATTGCCAGCAAAATTAGAAATTCCACTGTGTATGCTTAGCAGGTACGAGAAACCTTAAGATATCCCTCATCTGAAGTCACAGATGAAGTGATCCTGCTCTTTTACAGCCAGTCTAGTATCTGTGCTCACATCACGCATCACCAAGCTCAGAAACATGCAAAGGGGAAAGGTAACACCACCTGCCTTCTCACTTCATGTGCTTCTCTAAAAAGTGGGGAAAACTTGCACAGAATCTAACCCACACCACCATTAGGTCAGAATCACAAGGTTCATAAGACTAGCAAGTCAGTGAGGAAACAGTCCAGGAGTCTGGTCAAAGGACTGCACTTTGTTGTAACAGTGGATTCCCAGGTTCTGCTTCTCAACAATACACAGCAGGGAATAAAACCCAGAATTTCTCCCTCCCAAGCACCCTCAACAAAATAATTGCTTGATCTCAATATTAAGACAGTTACCTGAATTTGTAAGTATCTGCTGAACAGGAGTAACACCAGCAGGGAGAGCCAACGTAGCTGCAGTGGCTGCAGCACTCTGAAACACAAGAAAAGCTTTTCAACCACAGATGTTATTGCCAGTGTTTCATCTCACAACACACTGCCTGAAAATATGTGCCTTTTCATTGCTGTTTACAATGTTTGCACACTGTTTTCTGCAGGTATTTAAATGCAAGCATTAATCAACTGTACATTATACTACATATAAAAATTATTTTCCTTCTTCCTTAATAGGAAGATGACTGGAACAACAGTCACTAAGCATCACATCTTAACCCAGCTCCACGTGGTTTCTTGGTTTATCTGCAAGCTCAGCAGGCTTTTTTCTCCTCTGTCTTCTCTGTTGATCTACTAATACAGTACAACACTGCATTGCTCATATGGCAATTTTACTTACCCTTTTTCAAAGCAACTAAAGATGGCCTACAAATCTGAAGAAACGTAAGGTACTGAAGCAATTATCATGTTCACCTGTCTTGTTTTCTCAAGAAGCAGTTACCAGGTTTACACTTTTCTTAATTCTGTAAATTATTTGCATTTCAAGTCCCACATAACACAGCTCTTTTGAGTGAATATATACACACAGTGTACTGACTGTTCAGAAAATGACTTTTTCTCTCAAGTCAGCTGGTTAGAAGAGAAAGCTGAAGACTCTCAATGGGTAATGATTTGAACTTCTGAGGAAACTGAATTCCAACCCAATTATGGGAGCTCCAAACACAAAAATCTGCATTAAGTCCTTAACTCTCCCTTAAGGGAGATGGACTTCTCCAGAGGCCTCTCCATTTCAAAGGTCTGACTTAAGCTGCTATGGGAAGGCCTCCCTTTCCCCACTCTAAAGGAACCACGGCCAATTACTCTGCTACTGAAAGGATTTAAACTTTATTAATGAGTAGAACACATACTTCCTGCTTATAAGATACATGATCTTCCCGTATCAGCTGGTCAACCTAGTAGTTACAACTGCCAAAATTAGAGATCATCACACAAAACTGGAAAGTGTTTGCATCCTCACATCCCAGACAAAGGCAGATGAATAAACTCTCGTTACTCTCTGCCTTCCAAGGTATTCAAGTTTAGATACATTCTTTAGTTCCAACTTAAATGCTTCTAATAAACACATACAGTAATTCCAAATCAATTCTGTAACCATTTGCTGAACAGCAGTCTTCTGCAGTATACAATTCATCTACATTTTGACAGCAGTTTTAAAAGCATGGCATACTCATTTTTGCAACCCCCGTTAACAAGATGTAACTGAATGAGACAGAAAAAATGTTTAACTGTTGGACTTACGAAGTTACAAATCACATTGAAATGGTTGTAAAGCATGTAAGAAAAAGGTATTGTCAATGTGTTCTCAGTCTCTGGGTAAATCATGCTATTTGAGTAACCAAGTTCAGGTTTTTTTCTATAATAAGGTCAGCAGGTAATGGAGAAGTGAAGGCTAAGCAAGCTGTTGCAGCTTTGACTAATCATTAAACGTTGTTTCATGTGCTTTTACCATAAAAGTGGTAAAAATGTAATAAATTCTGGTCTTAATAAATGTATTTAACTTGTATTAGCTATTGTTAGCATTGCTTTGCAAGCATTTTTTAATTGAGCCAGGGCATTTGAAGCAAGATCAGATAACTAGAATTAACCTCTGGAGATAAAAACTGCAACAAAAGGGTGAATGACCAGGCTCAGTTTTATATGCTATTACAAAAACAGTGAATCAAAATAATGCGACCAGTAAAGATCAATGTGAATTGCTAAATAATCTCTCATTTTATATAAGGTTAAGTTTCAGAGTAGTTAATGTTTCTTCCGGCACCTAGCAAATACAATAGGCTTGCATCGGTTAATAGTGTTGTGTTGGTATACGACAAGCACATCATCATGCAGATTCATATCAATATTACTCCAATTTCTGATTAGAAAAAAAAAAAGTTTTGGTTAAATACATTTAAAGCAGAGGATCAAGGTAAATCCTAGATTAGTTATCAAAACCGAAGTCCTGGATAACTGTTCCTAGATTGTCAGTGCAACAGCAAAACTCAGAGAAACGGCTGACAGCTTTATCAGTGTCTCCTAAATTACTTTTAAGCATCTGATGACTAATACGAGATTTGTGTTTACTATTTAATCAAATCAACCTACATAATGACAGTGTATGCGTGTATAAACTTCTGCTTTTCTTACCATGCCCGATGCATTCATGTGCGGTATCAGCTTGGAATCTGGCACAATAACCTGCTGCTGAGGTGCTAGAAACAAAACAAAACGCATTTTATGAAAACTACAGTGTCTGCCCAAAATAATATCCAAGCCAGAATAACTTAGAAAGAACATCACCCAAATATCAGCTGAGCTTCATAACAAAACCAGCTACTGAGCAGTCTCTGATTTATTAAGTATTACTTTCAAGACAATATACAGCAGCAGCTCTGAGGTGATATGGCTATTTTCGCTTTACAGATCTTATTCCAAGGGCTCCAGCCACCTTTTCTGACCCAAGGTAAATAAAGACTTTAAATATATTTCTGAAATCAAAGGTATTAGCGCAATGTTGATAAACTTGCTGACGTCCAGGATCAGAGTTCTCCAAAAGCACCGACAGTGGTCAACTCCTAAAACAGACTTAAGCAAGGATTGTTGCAAGATGAAGAGTGTGTTTACAGGATGCAGCAGTTAGCTTGAGTTAGGTCTAGTTAGCACAGCTGTCAGCATAAGCTCACAATCCTCACTGTCTTTCTAATGCAGTAGAAGCAGATGAAATATCACCAACCACCTGTCCCAAACAATAAAATATTTTTGGTGGGCTAAAGGAAACAGATAGCTTAATTGTGAAAACAACCTGTTGATCACCTAGAAATGCAGAAGCATCCAACTCTATGGAACAAACAGGTTGCCAGTGTTAATATCAGTGACAGCGAACTGGAAAACAACAGAGCAACTTGAACGAATTAATCACAGACAAGGTACCCTCCGTGCAATCCTGTAACCAAGGACACTTAAGAATACTGGGGATAATTCAGTTTCTGGAAAAGATTCTGGGGAGGGAAGCGCCACAACCTTGCACCACAATTTGAGGCCATCTCTCCAACTTTTAGGGAACCCAGGGAGAGCAAAACAGCCCAAGGAAATCTCATGACTCAGTGTGGCAGATGCACTTGACCCCCCTCCAGCCAAACCAGCAGCAGTTTGGTCCAGACTCCAGGGAAGGCAAAGGCCTGAGCCATAGCCAAGCCAAGAACTCCTTTTGGGAAACCCACAAGGAAGCAGAACAGCACACTGAACACAGACAGCAGGAATCACCACGCTGACCATACTGATCTCCCTCTGGGACCGCACCAGGCCACGCAAGGAACTACTACACCATCTCCCCCATGGAGCAGGGAAGCCAAGTAATCCATAAAACTGCATGTCTGTGATTAAAGTGCTTTGATATCCTAATTTCATTTAGTCTCCTCACCATCATTTGGTCATAAGCCGCAACACTGGGCAACAACAAATTAGTTTTCATTGTATTACCATAGGTAGGAACTTAGTGCACCCTAAGACACAAGCAGGAGGACAGGGACGACTTCCATTTAGGGGAGGGAAACCTGGTCAGTAGAGTCACAGCTATTCAGCTAAGGAGCCACTAGATGTCTTGGTGAGCACACTTCCCAGGCTCTGCTGACTGCCACTTAAACTGAGACACTCAGATCATTTGAAACCACGTGTATTTAGGGGTCTTAATCTCAAAATCAATTCTATCTCAACAGTTGAAACCTATTTACATCCCACCAAAATACAAAGTACTCTAAGAAAACAAACAAACAAACCAACCAACCAAATAACAACAACAAAAACACACACAAAAGTCCCAACAACAGGTTTTTGTTGCACTAGTTCTCTTCTGTTTTGAATATATAGTGGTTAGGTTTGCTGGCTTTTTCGGGTGGTCTGGGGGAAATCAAGTCATAGCTATCTTTTGTGCCTAAGACAACATAAGTTCTGATCCATGAAATCCAATAAAAAATCTGAAGCCTGTGACTAAATACCACAGGTAAGTATTTTATGCTACAATTTTAACAGCACACTGAAAACTCAATCATTTAACAGGTGACAGATTCGTTTACACAGCATACATGCAGTAAAATCCAGTAGTATTTGCCTCAGTTTTCAAACGAAATTTTAATTGGTAAAAATATTTCCATTAAACTATTAATGAAGGATACACAAGACAGTAATTACAAGAAACAATACTGCTATGGCTAGCTAAAATATATCTTGAACATCCACACTTACACAGTGTGCCATCTTACAAGACCACAAAAATACCTAGGCATTAGGTTATTCTCTTGAAACTTGTTCTAACCTGAAAAACCATCTCCTACATAGACTGTTATGGAAGTACTCTTTCACATCCTAGCATCCACTTATGCTAAACAACATATTTTTTTAAATTTATTTGCTCCTAATGACATTACTACCTCATGACTAAATTGTCGACTGTACATGTATATTGCCTTGAAATTAGAGCTGCTAATGGATTTTTGATAAAATCTGAAAGTCATGTATTCTGAAAATATAAGTTACGTAGTAGAAGACCAAGAGATGAATTCAGCTTTTCCAGAATCTTATGAATAATATGCTAACACAAATTCCAAGATTTTTTTCCCCAAGACAGCTCTGTTGACCCATTAAATAGAGGCAAATAGAGACAAAGTTTAACATAAAGACACAAAGTTATTCCTCAGCTAAACATCCTGCCCTAAATTTAGAATATGCTTAGCAGTTGGTCTAACTTGGGAGTCTTTTGCCAGAGAGGTAAGAGAGTAGGTCTGACCTTGCTGAGACGCTGGAATAAGGACTTGTTGTGGCTGAGACTGCTGCTGCACAGTCTGCTGCGGCTGAGCTTGTGTGTGATGGTGGTGGTGGTGATGCTGCTGTTGCTGCTGCTGCTGTTGCTGCTGTTGCACCTGCAATAAAAGCTGCTGCTCTTCTGAATGGAAGCCATCTACAGCCTTGGACTGCATCAGCTTGTTCTCCCACAGCTAGTTTGGAAAAAGAAAGAGATAGTTCTGTGTATGATTTTTTACTCAACAGGATTTGTAACAATATAAAGACAGTACTCCAAAATCTAATTTGTTTTCATTGCTTATCTTGTGTAGTCTACTCAGCCAAAAAGCCCTTAGGCAACTACAGACTGAAGAGAGAACTCCAGAGACATACTGTTTTAAGAAGAGGAATTAAATATCCCTCAAGAATTGTCAGTCCAAGTTTAAGCTTTAACATGTTTTCTTCCAAGTGTGGAAGGTTCATAACAACCCTAATAGAAGCATTAATAGAGATAAACTGGTAACTTTAAATTAGCCTTCAAGTTTTCACTTCTCTACCTTCTTGCTTTCTTAACCTCTTTAATCAGAAAAATAATTCTCTATTACAGCTTTCCTCAAGCCACTTCTTCTCGGAACTCCTCAACTGAAGTTGTTTGAAGACTACTGCCTCATAACACACAGAAACTACCTGTACACCTCAGATAATGCCTCTGTACAAGCATTTACACAGTTTCTACCACAATATTGAATTCAGCTTCTCCAGACCTTCAGTTCTTGATGTCAGCTGACATGCCTCCCAAAAAAACCCCCACAGATACAAAAAAAGCAGCTCTTGCAAAAAGACAGCAATGCAAGTATTCTGTAATTTAGAGTCAAAAAGCCTACAGGCACCTAGGACTCGTGATTTCAAACCCTAAGCCCTCCTCTTCAATACGTTGTTTTCCTTCTTGCTTTTTTCCTCATTCAGTCTTTTCTGGCATCATTTGCAGAATAAATCTGTGACACAAACACCAAGGCGCTTTTCTTACAGTGCTCACTCCATTTCCACCAAGCCAGGTCATGGTTTCATGCAAAAAAGGCTTCACCTGTTTCTGTCTATCCAAAATCAAAATTCCTTTCCCCCTCCATCCATTTTTTTAATACTTAAAAAATACTGAGAGCATGGGACGTCCTGCATTCTGAAGAGTTCGTATTCAACATCTGAGGTAAGCAAGCACCTACTTGCCCAGTTTCCTTTTCCTTTATTTCTTCCTGGTTTCATCACCTGCCTTTTTTCTTCCCTCTTGAAGGGTTTCTTTTACTCAGGAAGAATTTGAAAAAAGCCACAGCAGACACATTAGAACTCAGGTCAACACGCTGCCTTTCTTTTCGACCCTTGGTAACAGTTCAAACCCACTGTATGTAAAACAATTCTGAATCCAAGAGCTTCAGAAAAGAGTGATGTACACAATGCAATTTATTACATCCTATCTCCAAAAAACACTATTGCTGCAAACCACAAACCATACACACAAAAACCTGACAATGCACTCAACAATGCAACTCCTTCAGAAAGACAAAAATATCAATCAGAGCAGGTATTTTATTTTTCCTACAGAGAAATTTTAAGAACTGTCTTCCTCTAAAATAAACACCTTCTCCCCTTTCTTTTTTAAAGATGTAAAGTTTGGGGGACTAAAATAACACTGTGAATTTGGATGCCTGCTGTTAACTTATGTCAAGTTTGACATGCCAGATTTCGGAAAGTAAACAAGGTGAGCAGATCTCTCTCTATACAGCAGTGTAGTTCAAATTATACGGGGCTACAGATATGCAGATTAATACAATGCTTAGCTAACTAAAAGTTAGTATTTTCATTGTGTACAAAAGTGAGCAGATCCCCAAACTAATTGCTGTATTGGTCTATTCAAAAAAACTTTTCAGTTGCAACTTACTGTTTTGAGTTCCATAAGAACTTGTTCATCCACTCCTTCATCCAGAAAAACTTCTCTGACATCATTGATGACATCTTCAATTACAGACCTGTACAATTTAGGCTTAAAAAAAAAAGTAACTAGTCAGCATTGTTTAGAAAGAAACTTATCATTTCAATGTTAAAATAAGCTTTCCCTCCACAAAAAAAACTCTGAAAACTGCACTACAGAATACAGTGCATGTTTCCGAGTGACTAAAATATCCAAGAAGTATAAATCAGCAAGAACAGCTCAAACGAGATGAAAAGGGAAGGGACTGCACACTGTCCCTTGTGACATAACTATGGCACTGGAGTTTTCAAGCCATGAGGAATGTAATTCGAAACAGAGAAAAGGAGATCGTTTTCCGTTCAGTAAATTTGTTTCCTGCTTGCCAGTGTACATACTGAATATGCACAAGTATTCGCATGTGTGCAAAATATTCATGTCAAAGAACTTTAAAAGTTCAAAAGGATATTAGATAAATACCGAGAAAAGAAACTTGTTAGTACTTGTTAGTTCAACAGAAAGCAAACACAGCTGAGAGTGACCTAGAGCTGAAAAATGTTGAAGGCTCAGAAAACTGGAAGCATTCATGTAAATGTCCTGTTCTTCCCTACACATCTGTTTACAGAAATGATTGAAGACAGGATATTAGGCTAGACAAACTTCTGTTTTCAATCAGTACTTATGTTTTTACATTGGAAATTCTTCAGGGGGAAATACTACAAATACATTATTTATTATGCTGATTTAATGCCTGAATTGTCAATGATAAAGTGAATTGCCAATTCACTTTAGGTTGCCAAAACAAGCTGTGGAGCCTCCATCCTTGGAGATACTCAAAAGCTGCCTGGACACGGCACTGGGCAACCAGCTGTAGGTGGCCTTGCTTGTGCAGGGGGGTTGCAAGGTGACCTCCAGAGGTCCCTTCCAGCCTCAACCACATTGTGAATTTCAAAATGCAGGTACAGTTTTAAAAAAAAGAATACTTAGCCTTATCAACTAAAGCACAACATTTAATTCATAGGACCACAAGATAATTGTACTATGCACGTGCTGTATCTTTTGAACGGTACAGGTTAGACCTCTCCACATATCTGTAAACCTCAATGGTATTCAGGTTGGGTTTAAATATCTGTGCTATCTAATTGCAAGGTAGTACCTCCGAGCTCTAAATTAGGGTTAATCAATCTGCAGCCTGTGAAGCACATATACTTCACTGACCAAGACTGTTCCTTGGGCTGGGGTAGATCATTTTCAAACCAACCTGAAAGTAGCTGCAATTTTTTAAGCTGACATCTTTCTCTACCCATCCCATAACTTGCTTAAGCAGTAAATCCCCAATGATGCCACACACATCAGATATGTTGCACATATGCAAAACAATCATTCTGTCCTGGTGCAGTGGGTTTGGCACCCCAGGAGGGCTGTACCTCCAACACACACACAGAAAACCTGCACCAAGCACATGCAGTTAAGTCCAGCAGTGCGGGAGCTACACAAATTTACTGCACACACTTGAAACATTTATTTTATGTCTACACCATTGCTTGATGCATCCCAGAAGTGCTGAATTTGTTACAGATATGCTAAAGATTATATTGCACATGTTACGGAATTGTTGTGCCTATGTTACAGAATAATGGAGGGGAAGTAGCAGCACATTATTTACTAGTCCAGGAAAATGCTGTGTTGCCAACAGACAGAAAAAGAAGTTTAATATCTTTGCTTTTAAATGTTTGGGGTTTTTTTGTTTCTTTTTTGTTTTGCCTTTTTTTTTTTCCCTTTTTTTTTTTTAAAAGGGGGGGGCAAACAAAAAACCCACACACTTAGAAATTCATTGATATTACAAGGGAAGAGAAGAACCTATTTGGAAGCCTGTAACTAAGAACCAAGCAGCCTGACGGCTGCTTAGTGCATTATGTCCTTAGCATTTCAAATAAATTTCACATCAGTGCATACTCAAGTGATTTTTCTTACAATAAACAAGCAAACCACACCACAAATGAAAAAAAATAAGAAAAAAACAACAAAAAACAAAACAACAAACACACACAGGAAGGAAAAAAAAAATAAAACCACAAAGCATATCACTGTGTTATTGACCGCACATCAATATTTCGGTAAACGGCACGCTGTCAGCACCCTTTTATTTCCTTCATTTTACATTTCACCAGTTTGCTACTTTTCAGCTCTAAAACATGCTGCTGCAAATCAAGCAGCTAAAACATCAGAATTCATTCTTTTGTTACTTGTCTCTCCAAAAACATTTCTAGCCTCAAGTAACAGTAAGTTGGCCATCTTTGAAAACTAGATTTGTAGCACCTATGTCTAAAACTTCTCCAGAAGAAACAAAACGTATCAGACCACTTGCAGATTCTTGTCTTTCAAAACAATACCACATGCCCACCTATCCAGGTTTCAAGTACAGCATTACTTGTGCTTATAGAGACATTTAAAATAGACTTTCAAAGCCAGATGACTCTTGAGCACTAGTATTTTAAATCTGCGTACTGCATAACTTAGAAATACCAAGCATCATTAACAGGATTATTTTTCAATTTAGATCAATTCATAGCAGATGCAAAAAGACATTCTACTTAATAACATTAAGCCCTATTATTCCTATAATTAAACAAATTGCATAAAGCTTGTACAATTCAACTAGCATAGAAATGCCACTTAACCTGCTCCATATATTGTTCCTCATTGTATTAAAAGCATCTGTTTCTTAATGCCAAAACCACACTCTGCAAATAAGCAAGTTTAACCTCAGGCATGTGAATTACTGTACTTCCATCAAGAGAACTACCTGTATGTCAGAAATTACCATCAAAATTCCTGCAAGATGGAGATTGCATTTTCTCCTTAAATCCTCCTCTCCTTAAATCACCTATTAGGTCTACTTTTCTAATAAAACAGATTTTACACAAACAGGTCCTAGTAATTTCCACCAGCAGTTACCATCTCCTGTCTCCACAGTCAGGTATTTTTGTAAGGTTTATTTACAAAGCTTCCTCAATCTATAAAGTCCTAGGAAAAAAAATACCAACATTCAGACACAAAAAACTGACAAATACAACCTACAGCCAAACAGCCTGCTTGGGGATGTTTCCTTTTTCCCCTGTGTAGTGAGGGAAAAAACAAATTCAAAGAGCAGGATGCTGGTTTCTAGTGTCCAGCATTAGTTCAGCAAGAGAGCAGAAAGGCAAGTTAAGAGCACAGATGTTCACTCTGACACAGCCTCCTTCTGCACACCTTGCAACAGCCCCAGCAAGCAGCTGAGCCCCCCAAAACACAAGAGCATCACAGGGATGCGGTAAGCCAAGTGCAAGGCAGTTTACGGAAGCCCCAAGCAGTCTGTAGGTGCATGTACCTTCCTGCACGAGCCACACAGTGCACTGGACCTAAAGATGGGTCAGAATTTTTGGACGCTATTCTAACCACACAGTATCACAATATATGATACACCCATGGCTGTACCATTAGAAGGAGGGGAACAGTGAAGAAAGTATCTGCACGCTTATAATGAAACAGTGCCTGTCTGATTTCACCTATACATGTTTACGTAATACTCAGAAAAATCCTGTCTGGATGAAACCTCTCTTGTGTACATTCCTACTTGACATCCAGCCCAGGCTGATGCAACACCTTCCACAGAGGGAGCAGCAATGCCTTCAAGAGCCACCCACAGCGGAATATTGAAGAATATCACACAACGCTCTTCTCCTACCTCAGCAGATGCAAATCCAGTAAAATTACAAAACAGCCTAAAGCCCTGGACTCTAAAATGAAGCACACTGTATTGTTTAAGATACACACCAAGTGTCGGCTTTAAGCGTTATTTATATGATGCTCAAGCTGTTTATACAAACCATCTAAGACTCTGGAGTTGAATGACAAAATTATTTTCATTCACTGCTTACTCAAAAAATAAACGTGGGAATACCTTCACTGAACAAGACTAAAGATGGCATAGCAGGTGAGTTAAGCATTCCAATAAATTTCTGCATTCAGCCAGAGAAAGCAAGTAGAACATAATGGAAACTTTAAAAGATTGCTATTAAAATTATCATGCTTTCCTCTGGTTTATTTTAAAGTGCCTCCCTCATAAAGAGCACATTGCTGTAAACTTCAAGCTCTTTTAAGAGCAAAATACTCAAATCACTCTTCAATAAACACTATTCCAAACACTTACTATAGATTAAAGACAACAATTAAAATGCCTGATTTATTAGATACAACCACAAACACACAGAAAATACTTGAAATCTAGTACTTCCCCCTCTGGGAACATGAGGAAATGATTATATTCCACTTTCTCTGTGCATCTTGTAAAGAAAACTCTGAGTATGCTGAGACTGCTATACACGCACACACTCCAAATCCAAGGAGCAACCATTAAGCTATTTTAAGAAATGCCACATGCCTTTAAGGGCTTACACTTCCTACATTCCTTCAGTTTTAAGTCTACAAAAACTGCATCTCTCTGTAATGATTATCACAACACTTGGGATTTTAGCAGTTTGGGTTTCCAACAATCAACACATTATGGAGAGATACACCATGGCATGCTTTGTGCATTTGGCAGCAGTTTGTTCCTGATTGCTTCTGCAGTTCTCTCTGAAACGTCACTCATCTTCCTCCTGCCTGTGCAGTTACAGCTGGAAGCACAAACTGCAAAGGCAAGTAGCTTGGGTCACAATTATATCAAAGGTGTGTGTAAAAAAGAAGTAATACATAAAATCTACATTGTAAGCATAAAAATTTGAGCTTTATTATGTCGTTGTGGACTTGTACAAATAAATTATCTTTGTCAGCGACAAAATCCTATACTGCATGTAACTGTTAACATCTTATATTTGTCCTTTATTAGGAAGAACAGATTTCTAGCCATTCAGATTTGACCGGATGCTGACACAATACTGTTGACACACTAGACCCAAAGGCCAGCTTCCTGAAGTATTTAGAAATGTTCCTATTCATCTTCGGTAATCATACGGTAAGCATCATGATCCTTGCTATTGAATGAGACCTGAATTTGACAAAGTTGACCACATACTATTGCAAGGTTTTACTCCTTAACTGAAAATTAGCCTAAAGCATACCTACGTGAAGCAGGCTCACTTTAAGCTTGGCTTTTGCCATTCCAAACACAATCTTTAAACACAGACACCTTCCAAGAGAATTTTACTGAAGTTATGCCAGTACAGAAATACAGCAGCAAGAAAGCAAGTCTTAGTAAATTGCTGAATCAAAGATATTTACGAGTACTCTGGAGATTGTTCAATACATACATATTCTGCTATTGAGTAATAACTCAGTCAGAAAAGAGATGCAAAACGTCCAATTTACTATACAGAAATCAATCCTTTTCTTGCAATTAAAAAATAAAGCCAGAAGTTTATAAACAGAATGATAACTAACAGATTATGATCACACACATTTGATACACATCCTACTGAGTAACTGCCCTGCATGTAACGGCTTACTACTTCCCTAAAATTTTGTGATACAAAACCTGATAAAATGTGAAAGCAACGATGCTATTTCGCAATTGCACAACCCTAACTCCAAGGCAGGTCTGTAAAATTCCAGATTTGGAAAGGAAAACTAGAATGTTTTTCTTTTGTATACTGGTGTGCTGTATACCAAATATTGTAGTTAAACCCAATATTACTGAAAATTCTAAAACCTTTGCTCTGCCTGGACTGTAATAAGATATTTCCACACTTCAGTCACCAGAAACACACAGAAATCACTGACTAGCACCTGCAGTCCCATGACCCATGAGCAAAACTTCGATATTACTTTTAGGGTGACAGCTGTAGTCAGACCATGGCAAAGCGCCATAAAATAAGCACCACATCTCTCCTTGATATACTAGGTAAGAACCGTTTAAACCCTACTTCCCCAACCCAGCAGAAGAACTACTTCGAAGACCTTACGGGAGCATAGGAACGTGCGCTAGCTGTATGCGAGGGGCACGAAGAAAATAATACAAAAGAAAAAAAAGGCAGAGGAACGTAAACAGTTTCAAACGCAGGAGAGGATGAAAACCGCCTTTGTGCAATGCGTAAAAACAAGGGCAAGTCCATTCCCACCGGCTGGGGGACACCCGCCGCCCCCGGCTGCAGGCACCACCGCTCCGCAGGCCGGCGGGGCGCGGAGGGAACGGACCCCGGCGACAGCCCGGCCGGGCTCGGAGGACCAGGCGCCCGGCTCGCAGCCTCCGCCGCGGCCGCATGCACCTCCCAGCCCGCGCTCCGCGGCTCGCTCCCTATTTAAAGGCTGATGTGGTGTTTAAATGGAGAGGCGGTGACGTGGGGCTGGAAAGCACCTTCCCATCCTCGCAGAGTCTATATTAGAGAGCGGCAATAGCTCTATATAAACAGGGCAGCCACAGGGAGGAGGAACACAAGGAGCAGGGAAGCCATGATGGATCTGAGAGCCACAAACAAGGGGGCCGAGCCCGCCGCCGGGACGCCGGGTTTGTCTCCTCCAGCGCTTCGGGGCGGGGGTCGCGGCCGGGGGGCGCGCAAGGGGGACAGGAGCGGAGAGGAGAGCGGCGGCCGGGGGGGCTCGGTGGCCGCGCAGGTCTGTGTGACTGCTTGTTGCAAACCTCTGTGAGTACAAGTGCAGCAGCCAGCCACCCGCCAAGGTGCAGAAAGCACGAGAAGGGAACGGGGGGGAACAGGGTATATTATTTTTTTTTTAATCTCTTTTTTAAAATAAATACTGCCTTGCTCGCCGGAGAGGAGTTGAGGGCTTTCGCCCGGCTTAGCCGATCCGGCCGGGCTGGGATAAGTGCTTTTCAACCATCGTCTCCTTCTTAAAAAGCAACATAAAATGGCTCCAGCGGAGCCCGGGCGGACTTCGCCGCCACCGACACCACAAAACGAAACCTGGCTCGGGCGCCGCTTCCCCTCGCCCCGGGACGGCGGCGGGGCTGGCGGCAGCGCTCCCCCGCCGCTGACTCGCCCCAAGGCCCCCTCCGCCCGCGCTGCCCCCGGGGCCCCCCTCACCCCCCGACCCGGTCCTTACCACGGGGTTTGTGTTAGTCGAGCTCGCCATGTCCCGAGCCCCCCGGGACGCCCCCAACCGCGGTGGGGGGAGTCGCCCCTAAAACAATAAACCTGCCCGGCTGCGTCCCCCCTGAGCCCGCGCGTCCCGCCCCGGCTCACGGGCAGCCCCGCGGCCTGGCCCGGCCTCGTTCGCCGGCCCTGGGGCTGCAGCCGCCGCCGCCAGCCGCCCGCTCTGCCCGCTTCGCCCCTTTATATAGCGAGAGCCGAGCAGCTGCGCGAGCGGCCAGGGCGAGAGGGGGACGCGGGCGGGGGGGCGGCCCAGGCACCGCGAGAGCTGCGCGCGAGACCGCGCCGGGCTGGGCGCCGTCACGTGAGGGACCCGCCCCGCCGCCATGACACCTACCGAGGCGGAAGTGGCCGCGAGAACTCGCACACCTAGCTGCCGCGCAGCCGGGCCTACCGAGGCGGAAGTCTCCGCGTAGCCTCGGCAGGCGGCGCCGTAGCCCCGCCCCTCTCCGCGCGTGACGTCATGGCGCCGGCGAGGCGGGGGCGCCGGGAGCAGCCGCGGCCCGGTGGCGCCAGGCGGTCCCAGGGCAATGGCGGGACGGGCCCGGGCAGAACGCGGGAGCGCAAGGGCCGCAGCCTTTACAGGGGGAACGGCCGGGCCTGAGGCGGCCCGTGCTGCCGGTCACGGCCGGTGTCGGGCTGGGGAGACACGAACGCGCCTCAGCTCGGTCCATGGCAGTGGAAAACCGCAGCACCGGGCTGTTGCCGGCCCGCGAGAAGGGGCCGTGCAGCCCCGCCGGGCCCGCCGAGCGCTGCTGCCTCCCTCGCGGGTGGGTAAGGTCCCAACGGAGGAGGCACGGGCCCCAGGGTGCTGCTGGGCTCTGAGCCACCACCTGGGCTGGGAGCTGAGCCCAGAGCTGGTCAGGGGGAGGGTGGCAGCAGAATTTAAGAAGTTATTGATATCCTGTGTCACAGACTCACTGTGGGCCATTTGCGCTTGCCGGTGTGCGGCACTGATGTTTTTAGTAGTTCCTCACAGAATCGGTGATAGGATCTCCCAGCTGCGCAAGAAGTTGTTCAGACCCTGCCAGCTGACTTAACTCCCATTTTCCCCTCTGTTGCTGTCTCTTCCTTTTCCACTCTCTCTTTATCCCCTTTATAGCAACTTGTGAGATGCACATAATTACAGGAAAATCTCAACTGCAAGTATTGTTCCATCAAACGTAATTTCAGCCCTGCCACCTTGGCTCAGTCTTTAGCACAACTTCTGAACTCCGCTCATCCCTTCAGCCTCCACCAGTAAGTGACCTGTGCAAGTCCCACTCAAGCATAAGTGAAAAATAAGATTGAATTCAGACCCAGCATACTCAAGGCGTAGCAGGTTACATCCCTTCAACAAATGCTGTGGTGCAGGTTACATTTATTATATTCCCTTTAGCCTATTAATTAGCCCAAGTAACAAGCTCAGGAACTCTTTTCTGGTATCTTGTGATGGGAAGGAGTTTGTGGGTACAGGACACCTTCCCCTCCCATTCCTCTAAATCCTTCATGCCTATAGTAACAAACACTTTCTTCCCTTCTGGAGTGCAGACTTGCTATAGGGACATGACTGATTGACAGTGGACCAGCTGGTGAAGCTGCTGTTCACTGTGCATACTGCTAGAGCCCTGGCCAAAAAAATAGCATAGTTTGTAAAACTTTACCATTCTCAGCTGTCGAACTCCACCTTTTTGCTGGAGTTTTCCACCTGCACAGCACAGTAACAGGGCTGAAGAGGGCCTGCCCCCTCAGAAGCCATAATTTGTGGTCTGATGAATGAGGATTGATTGAGGTGCTAGTGTTACTTGACTTCTGATCCCTCTGATAAGAAGGTAGTAATCTTTCACAGAGGGCTTGTACTTCACTGTGAAGTGACTGGCATGCCACCAGGAAGGAATCAGATTGCTGTTCATACCTTTCCTCTTTTTGACAGGAGGCACTGGATAGCAACAGTTCCCTTCCTTGGAACCCCCTCACTGTTTTTCAGAGTGGTTTACTGAATAATTTAAAAAAATTAACATATGGGCATGGTATCAGTAATGGCTCAGTCTGGTATCATGCACCTTTCCATAGTTCAGCAGACTGTCTTCCCAGGAAGCAAGACCTGTCTGCATAGTCCTCTCACAGTTTCTTAGGCACCAATATCAAGTTACGGTGCAGCACTGCAAACCCCGAGTGGCTCTAAAGAATATTGCTGTGAACAAAATCAAGCACTCATGAGAAATGCCCCATTGGGTCAGACTAATGGTCCATCTAATCCATGGCAATTCAGCTGCTGCTTGGGGAGAGGAAGCGAGTTAGCTGTTTGCTGAAGTCTGTTCATCTTGGTTTTCCCCAGCATCACAGCTGCCTCCTGTATTGATGTTAGGGGATTCTGCTTCATTTAGCATTTTGTTAGACTGGAATAATGTACATGTTTATGTGCAGTGCAGTAGCAACACTGATAGTCTGGGTAGCATCAGTAGGCATAAGCTATGTAACAGCATTACTTTTATAGTTAACTGTATTTATCTACCAGCATTCTCTTTTGTTTGTCCGTCAGGCACAAATTATATAAAGTTTGTGTGTTATCCTGTCTGTCTTCTTTCTCCCTAAGGCTTCTACCACTGACAACTCAGGGTGGTTTCACCAGGTTTAGCAATAATGTCAACTTTACTGTTGGCTGGACACTTCTCTTTTAGCCATTGTACTGTGTAGACTTGAACTCCACAGTGATAATGGACATTATAAGACATATAAGACAACGACATTTTGGTAAACTTCCTCTTTCACTGCAAAAATCCTGCCAAGTATAGGATAGTGTAGGGAAAAACACATTTGTAAGCAAGATCAAAAGCTGATTCTTGGTGTGCTAGAGGAGGAAATCTAAAAGGTTGCCTCTCAGTCCTAGGCACTATCATATTTCTTTTTCTACCAAATGCTTACGACAAAGATAAGTCATCTTTTGTAGCCAACACTTCACACTTAGAGGCACATGGTCCGCATTCAGTGCCTGGGATGATTCTCACCTGGTACCAGAAGAATCCCTTGCTTCTCCTCAGCAGACATCTCCTCACTTACTACTGCAATAGGAACTAGATAAGTTAATATAAAACATCTTGGATATGGAGATGTTTTGAGTTCATCTCCTTTGTGGTCCATCAGAGAACTACATATTTTAGAAGAGAGATTTTTGAGCTAGATTTTTGTGTAGGAAGCAGGGACATCAGGGAAGAAATTTTCTTCAGCATGAGTTGTGGTTTGATTGCACTTCTGAACTTCTTGGCAAGTACTAATGCGTTGTTCTTCACAGCATATCTTTCAAGAAGATATTTTGCAAAGGGATAACCAATGTATAAGTATTTGCTAATGAGGGGAGGGAGGTGGGACACTTGCATCTAGAAACTCAAACGTGCTAAGTACCTGTGATTGCCACTGAAAGCCTCCAGCTAGCAATTCAGCTGAAAATAAGAACCACAAGAAATCTTGATGCTAAGTCAAAACGTATTAAATTTGTGATCTTCAGTTTGTTTGTGGTTTGTTTTTTAAATGAAGACTTTTTTGGTTCATCTGAAAAAGGCAAAAATAATAATAATCTGAAGCTACTCTTCTGTCTTCCAAGAGCAGACCATGAGTACACCTGATCTTCTGCACCTGGAGAGGTGATCAGTATCAGTGTGCCCTCACTGCTCTTTGAAAATATGTTTGATCATACAGCAAAGCATGGAGTACTGAGTATAAGGTGTTGCTGACACAGTGGTTTATAATGTCTTAGTTCTTGAACCAACAGAAAAGCTCGTTAAGTGTGATCAACATGGACTGGCTCCCCTCCCCCCTGGGCAGTGGTTAAGCAAGGAAAACAAAAATTGGTCTTAACTGTATTACAGGAGTGCAAATCTTAACATAGACAACAGAATGAGGCTTACCACCAGCATGCCTTTCAGATCGACCATTCTAAGTTGTGTCCACATTGACAATCTGCTGCTGTGCTTGGACTGGCAGAGTCTCCCACTGTGGGCATGAAGACAACATACCATTTTCAGTCGGCATATTACACTCTTTCCTTAAAAACAAGCTAAGCCGTTGAACACTTTTCAGAAGGCTTTGGTGACACGGAATTATTATTAGTCATGGAAGTAAACTTTCTGACCCAGTCTCTAAAATGACAGTTTTCCAGATGAATGCGCAGATACACATTTAACTTTAAATTGCAACAGCATGTGTTAAAAACAAAACAAGAGCATACACAGAACCAAGCCGGTCTAGCAAATGTTAACAGGTGAAAAAAGCTGCTTGAAATTACACTCACACATCATGAGTTTAGAGCTTATGTTCACCTCTGTGTTGAACTTGCTCTTGCTGCTTCCACTCACTGTACCAAAGACAATATAACCTTAAATAAAATTTGAGAAAATGAGGTGTGCGGTTTGTTTTGGTGTTAAGTGTACCTATAGAGCTCAAAAATAACCCAGTAAGTGTTCCAAACCACAATCCAAAACTTTGGGCACAGGCAGAAGTTAACAACAGATACATCATAGCAAAGCTTTTCTGGATGCAATCAGCCCTCAAGAGTCAGAAAAGATGCTGACACATAATGGAGCTTGTGTGATATTAGTTTCAGGCAGTTTTCAGGTGGTGTATAAACATTCTTTAATTAAAAGGTATAAAATATATATAGAGAGAGAGTGACATTTTCCTTCTAACAGCCTGCTCACCATGATCTAGTAGCTGGAAACAAAAAAAGAGTAAGCACCTCTCTCTTGCCTTCAGCACTAGATTCTCCCCCAAGGCAGAAATGGAATGAAATCATTCCCCTCATTCTTATTCCAAGGCATCTCTATTTTTCTAGGTGGATTTACATCTAGAGCTTGAAGCACAGCAATATGCTTTACCAAAGCACATTAACACCAGTTTTAAGGATCTAACATACAATCCAACTGCTTTCCCCACAGAGAACCAGACCTTGTCATCTGTGTGGTTTGTCTCTAGTAACCTTTCAGAGGGCAAAAATTAATGTTTCATCAAATTCTGAGCTTGAAGTGCTACAGCTGGCAAGAGCTTCAGAGAAGCTTGGTACATATTAAGCTTTTATTTCATTATTAGACTTTTAGAGTCTCAGGCTTGCTCTGCTCTTACTAAGTGCTTAATCAAAGTAGGAAGCACAAATAATATTTCTTTAATATGGACTAAGACCATTTACTGCTAGAATACATATAGTTGTTTGAAGGCAGCTTGCCTACACACCTTTCTCATCAGGGCATATCTAAACAGGACAATAAAACTTAGTTATACAGTGAAAGCCACATAGATACTAACCTTAGAAAGCCATCTTCCCACCTCCAAACAAAATACATAAGTTGCATCTTCACAGGAGATTACATTAGCAGGTGACCAGCTACTATTGTTCCATCGCTGTAACTCCTGCATCCCCATATATCTCCAGTAGACCTCTCAGGCCTTCAAAGACTGAGGGACACCACCACAAAACCCAGAGGTGTGAACACCCATCAGAAGATTTTCTTCTAAAGCTGTGATTAGCTGCCAGACCCTCTCCTCTCAACACTATGACTTCTCCTCTTGCAGAATTACAATTCCCTCTCTGTTTTATACACAAACTCCATGACACATTTTACAAAACTGTTCCTTTTCTAGGACCACTTGTACCTCCCCTGCTTAAAGAATTAACCTCCCTCAGCCCATCCCTCGAAAAATCACTTCACACAGCTGCACCAGGGTCTTTGTAACAGCTGTTTCTAGTAAAGGATCAGTCACAGCTGGAGGAGGCAACAAGTGCTTTTCCAGGCTGTTCGCATGTGCACCATTCATTTACACCTTAGCAGAGGTTTCTGCTGCTGTAGATTTGTGGATCAGAGATCGTTTCTTTCACGTCTCTGGTTGACAAAACTACACTTAGTTCATAAAGGCAAAACTTAATTGAGACACTGACCCTGTCGTTCCCACGCCCCCCAGGCATTCAGTGATAATGAGGATTTTGGGCATTCGGATTTCCTTCCCATAGCACTGTGCGCTCCTTCCCTCCCTGTGCCACCACGTTCTGCTTTTGCAGTTGTGCCACTTCTTTGTGGTGCCTTTTTTTTTTTTTCCCCGTGCTGGCTGATTTTTAACCTGGATCAGTTTCCTGATCTGGTTCATAGGGCAGCCCTACAAAAGACGTGTTAGTGGGACTGAAAGAGCTGACAGGAGTAGAAATAAGTGACCAGAGGAGGAAATGCTTCAAAACAACATTGTTGCCAAATGCTTTGTTATGTAGAAAAGTCTCCAGGCTTCCCTTTATTGAAGAAGAACTGGCCATTACTAAAATGCAGACCCCACTTGCTGTAAGTAAGCTATAAGGCTTGTAGTAGGAAGATTACTGGTCTTCGGACAGACACCACCCCTTTGTTTTTCATGTGTGCACACGTGTTTGTCCCAATGCTTAGGTCTCTACAGACTGACTGAATCATAATTTGAATACAGAGTACTGATTCTTACATAGCTAAAAGAAAAAGCCCCTAAAATTCTGGAGGCTTGAGCTTCTTTGCGAGGGCATGAGCAAAAGGAGTACCTTCAAGTTACACATTCTGTCAGGACTACCTTGCCTAAGTGTTTTTTAAGTAGTGACATTCATCACTTGGGCTGCAACTGTTATGAATCACAGCTGCTCAGCTGTGATGAGGTTCTGACAACAGCCAAAATATTGCTGGCTCTGATTCATGGGTAACAAAAAATCTGCATTTAGATACCAATTACGTTTTCTCTGTATGCGATGTGCTACATTATGGATCTAACGCAAAGCTTTACCTAGCATGCTGGTAAATGCTTTTACTGATTACTGCCATATATTCTAGCCAGCAGCTATGATGTACAAACATCCACAGAAAAACTGAATTGACTTCAGGAAAGTCATTCCTGATTTATACGGGCACCGGAGACTGAGATACAGAGAAAAATTTGCACAGCGTGATATTTCACAAGCCTCACACACCTCAGGCTGAACGTGGTGACTTAGGATAAAGTAACCGCCCTGGAGTTTGCCATAATACAAACAGGCAGCATGTAACTGCGGCATGGTGCTTGTCTGTGTGCCTGAGAACCCTGCGATTCCTCTGGGAGCGTGTGGGTGGCTGTGTAGCCCCCGTGTCCCTCACAGAGCTGGCAGGGTGGGAGGCTGCACGCCGGCAGCCACCGCCAGGCAGGGATGTGCTGTGCTGGGTTTTACTCAGTAGTTTGTCCCGTGGCCACACATTTCACATGCCCACAAAGTAAAAATGCTTTTGTGTGAGGCAGGTTTGCTCCACTTTGAATGCTCACCGCCTCACACTTGCTGTGCCTGTTCCTCAGCCCAAGAGAGTGGCCTTGCAGACCGTGCAAGCTGCTGCCTTGCTGAGGATGATGGAGAGCAGGGGTGTCAAACTCC